>NQII01000902.1:176220-259435 GCA_002778355.1 Clitarchus hookeri
GGGGGGAAACACTTGGTGAAAATGTTCAACTTTTCACTCAAAGATATTTTAATTCGAAGATGAAGTCAAAGGTACAGAAGTCTTTGATTCAACTTCGAAAATGCGAAGCTTCGCACACCCCTATAAATTATGTGAGATCTTAACACCCAAATAAAAGTGCACTGTTCAAACTGGCTGCAACTCAGACTGGTTTAGTTTCATTTCATTTCATACACATAAAAACTTACATAAATGTATCACAGTTTAGTGTCTCGGTGTCACACAAGCTACGTCATACAAGAATACTGTTCAGTGTTATGTCCAAGGCAGTGTTGATTTTTACATGTGATTGAAGGGGACACAGTGGTCCAAAAGAAGAAAAGATGGGTTTAGAAGTTACCTGCAAACAAACCAAGTTAGTTAGTATAAATCGTCAAAGGAAATAAAATTATTTCTTGTCCTTTTACTGTGAAATAAAACAATTTCTTTCAGAAATGTAAAAAATGTAAAACTTATTTCTACAGAAGTTCTATCTTATAATGCATATCCAACATTCCTATATTGTAAAAAAACTGTATAACTACGTACATTAATGTAAATATAGTAGAAGCCGTATTCGAACTAGACATCTCAAGTTGCGATATCACTTTGCGAAAATCATTACATTACTTTGTTGTAGTTTAAGATTTGCAAGTATGTATAGACACATTTGTGCATAGAACAGGTACGTAAAAAATGCTATTTATTTCGATTTTGGAATAGTTATTGACTGCCTCCGTATCNCATTTGTGCATAGAACAGGTACGTAAAAAATGCTATTTATTTCGATTTTGGAATAGTTATTGACTGCCTCCGTATCTGTTATTTTGTATGATGGTACAACAGATGTATAGAATTATATATGTAAACTTAAAAAAATATATTATTTAATTAGAATGAAACATATTTCTAACTGTGAAAAGGCTCATGTCTGTATTTTGTACTGGTTTACANCATTTGTGCATAGAACAGGTACGTAAAAAATGCTATTTATTTCGATTTTGGAATAGTTATTGACTGCCTCCGTATATGTTATTTTGTATGATGGTACAACAGATGTATAGAATTATATACGTAAACTTAAAATAATATATTATTTAATTAGAATGAAACATATTTCTAACTGTGAAAAGGCTCATGTCTGTATTTTGTACTGGTTTACANAATATATTATTTAATTAGAATGAAACATATTTCTAACTGTGAAAAGGCTCATGTCTGTATTTTGTACTGGTTTACAATGGGTTTGAAAGTTCTGAGACATAAATGGCCAGTGCAATAAATTTCTTTCATCCTCTATGGTGCGAGCCGAGGAACCACCACAGGTCGGTCGGAAGTGTGCTTGTAAGAGGACTGGCAACAGCGTATAGCTCCACGCCACACCTCCTTTCTTTTGTTACGTTTTCCAGCTTCTGTCCCATTNAAGAGGACTGGCAACAGCGTATAGCTCCACGCCACACCTCCTTTCTTTTGTTACGTTTTCCAGCTTCTGTCCCATTGAGGCGATGATAGTGTAAGCTGCATGCATGTAACTTCGCTTGTATCTGCGAAGTACAGGACACTATCAACTATTTGTTTCCTAAAGCTTGNAGAGGACTGGCAACAGCGTATAGCTCCACGCCACACCTCCTTTCTTTTGTTACGTTTTCCAGCTTCTGTCCCATTTAGGCGATGATAGTGTTACCTAGCAGGAAACTCGTAAGCTGCATGCATGTAACTTCGCTTGTATCTGCGAAGTACAGGACACTATCAACTATTTGTTTCCTAAAGCTTGNGTAAGCTGCATGCATGTAACTTCGCTTGTATCTGCGAAGTACAGGACACTATCAACTATTTGTTTCCTAAAGCTTGTAACTCTACACAAATTACGTGTGTGTGTCAATGAACATTTTTTTAAATAGTAGCTGTAGGTAAATGGTGAAATAGATTGTGCACAGATTTTGAAAGGCGTGGGGCAAAAAATTGTTAATGTGAATCCCTTTTGCCTAGTAGGCAAAAACTATAGTACTTTAAGCATGATATTCTAATCTCCATCCTACTGTACCTAGCTGTAAGGTTTTATAGGCTCTGCTGATAGTTATGCATAACACCAACATTTATTCAAAATCATTTTTGGTGGCTGCAGTGCTTGTCTGGAATGCACTCAAAGAACTCACCAGGGGTAAGAAGTGTCACAGCTATAATTTAAAAGAGCCATATTTGGAAAGTTTATGAAGAGTGTGAACCGTGGGTGATGTCTGTGTGTCTAGATGTATGCAGGGCCATAAATATAACTTCCAAAATTTTAATAATTAACTTTTTTTTACAGTGAGCACATACGTATGTAATTTTGTTCCAACCCATTTTCAAGAATAAATTTACTGTCCATGTTTTAAAACAATTTATTGTGCACTGATATGTCACTTCATGCCCATTCATAGGACAATATTAGTTATTTGTGATGAAATTNTAAAACAATTTATTGTGCACTGATATGTCACTTCATGCCCATTCATAGGACAATATTAGTTATTTGTGATGAAATTTTGAAAGTAAAAAAAAAGCCATTGAGTTGTTAAGGGGAGTGTTTGAACCCTAGAACTCCAACCCTCCCCTTTTTTCCCCTAATATACGGCCTTGGATGCACTGGCATCACCAGCATCTGATTATTGGGGGGTGCACCAATTATAGACAAAAAAAATGTTTGGATAGAAGTGAAAGGGGAGGGGGCAAATAAAATATAGAAGTAAAAATGTTTAATAAAAAGTATAAAGTAAATACATACCTACATACTTAGGGTACCCAGTATGTACTATGTACATACTTAAATGCATGCATGCATAACCTACTAACATTTTTCTTTATGTGCGTTACATCTTATTTCTTTATAGGCATTTAAATTAAATACAAATCTCATTAATACAAAGCCAGCCAAAATAAAGAGGCACCAGCAGACATCAAGGTTATTTCATAAATTTCAAGTCTGTCAGAAAAGATTAAGGAGACTGTCAAATAAATATAACATACGCACAGCATTCATAATTGAATTCCATTTTGAAAAGCATTATTACTATGGTAAAACCAGCAGCAGAGCAATAAGAAACAAAAGTATGCATCTATCAAATCCCATGCCAGTGCAGCAGTGTGTACATTGGTGAAACTGGCCGGCCACTATCAACACGCATAAAAGAACATAAGAAAAATACAAGGCAAGGAGAAATACACAAATCTAAACTAGCAGAATATGCCTGGGCCAACAACCATAAGATACTATGGGACAATGCAACACCATTAGCAAAAGAACAGAACACCTATAAAAGGAAATTGAAGGAATGCGCTTTTATTGCATGCAATAAAAAATGTCATAAGCCAACAGAGCATCGAACTTAAGGAAATCTGGCTACCTTTAGTGAATAAGGAGACATGCTCGGATAAAAGGAATATCATAAGAGCTCAATGACCAGCCCCACTTCCACCATTGGACATACAGCCAATCCAATCAGAGAGAAGCCAGCCTCTCATTGGAGACACACACAGAGCCAATCAGAAACAAATTTTTCAGGCCATCTCATCAGACAGCATCTTCCCTCTTATTGGTAGTGCATATGAGTCACCATATACTATAATTATTTATCAATTTATTCCTGAACACATTAAACGACTACACTGGACACAAGTCTCAGTCAAGAAGTACAAATCTCGACCTGAGGATGTACCGCAATTCAGATGCTGTGGCGATTATGGTCACACAACTGCCAGGTGTAATCAGGCCCCAAAATGTATTCGCTGTGCAGGTGCACACCTGCGCAGCGAGTGTACAATTCGCGAGTCCGCCCCCAAAAAGTGCGGCCAAGACGGACATACTGCAGATTGGAAACAATGCCCACATTTAATTAACCTGGTGGAAAGCCGCTGAAATANTGCGGCCAAGACGGACATACTGCAGATTGGAAACAATGCCCACATTTAATTAACCTGGTGGAAAGCCGCTGAAATAACACAAGAAGTGGAACACAACAAACATAGAAGCATGACGTCACCGCACGCGTGCAAGCAGTAAATATAGCAAGCAGACAGCAGTTCCCTCGTCCACCCCCTCCTTTGCAAAAAAACTATTAATAACGCACAGCCTCGTGCACCAAAACAGCCGCCAAAAAAGAGACTGTATGCAGAGCAAGTCCGGCGCACAGCTGAAGCCGTGATTGGCCCAGAGCCCAAGTCTCCAGCCAATCAGACACAAGCATCCACTTCCACTCATACTCCAGCACAAGAATGGCTGGCTGATATTTCCAGCATGCTGGACCTGCCTGAAATACTGCGAATGTGCGACTATGCCAACTTAATTAAGAAATTAAAGCCATACTACCAACCAATTCACGAGGCAACAAAACTTGCAGCAAAACAAGCCACACTAATTGAAGTCATAAGCCACCTGGGCAAATAAAATGACCACACACCAGCACAAATCACTTCAAACACTATTCTACAATGCTGTCGGAATTAAAAATAACACATATGAGCTAGAACAATGCTTGACTACGTACAGTATTAATATAGCATTCATTACAGAAACTTTTCTTAAACCCCAGCATAGATTCAGCATATGTGGATATACTATTTATACAACAAACCGCCCGACTCATGGAGGTGGACCAGCAATTTTAATTAAGTATGGAATCAATCATCATCCAGTTAATATTACAGGGCTTACGCACATGGAGGCAACTAGCATAATTATACGTAAAAACAACACACACGTCTGCATGAACGCGGCATATAAAGCACCAAATACACCATTACTTACACAAGACCTCAAGAAATTAATAGAGGTCGAAAGGGAATTTTTCATTGCAGGGGATTTAAACATTAAACATACAGACTGGGGCTGTAGGATAACAAATGTCAATGGCAGAGTTTTAAACACACATGCATCTAATAAGAATTACGTCATTTTCGTGCCAGACACACCAACATGTTTTCCAAACTCAGGAGGCGCGCCTGATATTCTGGATATAGCACTCACTAATGTTGCAAGCACAAATATTAATATAGAAACAATTAGTGAATTAGATTCAGATCACCTCCCAGTTTTAACACAGATACAATTTGATGCCATTTTTACTAATAATATTTTCAGCCAAAAACTTAGAACTACACACTGGGAGCGTTTTCAAGAAGAGCTTGCATTTGAACAGCCGTCAGACATAAATGAAGCTAGTGACATAAATCCACACATAAAACTCTTTGCAGACACTTTAGCAGATACCCAATTTAAACACATGAAGTTATAAACAAAAGACAACATACGAGGCAAATTTATACTGACATTGATTATTTAATTACTTCAAAAAGGACAGACGTGCAATCAGGCCCAGAGAACACAAACTCCCCAGACTAGAACTGAATACAACAGATTAAAAACCCTCGTTAGACATAAAGTTAGAGAACATAAAATCAATCAATTTGGAAATCTTGTTACTGAGGTCGCTAAAAACCCCCAAGAAATGTGGAAACACACACGAACACTCCGCGGTAGA
Source organism: Clitarchus hookeri (assembly GCA_002778355.1). Lineage (NCBI taxonomy): Eukaryota > Metazoa > Arthropoda > Insecta > Phasmatodea > Phasmatidae > Clitarchus > Clitarchus hookeri. Next base: position 181,755 of record NQII01000902.1, read on the forward strand.
AATAAACATATTTCCACCCCGGCTATAATCACAGATAAAGGGATTAAATATACTTCAGAGGATAAAGCAAATGCTATCGTGGACATTTTAGAAAAACAATTTTCCCCTAATGAAGACATAAATGACAGACAATTCCCAAGAGAAACCACAGCACAAGTTAATAATTACCTACAGTAAGAAACAGGCCCAGTGCCAGAGGAAATTACACTTTTCGAACTAATCAAAATAATTAAAACCAGGCCTAACAATAAAGCAGGCAGTGCAGATAAAATAAATTACGAAACACTTAAAAAACTCCCCCTAGAAGCACTACAGTATTTATTAGTCATATTCAATGCCATTTTAACACAAAGTATATCCAGACCTTTGGAAAACAGCCGGAGTAATCACTATACCCAAACCGGGAAAAACCCTGCACTTCCGCAAAACAGACGTCCAATTAGTTTACTAAATAGTATAAGCAAAATATTTGTAACAAACCCTATTAACACGGCTCTAAAAACACGCCGATGAACACAATGTAATTCCTGATTTTCAATTTGGTTTCAGAGTAGATCATTCTACAGCTCACCCACTTTTAAAAATCGTTGAACAATCCACTGACGGTTTTAATGACAAAACAAAAGCTTACACAGTCATCACAATGCTGGACGCGGAGAAGGCATTTGACAAGGTCTGGATTCTGAGCTTAATACACAAACTTATTAACTTTAATTTCCCTGATACGTACATTTATTTGGTGGCCCACTATTTAAGGAGACAAAAGTTTTATGTGGCACTAGATGGGTCAAAATCAACAACTAGAGAATTAAGGGTGGGTGTACCACAGGGCTCTCCACTCTCCCCTTTCTTTTATAACATATACACAGTAGATATCTTGCATGCAGACGCTTATGTACAAATGTACGCAAACGACACAGCTATAACTAAACAATTAGCCAATGTAAAATATGCCCTAGTAGCAGTGCAAAGACAGCCCATTACATTAGAAAGATGNGCATGCAGACGCTTATGTACAAATGTACGCAAACGACACGGCTATAACTAAACAATTAGCCAATGTAAAATATGCCCTAGTAGCAGTGCAAAGACAGCTCATTACATTAGAAAGATNGCTATAACTAAACAATTAGCCAATGTAAAATATGCCCTAGTAGCAGTGCAAAGACAGCCCATTACATTAGAAAGATGGTACACTCGATGACGAATTAAAATACATGGTGCAAAATCAACCAACTTAATTATTACAGAAAAGCAGATAGGGAACTTAAAATCTTTAATACAAATACTCCAAATGGTAAATCTGGTAAATATTTAGGGCTAACTATAGACAGATTACTTACATGGGTAGAACACATTAAAATAATCACTAACATAGCCACAGGAAATTTAATAAGTTTATATCCAATACTTAAAGCGCCTGAATTCCCTCGTAGGAAAAAGCTACAGCTCTTTAAGCAAATTATTAGGCCCCTACTACTGTATGATTGTAAAATATGGGGTTACGTCGCCCCAACACACACACAGAAAGTTCAAATAAGACAGAATAAATTCCTTAGAGCAATATCAGATGCAGGTTGGTATACTAGTAATGAAAACAATTCATCAGTTTTTAAAAATTGACTAAATACAAGAAGCAATAATGTATAGGAACAAAAACCTTTATGAAAACCCTCTTATAAATTAAATACCTGAATATGACCCACTAGAGCCACGGAAATATAAAAATCTTTGATCTTAACATCTTAGCCCCAATTTCAACACAAGGCTGCATCAATACTGTAAGCTGGCATCTCCATACATAAATAAATTAAATAAATGGGGTTAATTAACATTCATAACTCATCCCCTGAGTGCACAGGTGTATGAATGGCTCACTTTTAGAGTTCTANTAAATGGGGTTAATTAACATTCATAACTCATCCCCTGAGTGCACAGGTGTATGAATGGCTCACTTTTAGAGTTCTCTGCCTGTGTATTAGGGCTGACATCATCGCCCACAGTGTGGAATGAGTCAGTCTGGATAGTTTCACTACCAGTTCTGGTGAGTTTCATGCTGTGGGACTACACTGCTACACCGTAACATTCATTACTGTATACAATTTTAATCAAGAAATCTGAGGCGGGGAAACCTGCGGACTAGGACGACATCACCCCCTGCCTTGTGGATTAAGTCCATTTGGATAGTTCCACTACCAATTCCGGTAAGATCTGCAGGGCAGGCATCGCATAACTACTCAAAACAATTAGAATATCCAGACTATAAAATGGGAAAACAGGGACCTTTAAATCAAACTATATCTACATTACTCTTGGGCCGGCAAAATTCTCCGATCTGTCCGAGACAAAAATTTTGACACATTTAACAAAACCACCTAACCCAAGGCATTTCTAGCTCAGTTCACACAAAACACTGGAGCCAAGCAAAGCTCCCCGGATTTTTATAAACACAAGGCGGTCTAAAATAACACCCACATACAGCGTCCTCTCACGCAACTCATACGCCGTGTCCTGGCAGCTCATGTGGGTACACTGGCAGACAGTTTTTGCCCCACTCTTTCGTAAGGAATCCAGGCCGAGAGGCACACATGGGAGGTCAAGACTGAGTTTAGGGGCTTTAGTATTAAGTTAGTTTTAGTTTCAAAAATCCAAAAAATCTTACAAAAAAGTATAAAAATTAAAATAAAAAAAACTTAAAAGATATTCAAAAATAAAAAATGTATGTACATTTTTTAAAATTCAAAAAATAATACACTCAAGGCTGCAAGGCCGGTTTTCTAGTTTTAATGACAGGCTACAAATGATGCCCTTCGAGAGGCTGATGTATATACACCAACTACACCGGTTAACCCCAGTTTCAACCAAGGCTGGTAACAGTCCTAGTACACAGGATGCCAGAAAAGTGTACTAATAACATGCAACTTTTTATCACAAATGCCACACAATGAAATGATTGGAGAATAAGAGCGAGGCCGGACCCTGACTTGCAATACTGTAAGAGCTGATGCTGAAAAAGCTAGGTTTTTGATTAGCATCGACTTGGATTGTAGGGACTCACCAACGCACTACACGCGAGTTTAACTAGCCCCTTGCAAACAACACTACAACATGTTCTATAGACATCATGACACTACAACATACCAGTCGGGAGACTGGTGGGGAGCTTCACTCCCTCGTCAATAACACATACACATAAATTTATTAAGATAGCAACAGTGGTTGACAGCTATAAATACGAGCCCAAAGCCAAGCTAAAACATATACACTGCAGACCGCTGCCGGCTCAATAATTTTACCCAAGTCTGTTGGGCTGCATTTTTGTTGCAAATCCACTAAACGAGTTATGGGAACTTTGGTTCCTGGTCTCATGACAGCATGGCCTTTCGGGGGCATATGAGAGATCGGCGGTGGCCCCTAACAAATTGTTTATAACCTGAGGACGGGAGTAAATCGCAGCTACCAGAACGTTGTGACTTTTTACTGTTTTTAACTTGTTACTGTTTATTAAGCCATCTGTGTTTTACACTTGTGCTGTCCATGGTATTTTGTGTTGTTCATTGTTGCACTGGATCTTAATTTTTTGGATACATTTATAAATTTATCACAATAATTTGTTGACCCTTTTATGTATCTTATTTATTTTGACTTACAGCATTGTCTGTTTTGCTTGTGATTTTTATTGTTTTCGTATTATCATAATTGTGCTGTCTTCTTTTGTTTCTGTTTCAGTGTTTGTCTAAATGGATTGTCATCTCTTGTTCCGTATATGTGTTTATTTATATTATCTCATTTTTATTGCATTTGTGTTCCTCATCCATATAGTATAGTGTTAAATTTTTTGGTTACTCTTTTTGTAGTCATTGTAGGCAATGGAAATCCAATCAAAATCTGAATTCAGTTTAACCACACCAATGCCATTAAACTTCGAAAATAACAGTTTTTTTTTCATTTGTAATTTAAAAAATTTTATGTTGTTATAGCCAATATGTCTGAAAATTGCATACTTGTAAACAATAACTTTAAATTTTTTGTATATACAAATAACATTACAAGTTCATCTAAACTCAGCTAATAATCACCCTCCCTTCCCAATGCACCATCAGCTCAATTGTTTTCTGATTGACTACAGTGCCATATTATTCACATCACATGTTCACAATTTTGTTGTTTCGTAAAAACCAACAGATATAAGACCTAATAATTATTTTTACATCCTTGAATTATTGCAATTGTTATGGCGGGATATTTCAATATTTCCCCTGACTCTTTCAAAATTCCAAGACAAACAGTACATATAGTCTATTTCAGCGTTTCCCAGATGGTGGGTCACAACCCGATACCGGACCACGAAAACAAAATGCCGGGTCGCGTCACGTCACTTTACCGTTTTACGTATTGTTGTTCACGCGGGAAAAAAATGTTACCATTTGTTTCACCTGCTCGCGCCTGCACTCGCCCCACTCCGCCTGCTCGTTAGTTCGTTCATTCAGTCAGTTTGAGCTTAGTATCAAGACAAAGAGTGCGTATTTTTTGTGTATACTGATTATGTTTCATTTGACGATGGACAAGTGGATAATAAAACAAAGGACGGGTTCTGAGAGTGGCACAAACAGACAGTCAAGTAATGTCCAGCCGGAGCCAGGTACGAGTGGTACTAACAAACGGCCACACAATGTGCAGTCTGCTACTCTCACAAAGAAGGAAGAGGAGTCATGGACTCGACAATATTCTGAAAATTATTTACAATTTGGATTCATCAAGGGTGCTGATGACAAACCATTATGTTATATTTGTTATGCGGCACTTTCAAACAAGTCTACGAAACCTTCAAAGTTGAAGAGGCACTTGGAATTAAAACACCCGGAATACAGTGAGAAGCCAATAGATTTCTTCATTAATAAAAAAAGAGAATCAATAGTTACCAAAAAAACTATGTCTTCGAATTTATCTGAGGTGGCTCAATCTGAAAACCTTGTAATGGCACCTTATGAAATCTCAAAATTAATTGCTGAAACCGGTTATTCTCACACAATTGCCGAGAAATTAATAGTTCCAGCAATGAAAATAGTAGCATCTCGGATATGAGATAAAAACAGGAGAACGAAGTAAATTTGCTGGCTCTATCAAATAACACAGTGAAGCGTAGGAAAGTGTAGATGGCAGACAACGTCGAGGAAACTGTTGTGGGTCACTTAAAAGAGAGTAATTATTTTTCCTTGCAAGTTGATAAAAGTACAGACATATTGGATAATGCTAATCTAATGTGTTTTGTAAGATACGATTTTGACAATACAAATCACGAAGAATTTATCTTTTGTAAACCTCTGACAACAAGAACAACAGCTGATGAAATATTTAATTTGATTGATAATTACATGAAGGACAATGGCATTGAATGGAAGAAATGTGTGGGACTAAGTAGCGATGGAGCACATGCAATGGCAGGCATTCGTATTGGACTTCCAGACTGTGTATGGGTGCAATGCAGCATCCACAGAGAGGCATTGGCCGTCAAAAGAATGCCATTGCTTTTAACTGTAACTATGCAAGAGTGTGTGAAATTTATAAATTTTATAAAATCTCGTCCACTGAACTGAAGAATATTCTCTGCTTTATGCAAAGAAATGGGAAGTGAACAGGAACATCTTCTTTTACACTGCGAAGTGCGGTGGCTATCAAGAGGGAATGTTTTAAGAAGACTCACTGAACTGAGGGAAGAACTTTTAATGATCTTAGAACAACATCCCCCAACGGCTAGAAACGTAATATTTCATTTCAAAGACAGTTTCCATGATGTGAATTGGTTAATCAAGGTAGCTTATTTTTGAGATATTTTTTATTTCTTGAACAATTTGAATTGGACATTACACGGTAGCAATATAACTGTATTTAAAGTGCAAGAAAAGGTAGAAGCTGCAACAAAAAAAATCAATTTGTGGTTGAGTCGTGCGGAAGCAGGAAATTACAAAGCTTTTACAAAGCCAACAGAACTACAAAAAGATCATAGCATGAGTTTATTGCCGGGTGAGATATCAGCCGCTATCAAAGAACATCTACTAGCGCTGGAGACAAATCTTAAGAAATATTTTCCCCCATCCACGGAAAAAAAGCATGGATAAGGAATCCATTTACAGTCAATGAAGAATCAGAGACTGACCTTCCGGATTAAGATATTAGATATTGAGTCTATAACTGAACTGTCATGTGACACGGCACTTAAAGACACATTTGGCAACATATCACTGATGGATTTTTGGCTGTCTTGCCATCAGGAGTACCCAGTTTTAGCAGAAAAATCTATTAAGTTTCTAATGCCTTTTGTTACAACATATAAGTGTGAAGCAGGGTTTTCAATACTGGTTTTCCTAAAAAATTAATATAGGAACCGATTGGAAGTCGAACCGGATCTGAGGATAAAGTTAGCATCTTTTCCTCCAAATGTAAAGATTTTAGTTAACAAGAAACAACTGCACACTTCTCATTAATAAACTATTTGGTTTTAACTTGATTATCATTTTTATACAACATTTGTTAAAGCTTCTTTGTTAAAATATTAAACTGTAATAGACATATAAACATGTTTTATTGCGCTCATACACCAGAATCCAAAAAAAAGTTTTCAGTGGGTCGTAAAGGAAAAGCTTAAAAATAACCGGGTCACGGAAAAAAAAAGTTTGGGAAATGCTGGTCAATTTCATATAAGAATTATTTTATTTGAAAGGCAAAGTGTGGCAACATGTCAAAAATGAAATTAACATTATCCTATATACAAAATCTTGCATCAACTATTGCGTGAACGATTGAAAGAGAACTTCATATTGGCTGTTCTGACAGCCTTGCTTTCGCACAACAGACATCAGCGAAATACGCAGGCAGGAAAGAATTCTTAGACAAAATGTATATGTATTTTATTTCATGTCGTTACAAGACAGTTGTTATTAGTGTAACAAACTAAAACTTCATTTTAGAATAACATCTAGGTGTTTCATATGAAATGGAACGTAAACCGTGTGAAATAGTTTAGTTTTGTTTGTAGCTATTGCTGAAGTCGCCACGTGCATGCTACATATTAATTAAAGAGGCCACAGATATGCCGTAGAGTATTTTGCAAATATTTATACATCAATTTAAAGCAATATATTTCAAACCTGAGTTGTTTTGGCCCCGTACTATGAAAAATTTACTTTTAAAACTTCTGAAGTCACGCCTTCATGAAATGACTCGTGTTTCAAGTATAAAATACAAATATATGAACAAATTCCCAGAAATTATATTTTCTGCGAGCTTTAAATACATTTTTAACATAACATATTTCTGTGAGCAGCAATTCTTCTTGCCAATAATTTCAATTCAGTCTGTAATCACAGAACCTTTCTGAGACCAGCTTACCATTTTGTGTTTCGTCTCTCCTCCCAATTCAGCATCAAAGTGAAAAGAAATGTTATTTATCACTTTCAATAACAAAATTCTTTATTATTATGAATGAAAATATGCTGTCTAACATCTAACAATCTCCCCAAATTCCTAATACTACCAATTTTCATATATGTGTGTGTGTATATACACACACATATACGCTGTAACGTCCCAACTACTACTTCATAAGAATAACAATTAACATCTTATTAAAGATGTCAAACCAAATTCGCAGTCTATAACAAACGATGCTCCACAGTTTATTTTGTGCTTTTAAGCACAAACTAAGCCACATGAATCTAGTTGTACGTGCATTCAGCGAAACGCATGAGAGAGAGTTACAAACGCAAGTCTAGTCTTTTGATTAGAATAAAATTTCAAGTGTTTGTGACACTGTATTGAATTTTAATGTGGAAAATGTTTCAAATGTATTGCGACCACATGAATGAAATTGACAAAAAAATTGTAGTAATATGATGAACATATTACCCTCGTAAATCAAAATAAGACTTATAATATAGCTAATTTTCTGTGAGCATTATGATGTATTATTTCTGTTTGTTAAGCAAGAAAGCTGCAATTTTTAAAAAACATATTTTTCAAATCAATAAACTATGGATCTTAATCACCTAAAATCCATTGCAGCAATAAAAATTTATACAGCAAAATTAATTCTCTCTCATCATCTATGCATGAGCAGCTTGGCGACACGTTTTGAGATAGGTAGGTAGGCTTAAGGTCTCATTGACGTCCATCATTACGGACAAAAAAATGTTTTGACAGTCAGGTGGAAACCACATGACAGCGGAAGGATACGTAGCATGTTTGTTTACAAGTGACTACTTCTGCCCAATCTGTCAAAAAAGGAATTATTATATGAAATAGACTATAGCTACATTAAAATGCTAATATTTCTTACAAATGCCATTACATTTACTTTGTTAATGCTCATATCCAGTATTTATTGCCTTCAATATGGAAAAAAATTAACAATAACCAGTTTATTTACTTCCAAGCAGATCCGAATACATACCTTCTTGAGTTACTATTACAAATAAACCTTTTTGCAACCCTCTTTACATCACTGCCATCCAAAACTTGTTTGTGTACATAAAACACTGAGACATGGTTTAATAACTTTTTCTGGGACATAGTTGAACGTAGGTATGTCTTGAGCTTGCAAAGAGAACTAAAACTTCTTTCTGCCTCACAGCTGGATGATGGGCATATTAACCAAAGCTGGACTAGATTTTCCACATTTCTGAATAACTCCTGACCTCATTTGTCATTGAGCTCAAGGCCTTTTTTCATCACGTTGGTAAGAAATTTTTTTCTATTAAAGAAACAAATGCAAGTCTACTTTTAATGAAGACATGTATCTATTTCAGGATAAGATGCTAATACATCACAGTTTTCTCCTTGTATAAGAGCATTTTGTAAGAGAGTTTTTTTTTTACACCAGGCTGCTTGAGTATTCATGTTTGAAGTAACACCACAGCTGTGTCTATGATTTCAAAATATTCTTGTCTGAAGTATTTTTCACACGACTGCATCAAATGTAATTCACCGATTCCATCAAATATTTTTGGTCTCCTCTTATATCTTGGAAGTGTCAGAGATTTAAATTCAGGCTCTTTGATTTTCTCACTGCAGTCTTTCAAAACAGATGAAAATTTTCCTTCAGATCTGAGATTATTCACACTCAACCATTGTTTCAAAAGACTTAATATGACCTGCTGTAGTATTCTCCTTCCCTTGAACAGACTTATTCAACAGTTAAATAGAATCAATCACCTATTTACCCATGATCAAACCAAGATACATTTCTCCATTTTCAAATAAACAGACTGCTATGATAGCAGTAAATTTTTTATTTCGTAGGATCTGGATGATTTCATTTTGTACAGTAGAATGTGTGTAATTTTGTTTTCTCTAAAGCCAGTCCCTAAGAGATGGAGATGGCTTGCTTCGCTTCGAACCTTCCACAACAATTCCATGAAATTTCCTTTATCATTTGTGTGACCTCTGATGGCTTGTACTTGCCTAACAAGATACTTAAAACTACTAATAATGCCTCATTCATGCAATAACTCAATCACTCACTCACTCACGGACTCAAATCAATCAATCAATCAATCCCTCAATCAATCAATCACTCACTCACTCACTCACTCACTCACTCACTCACTCACTCACTCACTCCATCGTTGGCTCACTCACACTCACTTGCATGCTCTCACGCTTGCACACTATCACTAACTCACACTCACTCAGTCACTCACTCAATTTTTGTCAATAATTGTCTTTTAATCAGTGATTATTGTTGAGCACGGCTCATTACAGCCTGGACATGAGCGGAACTCCATAAAGACTACAATATTGCTGTTACATTGTATTATTCATTGACATCAGTGGTGCACAAAAGCATAGAAATTCACAGTTCCATGCCTCCAATTTTGTAGTTTTTTAATGCAATCTTGCCATTATAAAAAGTGATATTGCAGTGATCAGTAACTTACACCGAGAGAAACGCCAACAAAATATTTGTATAGGGCCAAAAATATATTTAGTGGCACCAACAAAATATTTTGTTGAGTAAACAAAGCCTCTGTGTTGAGCAAAAAGAAATAAGAATATCAACAAAAAATTAGTTGAATCAAATGTATATTTTTGTTTGGCCACTCATTTGATTGCCTTCATTCGAAAATACAGCTTGAGAGTTTGTTNGTACATAAAACACTGAGACATGGTTTAATAACTTTTTCTGGGACATAGTTGAACGTAGGTATGTCTTGAGCTTGCGAAGAGAACTAAAACTTCTTTCTGCCTCACAGCTGGATGATGGGCATATTAACCAAAGCTGGACTAGATTTTCCACATTTCTGAATAACTCCTGACCTCATTTGTCATTGAGCTCAAGGCCTTTTTTCATCACGTTGGTGAGAAATTTTTTTCTATTAAAGAAACAAATGCAAGTCTACTTTTAATGAAGACATGTATCTATTTCAGGATAAGATGCTAATACATCACAGTTTTCTCCTTGTATAAGAGCATTTTGTAAGAGAGTTTTTTTTTTACACCAGGCTGCTTGAGTATTCATGTTTGAAGTAACACCACAGCTGTGTCTATGATTTCAAAATATTCTTGTCTGAAGTATTTTTCACACGACTGCATCAAATGTAATTCACCGATTCCATCAAATATTTTTGGTCTCCTCTTATATCTTGGAAGTGTCAGAGATTTAAATTCAGGCTCTTTGATTTTCTCACTGCAGTCTTTCAAAACAGATGAAAATTTTCCTTCAGATCTGAGATTATTCACACTCAACCATTGTTTCAAAAGACGTAATATGACCTGCTGTAGTATTCTCCTTCCCTTGAACAGACTTATTCAACAGTTAAATAGAATAAATCACCTATTTATAGGTGATCACCTATTTATAGAATAAATCACCCATGATCAAACCAAGATACATTTCTCCATTTTCAAATAAACAGACTGCTATGATAGCAGTAAATTTTTTATTTCGTAGGATCTGGATGATTTCATTTTGTACAGTAGAATGTGTGTAATTTTGTTTTCTCTAAAGCCAGTCCCTAAGAGATGGAGATGGCTTGCTTCGCTTCGAACCTTCCACAACAATTCCATGAAATTTCCTTTATCATTTGTGTGACCTCTGATGGCTTGTACTTGCCTATTAAGATACTTAAAACTACTAATAATGCCTCATTCATGCAATAACTCAATCACTCACTCACTCACGGACTCAAATCAATCAATCAATCAATCAATCAATCAATCCCTCACTCAATCAATCACTCACTCACTCACTCACTCACTCACTCACTCACTCACTCACTCACTCACTCACTCCATCGTTGGCTCACTCACACTCACTTGCATGCTCTCATGCTTGCACACTATCACTAACTCACACTCACTCAGTCACTCACTCAATTTTTGTCAATAATTGTCTTTTAATCAGTGATTATTGTTGAGCACGGCTCATTACAGCCTGGACATGAGCGGAACTCCATAAAGACTACAATATTGCTGTTACATTGTATTATTCATTGACATCAGTGGTGCACAAAAGCATAGAAATTCACAGTTCCATGCCTCCAATTTTGTAGTTTTTTACTGCAATCTTGCCATTATAAAAAGTGATATTGCAGTGATCAGTAACTTACACCGAGAGAAACGCCAACAAAATATTTGTATAGGGCCAAAAATATATTTAGTGGCACCAACAAAATATTTTGTTGAGCAAACAAAGCCTCTGTGTTGAGCAAAAAGAAATAAGAATATCAACAAAAAATTTGTTGAATCAAATGTATATTTTTGTTTGGCCACTCATTTGATTGCCTTCATTCGAAAATACAGCTTGAGAGTTTGTTNGTTGAATCAAATGTATATTTTTGTTTGGCCACTCATTTGATTGCCTTCATTCGAAAATACAGCTTGAGAGTTTGTTTGTATTTTTTGTGACAATAAGAAAATCAATAAAATAAAAACATTTATTTCTGCTTTGTAGCTAAAGCAGGAAACACAAAATGGTGAGTTTGCCTTTGGTGATTATAGGCGAAATCAAATATTACTGCAACGGATGCAGTTGATTAAGATCCATTGTATATTATTCACATGGAATTGTAGGTTGAAATTATTAGCACGCTGAATTGCTGCAGACAGAAATATATTATGTTAAAAAATATATAGAACTTGCATAAATCACAAAATTCTGGGAATTTGTTTGTATATTTGTATTTTACACACGTAAAATGAATTACTTCATGGGGGCGTGGCTTCCGAAGCACGCCACATGTACTGGCAAACAGATGTCAGAAAAGTAAACTTTTCTGCTGCTGAATACCTAAAAATATTATCTATGAGATTTTGTATTTGGCATGATGATATTATTTCCTAAACCAAATATTGGTAATGCATTACAAATGTAAATTCAAAGCATTCACATATGTTAATTACAACAAACTCACCGCTAAATCTTTTTTAACAAAATTACTGAACATATTTTCAGTGATNCTCACCGCTAAATCTTTTTTAACAAAATTACTGAACATATTTTCAGTGATACTATCATTCAAATTAACATTACACAAATCATTTTTAAAGTATATTGTTCTTGTTGCACAATTAGGCGTGTTGGTGTGGTGTATTGCACATTCTTTATTTGTTGTTGCCTTAACTGCTGCACATAATGATGGCTGTATCAGTTTGTGTTTGCAAACAACTGCATTAACCTTTTTAAGTCTAGGACTAGACCCATGAGTTTGAGTTTAGTATCAGTGAATGTTAATGAAAAAATATTTTCTGACTTGTGCTCTAGTCTCCAAAACACACATGGAAAATAATTGCAATGCAAGTAAGAGATAATAAATACGATGTACCAAATACACTTGCAGCGTAAATTGGAGCATGCTGCTCTATTCCCACTAAAAAATTAATGTCGTGATGAAATTATGTTGCACCAATTAAAAGTAAGTTGATGATTGCTAAAATAAAGTTAGTGTACATTTTCAAAATGTCATATAATACCTCAAACGATAAAATATTTCTACAATTAATACTCCCTTGGTAAAATATTAAATTGAAGTGCTTGATTTTATGTAAATATGTTATTTTAAAAGTTACAATTTGCAAAATGAATCTGAAAACTACTTCTCACTGCGTATATACAGTGTACATGTGTGCATAAAGAAAGAAACAATTGACTTGAATGTACAACATAAAAGCAATGAAATGCATCACCAGCATGATTCCCGCACAGAATATAAAACTACTAAACATAATATAACCATAAAAAAAATTATCCGGCAAAAATGTTTAAAAAATTATGTTCGGTAGAATGTCATGTTTTGCATCAGTCCAACAATTTCACTGCAAAAACTTAAAGACACTGTAACATTTATAAAGACAGGTTTAATTTATTTATGTCACTTCACTGTTTAAACAATGATACAAATCTATATAGTTTGTAAATTGTAAGAATATAAAAAAAAAATTCCACTAAATTACTTGACTGTATTTATTTACATTTGCCCTTTCAGATATGTTAAAATAACTTATTCATCCTTTTATCTTTCTGTCTGTTTAATATGCATGTATTCTCATCAAATTCATATTGTTAAACGCACACTGCAACGTTACTGTTATGAAAACTGCCATATCAAAAACTTTTAACATACAATTTATAGGCCCTGCTACAATGAGCACCTGCAGTGCAGTGCTGACAATTGCAGTGCTGATCCCTCGTGCTGCAATTAAATGCTGATGGTCAGCTGGTGAGCATAGTTCTTGTGACCCAAAATAGGTAACAAAACAATCACCTTTTTTTTATGATTTACATTTGTTTTGTGAATATTTATTTCATGTTTATTGTTTAATTACTTAAACACAAACAGTGTAGTTCCATGCAGGTTTGTTTTTAATATTTTTACATAGTTTAGAAATCTAGAAATTATAGTTTGTTTATTTTTATTCTGTATCATGTAAGTTGAAGTGGAAGCTGTTTTTTATAGGGCCTTCCAATGTGTGAAACTGCATACACATACCAATTTGTTGCAACTCGGCATTAACATCGGCACTTGCCACAAAGAAAGTTAATATTTAATACAATACCAACAGCAGTGTACTCGCTTTGGTATACATTTGTTTAGACTCGTATTGGCTTATGGGTCTCCCACATTTTATGAGCGCATGTGCTTTACGAACCTACACTTCATTTGCTCACGACATTGTGATGCACATACCTTGGCTAATCACAAGCAGAGTGCTGATCTACTGCAGACCGGCTGCCAATCGGCTCCTGGCCCAAGATAAAAGTTGAAGCAGTTCACCAGCACAGCACAGCACAGCACAGCACTGCACTGCACTGCACTGCACTGCACGCCAGCACTGACATCATGGTTATGCAGGTCAATCAAATTCCAGTAGAGCACCAGTTCTGCACTGCACTGCAGATGATCAGCTCATTGTAGCAGGGCCTTAAATCACCATACAGTGCAATAACCTAAACAATCACTATATCTGAGGGGGCAACAACCTACGAAAATCAATGTACAAGATGGAAAAAATTTCATCAAAAATCTATAAGAATTCTTAAAAATCGTAGGAAATCTTGGAAAATTGTTTAAAATCCCTGAAAATCACAAAAATACCTGTTAATCACAAAAAAAAAAAAAAAAAAAAAAAAAACTCCCTGTAAATTATAGGTAAACTCTAAATCTCAGAAAATCCACATAAATCACAGAAAATCACGGATCAATTACAGATAATCCTAGTAAAGCCTAGAAAATCTCAGAATATCCTTATAAACAGTGGAAATTGGTTAGAAATATAAAAAATTCCACAGAAACTTGGGAAAATGAGAAAAAAAACCTAAAACTAGTCGTGATTCCTAAAGAATTGGCTTAAATTATTACCAAAAACTGATATTTGAAAAATATAAAATATTGCGATTATAAATACAATTACAAAGAATAGCGACTTTTCTGAAAATTGGGAAAATAATATCTGCAAATGTTATATATAGTTATTACTAATCACACTTAATACAAATTTTAGTGGGGCTTCACATAATTTGCATTATATACCATGAAATGTGATAGTGAGGAGGGCTTTGAAGATTGCAGTGTTTATGCAGTAAAACATGTAAAATGTACATCCAATATATTTATATTGTGTCCTAAATTGTATTAAATGCAAGAATACCTTTTGAAACCAATCCTTAATGTATAAAATGCCATTCACAAAATATATTTATGCCAATGCGCCAAGGTTATACAGGTAAAAAACACAGCAATCTAACAGTGTCGGAACATCATGTAATTCTGTTGAATTACTTAAGGCTTACCTTATGTGTATTCATAGGAGGATTGTACTGCATAACGTTATTACTAGTACAATAAATATACATATACACCCGTTCGGGTGTTAGCAGCTGGCTTTGAATGAAATTTCTGGTTGTGGCAGTGTCCAGGACTGCCTTAACATTGTGGTTATTGATCCGGACTTCGATCCGAGGGACGTGTGCTCCAGGTCTCAGAACGCTTAAGGTTAGAATTGGTTCCACCCTTTCACTTATGCCGGGGGCGACGAGTGACTCAATGTCCCGGCGGCAGCGTTTCCCGGCTCCCGCTTCCCGTTCTTATGGTTCCCCTTCCCTATCTCAAGGGGGGCAACTATGGTGGCTTTCTCCCTAACGGCGGCTATGCGGGCTTTTACTGTGGGGCAGTCGTGATGTATGTGCCTCTCGGGGCAATACCAAAACTTCAACAAGAATTTCCCCTCTTCACTCCTGGTGGGCCAGGCCTGCTCTGTCGTTCGCGCTGGGCAGGCGCCTGTCTTCTCCTGTTCTTGGTAATCTAGTTCCGCTTCGCTCGCTCTCTCTACTAACTACTCTATTCGTGTTGCCCATGGGTGTCGAAGGGCACTTGGTATGGCTGGTATCAATAATTTCATAATGATATGCAAGCCCTCTGCCTCTGTTCCTTCGGCAGCGATTCGGGAATGCATCTGCACTTTCCTCCTAATAAATATTTCTGCCTCCTCCTGCTTTCGCTGTTTCTGAATGTAAAACTGTGTCCGTAATGCTGTCAGTACGTCTTCCCCAGCGAACTTATTGTTCAGGCGGGTAGCAAACTTTTCCCAGGTCGTCACAAATTCGCCGTACCTATTCAACCAGGTAAGGGCGGCACCCTTTAATTGGTCTCGTGCCTTTAGCACCAACCCCTTGTTGCGAACCCCGCCGGCCTTGAACTCGTGCTTAAAATTATTTAAAAAAAGCTCTGGGTTTTAATGAGGCCTCCCTGAAAATTTGGGCAGTACTATCGCCTCGGGTATTCTCTACTCCTGTTTTAATCAGCTATTGGGGGCTCGACCCAGGTTTGAAGGGCGTTCCCATTTCACTAGTCTTTGGCATACCTTGCAATACTATACCATGCCCCTTGTGCTATTGGCATCGTCGGGCCATCCTAAACCAATATTTTGACTGTCTGTGAACATGTAGCACACTGGGTTCTGCGTGTATTGCGTCCCGGGCAATTAAGTAGGTCGCAGCGGGTCTGTTGTTCCCGGCAATTAAGGCAGCGGTATCCTGTCACTTCCGTCGGTCGGAACGTGTCTGGCCAGCCGATACACTGATAACAATAGCGCTGCAGGCAGTGGCTGTACCAGACCATGTACAGTCCTAATCCGTGACAAAGTGGAGCACAGCATTGCTCCAGTTGCTGACTTTTGTACGGGATATCTTCCCCTCTTCCCACATTCCTCGTACGGAAGTTATTTTGGGTTCCTTCAGCTTGTGCTCCCTCGGTTCTCGTACCACTCCACTCCTGTGCTATTGTGCTATGCATATCCTCCATACTATTTGCCCGCCTTCTATAGGAACTCCTAGTCTGCCGGCCTAGTAAACTTGACTCGTCTCGGACTAATGTGTTATTGGGTGCCAAGGGGTTTTGTTCTAGACTCCACGAAGTCTCGTTCATTCTGGCTAGCTTGGTAGGGGCGAGACCCCTCCTCTCGGGTATTATGTAGTCTGGTTCTGATCCTCTGTCTATACAGAATTCACTTAGCCCCACGTTGGGCGCCAAAATAACTTGACGCTACTCGCTCCCTGTGATATACACAGTGGTTCGTAGGGTGCGAGTTACCTCTCTGGTGCAGACTACGGGTGCCTTGGGTGTCGAGGGTTGAAACCTCTGGCAATGTTTCATCTGCTTTCTCTCTGTAGCCGTGAGGGCAAAGCTTCGTAGGGGGGCGAATTTTGGAGGCGGATTGTACTCTTTCTTTCCAAGGTGGCGGTTGTCCTCTGCGACGTAAAGGGGAAGGGGGGTACTATTGTTCTTACCAGGGGAGAGGCGGATCTGCGACTGATGCGGCTTTGGTGCGGGTGGTATCTTGAGGCGGTGATCTCTCCTTTGAACGAATTAGGAGGGGGGGAAGCAATAACGTGATCGTAAATGGTGTTAATAAAGCAGATTTTTTAAGCGAAAATTTAGACACAGTGGCCGAGTGTCTGTACCCAGCAAATTGGGGACCTTAAGCGCGAATTTGGGGACTGGAAGGCTCCTTGAGCGACGAACGCTGGCACTTAGCTGTATATGGGGTTCCTGTTGTGCTGGTTCCCACAGCTGGCTGAGGTCTACTCAGCTAGGTGTCCCCTCACAGGCTCTTGTCGGCGGCTCTCCGTGGCATGTCCCACAGTGTGCATCTCCCTTCAAGGTTTGCTCCGGCGATGGCTCTACACAACTGACTGACTTCTTTCCCCATTTCTTGACTTTTTAACCCCTCCTCGGCGACGCCTAGCTTACCTCTGCATTTCCCCCCGCGTGTCCATTTTCCCACGCGTCTTGCCTGCCTCTCCACTCCCGGGCCAGCCGGCCTCACGGTAATGCGTTTACCGGGGCCCTTGATTGGGGATGCTTGTTTAAGATGGCAGGGGTATGACAGCGGCGCTTCAGANCGGCAATGCGTTTACCGGGGCCCTAGATTGGGGATGCTGGTTTAGATGCCGGGGGGTGTGACAGCGGCGCTTTAGAATAATAGCAGTATGCGGCACGCGTCAACCCTACCAACTATACATATGGATTACGGTACTTGCTCTTTGCACAAATGAATATACTAATTTCCCAAAACACCACTGTTTACAATGATTGCACACTTGCCACAAAAGAACAAAATTAAGATTACAGAAGAAGGATACCGAAGAAGAATTCTTCATTCGCAAGTATTGTTTTCTAAGCTACCAACTTGATGCACCACGAGCGACGTCGCAATCTGCTCTAGCCTCCGCCACGGGCGCGGCCCCCTCCGAGAAGAGATGTAGCTGCCACAGATCACAGAGCGCATCACCAGAAGTTACAGAAGTGCAGTACTTGTCTGCTATCAACCCGCAACCTGCTCAATGCAGAAGGCATTCTTACCCCTCTGGTCAGGCAGCTCAGGGGAAGTGAGCCACCTTCCCCGCCGCCTTCACTTTGATTCTCTCCTCTCTCCTCCCTTCCATGCCGCTACCACAACGCTGGCCCTGTGGACCGGGTATAAATAGGACTCCCAGTCCTCAGTTCGAGGCTAACTCGCGCAGCTCTCTCGCAGATCATCTCTCTGCCTGGCAGCGTCCAGACTACTTCAACCACTAGCTGTCGCAGAACATCACTCTGCCCGGACGTCCTCTGACACTGTTAGAATCTCGTTGCCATACTAATCGCTGCCCATCAGTATATTCGCTTGCCTTCAACCAGCTACATCTTCGGACTAGCCGAACAGCTGTCTCACAGCTCACGATGCCACAGTGCTTCTACCTTGCTGGCCACGCCATTAGCCATTACGAGTCTGAGTATTTGCAGACTTGGGGTTACNGATGCCACAGTGCTTCTACCTTGCTGGCCACGCCATTAGCCATTACGAGTCTGAGTATTTGCAGACTTGGGGTTACCCTCATCACCCGCACCACCACGTCTACTGTGACTGCACCTTGGTTGGCATCCTACATCGGCCCATCAGGCAACAGTCAGGGTACAGGCTGGCCTATATGTGGTTGTTGTTCCAACAATAAACTGGCATAAACTAAGCTGGTCGAGTTATCTCTCTCAGGCATTTTCTTTCTACACCTTGTTCCTAATATTTCCTGTTTCATCCCATTTCCATTTATAATCTTAAAGTAGCACGTACGTGCCGAAGCCCCGCATCATAATCATCTCCGCTCAGAACCTTCATCTCCTTGGAGCGGAGGTTTTCTCTTGATTCTGTGGGTGTTTAGGTCCACCGGCAACTTCCCGCCCAGTTACCCACTTGCAGGTCAGCAGCCGACCCCGACAGGGAGCTCCGTCTTTACACGATACGTGGATCTATTGCGACTTCCCGCATTCCTGCATAACACAGGAGTGGAATCCCTAATCATAGTGTTGACATCTACAGTCAGGAGCTTGGGTCTGCCGGCGAATTCCCTCCCGCCAAGTTTCTTGCCTGGAGGCCACCAGCCTGACCTTCCCCACAGTCACACCCTCCAATTCCTGTTTCCTCCAGGTTGTACCCACCTCTAATGGACACCCACCATCACCCCTTCTACTCTACACCCTTATGCCTTGTCACAGGGCTGGGCGGGATAAGGCATCTAGCAGGCTTTGGTCTTGGTTGGGGACCTGGTAGAGGAAGGGCAGGATGCCACCAGGTTGTACACCTGAAAGCGCGAAGAAGCAGTTCAAGAGAGGGGAACACCAGCCAGTACTACCAGGATGGACCGTTGCCTATAGTTCAATCCATTGTGGCATACTTCTCGTGCAAATTTCGCCTCTGCCANAGTACTACCAGGATGGACCGTTGCCTATAGTTCAATCCATTGTGGCATACTTCTCGTGCAAATTTCGCCTCTGCCACCCACGCTTCCTAAGAAGACAGTCGCCATCACACAATCTCCAGCTGCCGAATGCGTGGCTCGTCGCATTGACGTAACACACAACTACATTCCTGTACACACTTGGANACACAATCTCCAGCTGCCGAATGCGTGGCTCGTCGCATTGACGTAACACACAACTACATTCCTGTACACACTTGGACTAGACCAGCACCTCCTTCGGCACCTCCAAGTGCACAGCGGGCCATAGCCTACAGGCCCATCCTGCGTCCAGTATTGACCCTGTCAAGTTGGCGGTACTAGTTTTCCTGTCACCTAGGGGGAGAAAAGCTGCAGACNTCCTGCGTCCAGTATTGACCCTGTCAAGTTGGCGGTACTAGTTTTCCTGTCACCTAGGGGGAGAAAAGCTGCAGACGCTCGCCCACACTAAGTACATCAAAGGTGAGGCGACAATAACTTTTTCTTTTCTTGGCACCCAATGTGGGGTCATTGAGCTATTAAGGACCGTTGAGCAATTGAGTACTAACACTCAGGACTGGGAAGTACCTGAGAAAAGCCCTTGGGACTCCACAGAATTACCGCTGAACCGACTTCGTTGAGTCGAGAGGAAAACACCCCATGGCGCCCATACACTAAAGCCGAAAAGGCTACTNTACCGCTGAACCGACTTCGTTGAGTCGAGAGGAAAACACCCCATGGCGCCCATACACTAAAGCCGAAAAGGCTACTGATGAGTATACAGAGGAAAGTACTGGTTAAATGTGTACAGCATACGAATGCCCGGGTACGGGCCAGTATCTCATAACCAGTATGCACTGCGGAACTATATACCACTAAGCCTGTCTACGATGGGAGAACACTGAGAGGAATACCGAAGGCCTTGAGTATCACTGCCAGGATTGTCTAGATCATCACCGCAGGTGTGACTACACAAACTTCCCCGGAAGAGGGATTTAATGCATTGCGTCTCATGAATGTCCATGCATGTTTCACCTATGTCTCGGATGGGACAACATGGCCTGAGACCTGGATGGCCTTATTTTCAGGTGTTCCGACTTGTCGCATTGCATCGGAATGGGTGCCGCCTCGGTCAGAACCCATGACCATTATAATCCACTAGTCGACCACAGTACCAGAATACACCGGGAAAACGCAGGAAGACCCCAGGAAATTCCTGCAAGCTTGCTGCACAGAGTTTGAGAGAACCAAATTTCCAGACGCTCTGTGGGTCTTTAAGAGGATTCATCACATACAAAATATCTGTCCTTCGGTAAGTTGGAAGGTCTGCGAACAGCTAGAGAAAATAACTGAGAAGAATAAATGTAGGGAGGTAACTGAACAGGGAAGGATGAGTTAATCCTCGACGGGTGGTCTGAGTACCCCTTGAGGAGGTGGAAGGGGGATGGTTGTGGTGAAACTGTTGTCGTCGGCTGCTTTCGTGTAAACTATGACTGGAGGGATGAGAGTTCCAAGAAGCCTATCCGTTCACGAACTTGTGTGTTGTGTTGTGCACCGTCCTAGATTACTATTTTCGGTGGGTTGGAGCGGACAGTAATGCTTCCAATGATTTATGCATAGTGGGTTTTCAGCAACTACCCAATGGTTTTATGAAACTATAACAGAGAGTCCGCGTTTCACGTCTGAATCACTTGATGCAGTCTAGGTGCTAATTAATTTGATCAAGCTGAACAGTGCGATAGAAAAAAGACACACACATCAACACAAAAAAACATGAAAGTTTGATGTTAAAAATCATTTAATTAAACATTGTGAATAATAACTGAAATTATAAGTGCACTGCATATTAAACATACAATAGGTGCCCACTTCTGCATAATTACAGTGCTGCAGCCATAAACAGAGTGTGCTGATTGGTAATCATTCATAGATGGGCCATTGCCTTTTGATCATCTGGAGTGAAATGCATTTGATAAAATGTTCAAATCAGCCCACCTCCGCCACAAATTCCGTTAACCTATTTTTAACTAAAGCGGCACTGCCGGAACTCTGGTTGTTGCACTTATTCAGATATCCCTACCAAAAATTTATAACAGAAACCAACAGAAAACACAACAGAATTTTTTTTGTTGGTTTCTATGTCTAAGCTATTGGTTTCTGTTGTAACGNACAGAAACCAACAGAAAACACAACAGAATTTTTTTTGTTGGTTTCTATGTCTAAGCTATTGGTTTCTGTTGTAACGTCTGTTGTATTTAATGTCTGATTTGGCCTCTTTCCATTGGTTTTTATTGTATTATAATGGTTTCTCTTACACCATANTCTGTTGTATTTAATGTCTGATTTGGCCTCTTTCCATTGGTTTTTATTGTATTATAATGGTTTCTCTTACACCATAGACTGTTGGGTTTTGTTGTATTCTAGTGGTTTCCATGGTGTTTTTTTGGTTTCTATTGAGATAAACCCAGTTGGTTTCTGTTATATTCTTGTGGTTCTCATTGGTTTTTGTTGTGTTTTGTTGGTTTCTATTGTGTGTGTTGTAGCCAGTTGATTTCTGTTGTACCCTTAGTGCTATACATTGGTTTCTGTTGTGCTTTATTGGTTTTGTTGTATTACTAGTGGTTTTCATTGATTTCTGATACTTTCTGCTGGTTTCTGCTGTGTTGTGACTTATGCTTCGATAATAACTTTGAAAATTTATTTTTGAATAGTGGCAACTTCATTTCCAAATATGTGCAGAAAATAAGATATGTTGGAATATTAAATTATTAAAATACTGTAATAGAATTCTAATAATAACCAAAAGAAAAAATAATTATGAGAGATTTTTATCTATCTGTAGAGAATTTGTACAACTAATAATCACATTAAAATAATTTTTTTTAGAGCGAACTCTAGTGGAGGGTTTTCCAATTGGTAGCACACATTGATTTCTGTTGTATTTTGTTGGTTTAATTTCATTCTGTTGTATTCTGATGTCCCAGTGGTATCATTAGTTTCTGTCACATTTAATTCTGCTGTATTCTCAAGTAGTCTCAGTAATTCATATTGGTTTCTGCTGTATTCTCAAGTAGTCTCAGTAATTCATATTGGTTTCTGTTGTATTTTGTCANGTCAGTGGTTTCCATTGGTTTCTGTTGTATTTTGTCGGTTTCTGTTGCATTTCCTTCTGTTGTATCCTGGTGTAGTCACAGTAATAACTATTGGTTTCTGATGTATTTTGTGATTTTCTGTTGTATTTTTTGCAGTTTCCATTGGTTTCTGTTGTATTTTGTTTGTTTCTTTCGCATTTCATTCTGTTGTATTCTAAAGCAGTCTTAGTAATTTCTNATTGGTTTCTGTTGTATTTTGTTTGTTTCTTTCGCATTTCATTCTGTTGTATTCTAAAGCAGTCTTAGTAATTTCTATTGGTTACTGTTGTGTTTTGTTTTGTATGTTATGTTTATTGATTCTTATTGCATTCTGGAAACTATAATAAATATAATAAAAAAAATCACAAAACACGATAGAAACTAAAGTATAAACAACATGAATTTGATCAGAAATCAACAGTGTGAAATACATGAAAACTAACAGAACACAACAGAAAACCATGGAAACAAAATAAAATGCAAAAGAAACCAACAAAATATGGATTAATCCAATGGATATCACAGGAAAGGTAACAAAAATCAATTGATACAGCACCATAGAGACCAACAAAGATAATAGAAAGAAATTTAAACAAAAAGAATACAATAGATGCTAACAAAATATAGCACAAAACAAAGCAAAGGAAATCACTAAAATACAACCGAAACCAACTGCCAACAGCACAATAGAAACCAAGAAAACACAGCAGAATTCAATTTAAACCATCTGAATACAACAGAACCCAAAAGACTATGACACAACAGAAACCAACAAAACACAACACACAACAGACACCTCTGAAATCCAATAAAAGCTATTGGGTACCAATGGAAACAATAGAAACCACCAAAAATACATTAGAATGATAATTCCACACAACAGAAACCACTGGAATTTCTGTTGGTTTTTGTTGGTTTCTGTCATAAATTTTTGGTATGGATGCCACGTCTAGTAGGGATGATGTTGCAAACTTCCGAAAGTTTTTGGTGGATCACTGCGGTTTCAAAAATTATGGCGTCATTCACATGATGCAACGGACAGCCACGAGGCAGAATCTAATAACCTATATCTCCCCAAAAATTTCCTTGAGATTGGTGTATGAAGGTTCTGTCTTGCTGGAGGAAATTGCACGTGTAAGAGGAAAACCGTGTGTGATGTTACTCAACAAAATAATTTTGCATACTTTCTGAGCATCAGTTATCTCACCAGGAGCATTCACATAATTTTATAAAATTCACCAGATTCCATTAACTCTCTCTTTCATACAACTCAGACTTTCATACATAAGACTTTGACAGCCCTAATTCTACTTTCATAAACAAAATTCAGACTTTCATACATCAGCTGACTAAGAACATGCAAAAAAAATCTCACATTGAGCAGACCAAAATTGTCAATGATGAAAGAATCATATACATGTACGAAAATTTTCATGCCTTAATAATAATACCTTTAATCAATGTTTAATGGATTAAAGTCATTTTATTTGTCTGAAATAACTGACTGTATTACGTACAACTAATATTATTAAACTGTAATAATTGTGTTATGATTTGTGCTACTGATTAACTTTCTTAGCTTTCTAGGTACAGAAGACCATTTATAACACATAAGTACCAAGCGAGGCGCAGCAGTGACTGAGCGAAGTGGAGCAGTGGTAAAACACTCGACTTGCATTCAGGAGGACAGGGGTTCGAATCCCAGTCCGGCCATCCTGATTTCAGTTTTCCAGGGTTNAAACACTCGACTTGCATTCAGGAGGACAGGGGTTCGAATCCCAGTCCGGCCATCCTGATTTCAGTTTTCCAGGGTATTCCGAAATCACGCCAGGCGAATGCAGGGATGGTTCCTTAATACAGGCCCTGGCCGATTCCCTCCCAAATTCCTCTAGTGTTTCCTCGTTAAGGCTCAGTCGCTTTTCAGGGCCACTTAAAAAACACACTATATATATATATATACATACATACAGAGGTGACAAAAGTCATGGAATAGCAATATGCAAATATACAGATGGCAGTAGTATTGCGTACAAAATGTATAAATGGCCAATGCATTGGTTGGGCTTTCATTTGTAGTCAAGTGATTCATGTGAAAAGGATTCTGACATGATTATGGCCGCACGACGGGAATTAACAGATTTTGAACACGGAATGGTAGTTGCAGCTAGAAGCATGGGGCATTCCATATTCCATTTCGCAAATGGNAATTAACAGATTTTGAACACGGAATGGTAGTTGCAGCTAGAAGCATGGGGCATTCCATATTCCATTTCGCAAATGGTTAGGGAATTCAACATGTCAAGAGTGTGCCGAGAAAATACCTAATTTCAGGCATAACCTCCACCATGGACAACACAGTGGCCGACCGCCTGCACTTAATGACCGAGACCAACGAAGTGTGTGCAGAATGGTCAGTGTTAACAGATAAGCAACACTGCGTGAAATAACCGCAGGAATTAATGTTGGACGTATGACGAACGTGTCCGTTAGGACAGTGCGGCAACTTTGGCTGTACTGGGCTACGCCAGCAGAAGACAGACTCGAGTGCCTTTACTAACAGCACAACATCGCCTGCAGCGCCTCTCCTGGGCTCGTGACCATATCGGTTGCACCCTAGACGACTGGAAAACCGTGACTTGGTCAGATGAGTCCCGATTTCAGTTGGTAAGAGCTGATGGTAGGGTTCGAGTGTGGCGCAGACCCCATGAATCCATGGACCGAAGTTGTCAACAAGGAACTGTGCAAGCTGGTGGTGGCTCCATAATGGTGTGGGCTGTTTTTACATGGAATGGACTGGGTCCTCTGGTCCAACTGAACCGATCATTGACTGGAAAGGGTTATGTTCAGCTACTTGGAGACCACTTGCAGCCATTCATGGACTTCATGTACCCAAACAACAATGAAATTTTTATGGATGACAATGCGCCATGTCACTGGACCACAACTGTTCGTGACTGGTTTGAAGAACATTCTGGACAATTCCAGCGAATGATTTTGCCACCAAGATCGCCCGACATGATCCCATCGAACATTTATGGGACATAATCGAGAAGTCAGTTCGTGCACAAACTTCTGCACTGACAACACTTTCGCAATTATGGATGTCTATAGAGGCAGCATGGCTCAATCTTTCTGCCGGGGACTACCAACAACTTGTTGAGTCCATGCCACGTCGAGTTGCTGCACTTCACCGGGCAAAAGGAGGTCCGACACGATATTAGGAGGTATCTCCTGACTTTTGCCGCCTGTGTGTGTGTGTTTGTGTGTGTCTGTGTCTGTGTGTGTGTCTATATATATATATATACACATTTTTGCAGTTATAAAATTAGTTAGGATATATATCCTAACTAATTTTATAACTGCAAAAATGTGTTTTTGTTTGTTCTTCTTTCACATCACAATGGATTGACCTGATTGTTTGCTCAGATAGGTGGAGGACCGGGAAGTGACATAGGCTACATTTTATCCCAAAAAAAATATCTCATTCCCTCAGGAAATTTTTTTTAGTAAAAATAGCGCTCGGGGTACAATGCTGCGTCAATGTAAGTTGTTAGTGTGGGATGAAAGCACAATGTCACACAAAAAACGATAGAGGCCCTAAACCGAACTCTACAGGATATACGAAACCATACAGACATTATGGGAGGAATGGTTGTATAACTGGATGGTGACTTCTGCCAAATTCTACCGGTGATTCAGAGTACCTGCAGATGAAATCAAAGTCAATGTCAAGAAATTCAGCTTCAAGACAAATATGAGAGTGCACCTATATAATGAAGTTGATACAGGACATTATGCTGATACAATATTAAAAATTTGAGATGGGCGGTTAGAAACAGATACTGAGGGCCGTGTGTCACTAACGGGGTATTTTAGTAATTTGGTGCAGAGTGATATGGAACTCATTGCTAGCGTTTACCCAGATCAACAAAGAAATATAAATGGCGACCAGTGGCTATGTAAAAGAGCGATTCTAGCACCAAAAAATGACATCGTTAGTGCTCTATTCTGTGTTTATGATCACTGTCTGTCTACTAACAAATATTGTTATTTCTCCCTATAAGTTTGTTACTATAACCACGCGAGCAAAGCCATGCGTAGAAACCATTTCTCAATAAATAAATACGTAAAATTGAGCTTTGCGCGCTGCTGTAGTCTACGTGAACGGAGCCGTGGGCACAGCTAGTGTATATATATATATATCGTTATAATGCAATATATGTTTTCTGAAGAAATATATTGTATGTCCACCAAAGTTATGAATTTTATAAAAATNCTGTGTTTATGATCACTGTCTGTCTACTAACAAATATTGTTATTTCTCCCTATAAGTTTGTTACTATAACCACGCGTGCAAAGCCATGCGTAGAAACCATTTCTCAATAAATAAATACGTAAAATTGAGCTTTGCGCGCTGCTGTAGTCTACGTGAACGGAGCCGTGGGCA
Organism: Clitarchus hookeri; assembly: GCA_002778355.1. Taxonomy (NCBI): domain Eukaryota; kingdom Metazoa; phylum Arthropoda; class Insecta; order Phasmatodea; family Phasmatidae; genus Clitarchus; species Clitarchus hookeri. The sequence goes on from NQII01000902.1 coordinate 209,080, forward strand.
CAGCTAGTGTATATATATATATGGTTATAATGCAATATATGTTTTCTGAAGAAATATATTGTATGTCCACCAAAGTTATGAATTTTATAAAATTTTTTTTACAATTCTGGGAACAGAATCCCTTTTATTACAAGTATGTATACAACTCAACTTCCATACATTCAACTTTNTTTTTTTACAATTCTGGGAACAGAATCCCTTTTATTACAAGTATGTATACAACTCAACTTCCATACATTCAACTTTTATACACATTTTCAGGAACACATTATGTATGAAAGTAGAGGACTACCTGTAGTTTTGTGGAGGATTAGTTTACAACAAAATGCAATTGGAAGGTAATTAGAAATTTTAATATTAATGTATAATAGGATGTAAAACTCTGCATGGTGTAGGGTCTTTGGAATACAGTTATGGCAGTTTATGAACCTTCATTAACTTATTTTATGAATTATATAAACCTGAAAAATATTAATTACATATATTTGAACAAATAAAACAGTATGGTACATGACTGCCTTGAAGAGTTTTTAAGTAGTATATAGTCAAGAAAATTATACATATGCCAATAATTTAATTAATTTAATTTGATTTTGGCTTCAAGGTGCAGTTAAGGCATGTTTGCCTTGTCTTATACTGGACCCATACACATGAGAGTATGACTAATACCATACTTGAATATAGTAATAAGATAATATATTAATTATGACCGTACTTCTCATTCATTCCTGAAACAAAAAACAGTACTAATTACATTCATTGAACATAAAGTTAGCAGTATTTTTTCGCCACGTAAATATTTAGTGACTGAAATTAATACACTGATCTAATCTTCATAAAAATTATATTCACATATTGACATGAGGTATACACAAAAACCTTACCCGTGAAGCACATCAGCTGCAGAATGTAGTACCTTAGGAAAATTACTTATACATGTTAACATTTAAAATAAATGACAACTGGAATTTGTTTATTTTTGTTTTCTAAATATTAGATTAAATTACATGATAGTAAGTTATAAGTTGTAGAAACTTCACCATGTTAATCTGACCAACGTATCTTATCTGTTGATAATTAAAAGTTATGGATACGTGAATTTTGTGGATCTATTTAATGCAAATGAACAAACACAGGCTACTACAGTGTTAACAGGGCAGTGGAGTCAAGTATTCTGTTCGATGAATTCATCAAATTTACGGACTTCTAGTGACATTGTTGTTCTTGTTTGTATAGTGTTTGGAAAATGTGAATGCTGATTCAGGATTCCACAAATAAAACACTGACGAAATAATTAAAACGTTTTCATATAGATTCTAAATTAATTCATACTTTTTTTTAATGGATGTCATGTTTTCTGACATCATTTCTGGCCCAAGACAGCTTGCAGTTTTCCGAATAATTTTAGCCTACTAATGTAAGTTCTGTCAGGGNCTGACATCATTTCTGGCCCAAGACAGCTTGCAGTTTTCCGAATAATTTTAGCCTACTAATGTAAGTTCTGTCAGGGGTATTGAAAACACTAAAGGAATTCAAAGAAAATGTGAACTGATAGATGACATAATAATGTGAGGTGTTATGTTACTACCCTCTGAGTTCAGTAGATATAATGCATTGCTGTTTGTTCTGCTTTTGTCAACTTTACCACAGGTCACAGACTTAGTACATTACGCGTTGTCGACAAAAGAATGCAACGGATTTGCATAACTGAAATTTACTTGTACTCAAAGGGCTATTCCTGACAATGTAGGACCTTTCAGGACCATTGGTGTTATTTTATTACTGTCAGCAACATTTTTACACTTTACTCATAAGTCCACCTCTCCCCCCNTTTCAGGACCATTGGTGTTATTTTATTACTGTCAGCAACATTTTTACACTTTACTCATAAGTCCACCTCTCCCCCCCAAGTTTTATATACTGGCCACAACCCAAACTTTGCACCATTTGATGTTTTTAACATTTTGGGATTCAAAGGGAGGCTAACAATATGCCTCTCAGATATAATTTTTTCAAAAGAATTTCAGAAGAATTTATATTTAACTTAACAAACTTGTCATTTTTGTGTTAGAGATAACTGAACATGGATTAAAAAATGTTTGGTAAAACCTTGGGTCGTCCTAAGTTTTTAACATTTTGAGCAACAAGGGGAGGCCAAGTATATGTCACGAGGATATCATCTTTCTCAGAAGACATTTGCATATTCAAATAAATTTAAATTTCACTTTAAAAATATGTTATTTTTGCGCTAGAGATCATTGACCAAGGGATTTCATGCAAAAAAAAATGGCAAATTTTTATATATAGGGGTTGGGGTGGAACAAAATCTGTCCAAAATTTGCCAAAGTATTGTTACGCTCTGTAGTTCGCACCAATTGTGAGCTCCCAGTATGCACGCCTGAACCAGTCTCTGTGGGGGGTTACCCACCTCGANACCTCGACCCCCCCCCCCAGGCAGACCCCAGCTCGCTGCCCCATCGCTCTCCTGGGTGGGGGAGGATATGATTGAAGGCTGCGACCCGGCTAGTGTCACAGCCCCTCCTCTTTCCCCCAGCTGGAGAAGCCAACGAGTTATGAGGACGCGCAAGAATATTCTGGGAACTAGCACCCTCGGTGCAACAAGGCTATTAGAGCAATTTCTGGGCAATGGCCTATAACCCTATAAATATTGCAGCGGTCCAAGGGTCTGGAGTCTTTGGCAGCGGTCATCTGGCTGAGTGCGGAGGGCGAAGTCAAGTGCGGTGGGCAAAGTCAAGTGCGGTGGGCGAAATCAAGTGCGATGAGGGACGGACGACAACAGGAAATTACGAGACGACATAGGATGAGGTGTTCGTGGTGTGAATGGACGTGAGGGTGTGAAAACCGACGAGTGAAGGCTACTGTGCGTGAGGATGCTTGGAGAACTCTAGAACATTGTGGACTGGTGGGACCTGGACTGAAATAAGGTGAGACTGAATGAACATGTAATATGGATTTTATTGTAAATATTTGACCTGTCAAATATGGACATATAATTTACTATACAATAATTTAGTAGATTTTAATATGTATATTATAACTGATTTTAGTTGACTAATTGGATTAAATCATTTGAGGTAATTGTAAATTGTACTGATTTATTGTAAACAGCAAGTGATAACAATTTATTGTAATATGTTGGTTCGAGAGATCTTTGTTTGTAATTATTGTAGATAGAATTAGGAAATTATAATTAACTCTTTTATTTAATTAAGACCTCCATCCCTTAACGAACCTTGTTTAGACCATCGACTATGAGAGAAATTGTAACACTGGTGTCAGAAGTGGGATGGAGGCATTTTAATTAAAAACAATTGTAATTAAGATTACAGTAGGATATTAATTAGTAGTATAATTTTGTCATAATAGGTCTAAGAATTAGTTAGACATTTATTTGTAAATGCTAACTAGGAAATGTCGGCGAGATAGAAGCCCTCATTGCTTTGATCGAGGGAATGTGTAGCCGAATTAGTAGTGTTGTAGATAGTGTTAATGAGCATGTAAATAGTAAAATAGATAGTGGTAATGAAAATGTAAATAGCTAAATTAGTAGTGTTAGCGAATCTGTAATTAGCCAAATGATTAGTGTTAGTGAATCTGTAAATACCAAATAAGTAGTGTTAGTGAACTGGTAGATAAGAAAATAGACATAGTTAGAGACAGTGTAAACAAAAATGTGCACAGAAAAATAGACAGTGTGAATGAAAATGTAGGCCGAAAGAGAGAAGGTGTAAGCGAATGAGTAAAGAATAAAATAGACTGTGTGGACAAGAAAATTGACAGTGTGAGCAAGAGAATGGACAGTGTGAATGAAAGAATGGAGAGTGTTGAGCAGGAAATGAAACAGGAATAGCAGGAATTCCTGTAGTAGCAGGGGAGAAGACATGCAGCGACTGAAGAGGAGCAGAGATCAACCCCCGCCGAGCTGGTGAACTAGGACAGCGAGGAGAAGGTAGTGGTCACCGCCAATACAGCCATATCAGGAGAAGCCCAGCAGTTCTGCAGTGTGAGTACGCCTCAGCCAGAGATGGGTAAAGGCGGTGTCACAATCAATCCTGCCCCCTATGTAGGACAGACACCTTGACATGAATACCGGCACCAGTTCGAGATTGTTGCCGTCCTGAATGGCTGGACTGAAGAGCAACGNTATAACCCTATAAATATTGCAGCGGTCCAAGGGTCTGGAGTCTTTGGCAGCGGTCATCTGGCTGAGTGCGGAGGGTGAAGTCAAGTGCGGTGGGCAAAGTCAAGTGCGGTGGGTGAAATCAAGTGCGATGAGGGACGGACGACAACAGGAAATTACGAGACGACATCGGATGAGGTGTTCGTGGTGTGAATGGACGTGAGGGTGTGAAAACCGACGAATGAAGGCTACTGTGCGTGAGGATGCTTGGAGAGCTCTAGAACATTGTGGACTGGTGGGACCTGGACTGAAATAAGGTGAGACTGAATGAACATGTAATATGGATTTTATTGTAAATATTTGACCTGTCAAATATGGACATATAATTTACTATACAATAATTTAGTAGATTTTAATATGTATATTATAACTGATTTTAGTTGACTAATTGGATTAAATCATTTGAGGTAATTGTAAATTGTACTGATTTATTGTAAACAGCAAGTGATAACAATTTATTGTAATATGTTGGTTCGAGAGATCTTTGTTTGTAATTATTGTAGATAGAATTAGGAAATTATAATTAACTCTTTTATTTAATTAAGACCTCCATCCCTTAACGAACCTTGTTTAGACCATCGACTATGAGAGAAATTGTAACACTGGTGTCAGAAGTGGGATGGAGGCATTTTAATTAAAAACAATTGTAATTAAGATTACAGTAGGATATTAATTAGTAGTATAATTTTGTCATAATAGGTCTAAGAATTAGTTAGACATTTATTTGTAAATGATAACTAGGAAATGTCGGCGAGATAGAAGCCCTCATTGCTTTGATCGAGGGAATGTGTAGCCGAATTACTAGTGTTGTAGATAGTGTTAATGAGCATGTAAATAGTAAAATAGATAGTGGTAATGAAAATGTAAATAGCTAAATTAGTAGTGTTAGCGAATCTGTAATTAGCCAAATGATTAGTGTTAGTGAATCTGTAAATACCAAATAAGTAGTGTTAGTGAACTGGTAGATAAGAAAATAGACATAGTTAGAGACAGTGTAAACAAAAATGTGCACAGAAAAATAGACAGTGTGAATGAAAATGTAGGCCGAAAGAGAGAAGGTGTAAGCGAATGAGTAAACAATAAAATAGACTGTGTGGACAAGAAAATTGACAGTGTGAGCAAGAGAATGGACAGTGTGAATGAAAGAATGGAGAGTGTTGAGCAGGAAATGAAACAGGAATAGCAGGAATTCCTGTAGTAGCAGGGGAGAAGACATGCAGCGACTGAAGAGGAGCAGAGATCAACCCCCGCCGAGCTGGTGAACTAGGACAGCAAGGAGAAGGTAGTGGTCACCGCCAATACAGCCATATCAGGAGAAGCCCAGCAGTTCTGCAGTGTGAGTACGCCTCAGCCAGAGATGGGTAAAGGCGGTGTCACAATCAATCCTGCCCCCTATGTACGACAGACACCTTGACATGAATACCGGCACCAGTTCGAGATTGTTGCCGTCCTGAATGGCTGGACTGAAGAGCAACGGGCGTACTACCTGGCAGCTGTATTGAGGGATACCGCAGTCCTCGCCAGAACACAATTGACTGGAATACTCCACATTGGTGTTGGCTNGGGCGTACTACCTGGCAGCTGTATTGAGGGATACTGCAGTCCTCGCCAGAACACAATTGACTGGAATACTCCACATTGGTGTTGGCTTCGGAGCTGCGGTTCAGTGACCGATACCTGCAACATACCCACCATGCCCAACTGCGAAGCCGCATCCAGCGACCAGGAGAACCACTACAGGAGCTGTGGCAAGACATCATGAGGCTGTCACACTTGTATCTGAAAGGGTGCTCTGAGGAGACTCGGGATGTTATCGCAGTCGGCTTCTTCGTGGTAGCTATAGCTGATACTGAGGTGGGGCAAACTGTATGTCTGGCTGCATCATACCATGCAGGATGCATTGGCCTGAGCACTGTTGGTGGAGTTAGCAAAACAGGCATCACTGCCCCGACATCCAAAGTTGGCAGTGATTCTGAATGAAGAGGACAACGAAAGCATAAATAGGGAGCTGAAGGAATTGCAGACAACCATGGGGGACATCACTGCCAGGATTCACCATCCCCCACCCAAACTGCATGAATGTTTGTTGTGTGAACGGTCGAGGCACCTGAGAGCCAACTGTCCTCAGCAGCAGCAGCAGCAGCAGCAGCAACCAGGGAACAGCCAAAAAGCGGCAGTTGAGAGTGCAACATCTTCAGGAAACTTGTAAGCACCCGTCTTGAGGGACAGGTCGGTGATTGCTGGAGGGAAGGCCCCAATGTTTTTGCAGGTGCGGTCAATGAAACAGGACTTGGATGTCATGTTGGTGGAGGGGAGCCTAGATGATGTGTCTTGTCAGATGGTCGTTAACACAGGGGCGACTATAACAGTGGTAAGACTGGACATACTCGGACCTTCCCCCCAGCGATTGTCCGATAAGAGCATGGATCACTTCTATTTAATTACAGTAACAGGCGAGACCACACTAGTCAGAGGCAAGAGAAGGGTTCTCTTACAGCTCGGTAATCTTAACATAGAGCATGATATTTACATAGTAAACATAGAGGACGAATGCATTTTGGGTCTTGATGTACTACGTAAGATGGGGTGCTGTATCGATACTTGACTGAGGGTGTTACGGGCCAGTAATACCGAGTTGGTAGTGTCAACATGACTAGATTTATCTTTGCCAATGAGCTGCCCAGTAGTGTGTAATCAGACAATTGTACTCCCTGCGTCTAGCGAAATTGTTATTCCAGGCAGATGCCAGGGAAAATTTGTCAGGCGGCTGGGCATAACCGTACCGGCCCAGAAAGGCGGCATTTTACCAGATGGTGTCATTGTAGCAAGGACATTGATTTCTTCAAAATCACACTGTTTGCCTGTTAGAATTATTAATTTATCTGACTGTGCTATCCGTCTTGAAGAGGAGGCCACAATAGGGGTTTGCAAACAGGTCTCACAGGTACTTCCAAATGTTCCAGAAGCTTCAATGCCACAAAATAGAGAATGTCCTCTACCAGGTGCTCTGGGGAAAATGCTGACAAGAACAGAAAACCTCAACTGGCGACACGAGAGGATAGTTTCAGAGNTCTACCAGGTGCTCTGGGGAAAATGCTGACAAGAACAGAAAACCTCAACTGGCGACACGAGAGGATAGTTTCAGAGTTACTACAGAGAAATAAAGGTGCTTTCTACAGTCAGCCCAATAACCTAGGCAGAACTAATGTTGCATGCCACCAGATCAACACATGGGGATGACAGACCCATAAAGCAGCCACCAAGGTGACTACCACTAATTTTACATGAGGTGGTTGATGGTATTCTAAAAGAGATGAGGGCTTTAGATGTGATAAAGCCATCAGTCAGTCCATTGTCTNACATGAGGTGGTTGATGGTATTCTAAAAGAGATGAGGGCTTTAGATGTGATAAAGCCATCAGTCAGTCCATTGTCTTCTCCTATTGTGTTTGTCAAAAGAAAGATGGCTCTATTAGATTTTGTGTTGATTACCGCCAACTTAATAATGTGGCCAAGAAAGATTCTTACCCACTCCCTAGGATAGATGACACACTGAATAGCCTAGCAGGTTCACAGTGGTTTTCTACTTTAGACATAAAGAGTGGGTATTGGCAGTGCGAGATTGCCCCAGAAGACAAGGAAAAGACCGCCTTTTGTGTCCAAGGGAAAGGACCTGGCAATTCAAGGTTATTCTNGAGATTGCCCCAGAAGACAAGGAAAAGACCGCCTTTTGTGTCCAAGGGAAAGGACCTGGCAATTCAAGGTTATTCGAAGAACTGATGGGGAAAGTTCTGCCCTTTGACATTTGTTAGGTGTACCTAGATGACAATGTGGTCACAGGAAGAACATTTGAAGAACACCTGACACGCCTAGATTCTGTGTTTCAGAAAGTCGCTGCAGCCAACCTAAAATTAGTTTTCAAGAAATGCTACTTTTTCCAAAAGAAAATTAATTTCTTGGGCCATGTTGTGTCGTCCCATGGGATTGAAACAGACCCTGAGAAGACCAGAGCAATAGAGCAAAAGATTGGCCTCTACTAAATGATAAAACTGAAATGTGAAGTTTCCTGGGCTTATGTGCTTACTGCCGTCAATTTGTGCCCAGGTTCGCCACTATCGCCAAGCCTCTGCATGAATTAACTGAGGCGAAAATAACATTTTATTGGACTCTGAGTGCAAAATTCCTTTAAACAGACTACAGGAAATTCTGATATCTCCCACAGTACTGGGCTTCCAGAGTATAGAAGGTGAATTCATTCTGGATACTGATGCTAGTGATATAGGTATTGGGGCTGTGTTATCTCAGATTCAGGATGGAAAGGAGAGGCCATTAGAATACTTCAGTAAGATGCTACACAAGCCTGAGAGGAATTACCGTGTGACACGCAGGGAGATTCTGGCAGTGGTGAAGGCAATTGCACATTTTCACCCTTATCTTTATATAGCAGACACTTCATCCTAAGAACTGATCATGCTTCATTATGCTGGCTGCTAAACTTCAAGAACCCGAAGGTCAAACAGCACGATGGATACAGCACCTGCAAGAATGACTTTGAAACACATCAAAGGTCAGGACGCCTTCACAGTAATGCACATGCACTTTCCAGGAGACCATGCGAACCACTCTGTCGTCATTGTGAACGCCAAGAGCAAAAGGGTGGTGTATCATGGAAAGCAAGGAGGACAAGAATTTGAGGCTTTGCATCTTGCGATGGGTCACCTACATGGGACGATAAGGACATAAGGAATGATCAGCCAAGTGACCTCACCCTGCATCCAATATTGGAGTGGAAGGAAGCCGGGAGTCTACCAAAATGGGAGGAGATATCCATCCAGCATAGACATGACAGTCAAGGCATACTGGACTCAGTGTAATTCCCTTGTTCTAAAGATTGGTGTGCTTTACAGGAACTGGGAAAGAAACGATGGGAAACAAAGTAAATTACAATTAGTCGTACCATAGTGCCAAATCCCAGAAAAGCNAGGAACTGGGAAAGAAACGATGGGAAACAAAGTAAATTACAATTAGTCGTACCATAGTGCCAAATCCCAGAAAAGCTAAGAGAACTGCACAACACAGGGCAGGTGGTCACTTCGGTGTAAATAAGACCATCAACTGTGTTCGAAGGAGATTCTATTAGCTGTAATGTCTGGAGGATGTTGAGAAGTGGTGCCATCTGTGTGATACATGTACCATGAGGAAGGGTCCGAGGGTTAAGGGACGAGGTCCCCTTCAGAAATACATTGTTGGGGCCCCATTTGCGAGGATGGCAGTGGACATTCTCGGACCACTACAGTCACTGAGAAGGGGAATCGGTACCTTCTGGTAGCACAAGATTATTTCACAAAGTGGCCCGAGGTCACAACGGTGCCAAACCAAGAGGCTGGCACGGTAACTGATGCACTTGTAGAGTATGTTTTCTCCAGGTTTGAAGTGCCACTGGAGCTCCATTCTGATCAAGGACAAAATTTTGAAGCAACTCTTTTCCAAGAGGTAACAAGGATTTTGGGAATAAAGAAAACTCGTACCACAGCATTTAACACCCAATCGGATGGGATGGTCGAGATGCTAAATCATACCCTGGAACAGTATCTGGCGATCTTCGTAGAAGACAACCAGAAAGATTGGGATTCCAAGGTAACCTTATTTCTCCTGGCATATCTTTCAGTAGTATACAAGTCTACAAGGGTAACACCTTCAAGGATGCTGTTTGGGAGAGATCTCCGCCTCTCTGGTGACCTGCTGTTCGGACGTCCAGTGAAAGAAGAAGCAGCCACTCCAGAATATGACATTAAACTATGTCAAAAACTAGCCCAATTTCATGAGTTTGCCCGGAGGCACCTTAAGATTAAAAGTGACACATGAAAACACTATACGACNAAAAACTAGCCCAATTTCATGAGTTTGCCCGGAGGCACCTTAAGATTAAAAGTGACACATGAAAACACTATACGACCGGAGAATGCCTGAAGAGAAATTTCAAGGACAGCTGGCGTGGTTGTACAACTCTCAGAGGCGAAAGGGGTATTGCACAAAGCTACAGAAATGTTGGGAAGACCCACACAGAATCCTTAAACGGATAAATGACGTGGTCTACCGGATTTTTTGACAGGGCTCTCAGGCGAAGCCTAAGGTTGTCCACATTGACCACTGGCGTTGTACGAAGGTCCNAAAAACTAGCCCAATTTCATGAGTTTGCCCGGAGGCACCTTAAGATTAAAAGTGACACATGAAAACACTATACGAATGCCTGAAGAGAAATTTCAAGGACAGCTGGCGTGGTTGTACAACTCTCAGAGGCGAAAGGGGTATTGCACAAAGCTACAGAAATGTTGGGAAGACCCACACAGAATCCTTAAACGGATAAATGACGTGGTATACCGGATTTTTTGACAGGGCTCTCAGGCGAAGCCTAAGGTTGTCCACATTGACCACTGGCGTTGTACGAAGGTCCAGATGTTGGAGAGTCAGTTCGGGATGAACAGACTTAAGGAGGGGGCAGTGTTATGCACTGTAGCTCGTACCAGCCATGAGGTCCTGCTACCCATGCCTGGACCCAGTTCTGTGGAGGTGACCCACCTTGACCTTCCTCCCCCCCCCCCTCAGGCAGACCAACTCGCTGCCCTATCGCTCGCCCGGGTGGGGAGGAGATGATTGACAGCTGCGACCCGGCTGGCATCACAGCCCCTCCTCTTCCCCCCTGCTAGAGAAGCAGACAAGTTATGAGGATGTGCAAGAATATTCTGGGAACTAGCACCCTCGGCGCAACACGGCTATTAGAGAAATTTCTGAGTGATGGCTTATGACCCTATAAATATTGCATCGGTCTAAGGGTCAGGAGTTTTTGGCAGAGGCCATCTGGCTGAGTGCAGTGAGCGAAGTCAAGTACAATGAGGGATGGACGACGACGGGAAATTGCAAGACGACAGAGCACAAGGTGTTCGTGGTGTGAATGGACGATAGGACAAGAAACCCAATGAGTGAAGGTTACTGTGCATGAGGGTGCTTGGAGATCTCTAGAACATTGTGGACTGGTAGGACCTGGAATGAACAAACATGTAATATGGATTTTATTGTAAATATTTGAACTGTCAAATATGAACACATAATTTATAATACAATAATTGAATATGTTTATACATTGATTTTTAGTTAATTAATTAAATTAAATCCTTTGAGGAAATTGTAAATTGTACTGATTGATTTTAAACAGCAAATGAATAAATTTATTGTGAAATGTTGGGTCAAGAGAATTTTGTTTGTAGTTACTAATAAAATTAGGAAATTATAATTAACTCTCTTATTTAATTAAGATCTCCATCCCTTAACAAACGTGGTTTAGCTCACTGACTTAGAGAGAAATTGTAACAGCATCTATAGCGACCGACCTGTCTTAATGACCTTATTTCTGGGAACTATGAGAAGTTGTTTTAATAAGGTTCTACTGTATGCATTAAAATTAGTACACAGTGAACAGAGCATGAAGTAGTTGATTGTGGTAATATTTGGTGAGCCTTATGATAAGAAAGGGAAATGCCATTCTCTATCATACCTCAACCTAACTTCCAGCAGCTAAGGAGCATTGGGCATCATCCACTGGGGCTACTTCAGTTTCTGGTGACAGTGCGGTGCAGTTACATCCTGGAGCAACCACCAGGACTTGAGAAACAGTGGAGATTAGTTGTGGGATCAGGCTGCTTGATCTATGTCTTACACAACAAAGTGCAAACAGCAAATGTGCTTGCTAGCTTAGACCGAAACCAACCACCAGCAGTACAAACATAATGAAGGTTAACTGTGGGAGTAGCTGTAAAAGATAGTTATTATCACTGCTATTGTGTGCCATGTCTACCCTCAGTATATTCTGTTATACAAGCCAAGCATCCTCAGACATGTAGACAGGAAAATAGAAGCCATTAGCGAGTTAGTGAATACAATAATTGACTACGTAGACAAGAAAATTGACAGTGTAAATGAAAGGATGGACACTGTGAGAATGAAATGAAAAAGGAAATNGCCATGTCTACCCTCAGTATATTCTGTTATACAAGCCAAGCATCCTCAGAACAACATTGGGAGAATGTTAGCATATAGGATATTGAACACGAACATTGTGAAAAAGAAATTATTATTTTGACTATAGTAGTGTGATTCAGGTAGCCTACTAATACCAGTTTGTTGCGAATAAAAAACATGATCTCTTCCCTGCTATCATACCAAGTAACAAGTTAGTAAGGAGCAATGAACTGGAATCTATTCCCAAGTGTAGCTAAGGGAAGAAATTACAGCTATATGAACAATGCACCACCATTTCAAGGATTCACAAGAATAGTGGAAATGCATGGCTGTTGCAAGTTCCCAGTGACATCTTGTTCTTATCAATATTATACTATAAAAATCTATAGATTGTTCTTTGAGGGACCAAAAGAAAACATAAGATGCAAGTGGACCAACAATGGATGTGGACTTGCCTTTTATTTTTTGCCTAACATAAAATCTGAAATTCAATCCAAGTGTTGAGCCTACTGACAAAATAAAGTATAACAAATCTCATTAGTAATCATTCCTTACGAATATATTATGTTATAGGACAATTTATACATATTTAACAAAATACATGAGAAACATACTGTTTACTGTATTTTTCACACAAACAAACAAACAAACAAACAAACACACACACACGCACACACACACACACACATGCACGCACGCACAGAATCTCAGTGCAATGTCAAACTTTTGTGGGAGTCCAATCTTTGCAAAATTCCATTAAAAATAGGACAGTATGTGCCAGTTGATAAGATTATCAGAAAACAGAATATCTGTTTTCATACACACATATGTGTATATTGATAACCTGTTTAATAATATTGGTGCAAAATTTCTATTGCAAATATATATTTTACAGAAATGAATTTTAATTGTTTTTTCATAGATTATATGACATAATTACGCATGTCACAAAATTTGAAACTAAATTCTCGTAACAGTCAATAACTTCATTATCTCCTTATGAAAACAGAAACAGTTTGTTGAATAATAATTTCAATTGCATATTCTCTCAAAACAGTAGAAAATTATGATAAAAGGAAAAATCAGAAATAATTTTTAGATAACCAACTTTTACAGCAGTAATGAATATGAAATGCTGAAAATTTGTTGGAGACTACAGCCTAACATAATATGAATCATCTTAATTGTCAACTGCCTTTCCTTCCATGGTAAATGGTTCCATACACCGTACCTGCCACAAGGCTCCCAGCATGCTTACCAGCACATGACTCATGGCCTGTGGAATATAAAGCCTTGCATGTATAGATTAGTTTGGCTCATGGAATATGTACTTGAAAATATCCCTTAATTAGTCCTGAACAGGCAAAATTGCCGCCAACAATCCTGCAGTTGTTAGTTGTTCTTTCCTACCAACAGCCTGTGGCCCTTGCTCCTAATAACAATACACGTACACACCTATCCTACTCCCTCTCCTAACTCTCCCCCTCCTCGTCAAATACAATTAAGTTTGAGACACTGTATTGTGCAAGGTTTATTAAACTCCGGACATGTAACATTTCCCATCAATATAACATTCTAAACCATCCTCAAACATTTTTTAATAAACAGAAACTTTTTGTAAAAAAAATTGAAGCCATTGCTTTCCTTTTAAATCTTATCTACAAGTTTTTATAAAAAATATACAAAATTGTTTATGAATGCTTAGAATTTGGAAGGTATTAACTTTCACCACCTTAGTGTCTCCACTATGTAGATGTACGCCTTCCATTACTTTTAAATCTTCCTGGAAAATTTTACTCTAAGACAGTAAATACTCTCTGCACTAAACAATCTACACCACCTTCAAATTTACAATTTTTGCAGAAAGCAATATTTTCCTTAAAATGTTATTTAATTCTCCTCAATTCCAAATTTTCATTATGTTCATAAATTTGTCAAAAACAAGTTCACATGTTCACACATTTTGTTCTCTTTGGGCACTGTGTAATGTATTACCTCATAGTTTATGGCAAATCTACAGTTATCTATATGCAGTAACAACAGCAGCAGTATAGAAGTGGACATGACCTAAAAACTAAGACGTGGGAAAATGTGTAGGTTTTACGCTTCCAAAATTTATACTTTAAAAATTATCTGTTCAGGACAGTTATTGGTGCAATTGGGCATGAAAGTCTTTAGGCACGTGAGTCACAGATCTAGTTGATCACTGCCTCCGAACACCTTTGAGTGACACTATCTTTCTAGTGCTTAATACTGCTTGTCCCTAACGGACGGTTGGCTAGTGAAACAAGTGGTGGAGTATCACAGTTCTTGTTTGAGAGGTAGGCAGGTGATGACTGATGAACTGGCATTTTGTGAGTCTGCAACTCAATATATTATATATCAGTGTGCCTGATGTTCTGACAGCCAAGAGTGTGCAGGGGTTATACACTGCTCCTTCTGCCCACTCCGTGGCCGCTGCGTGAGCTGGCTGCGCGCGAGAGGGGGTGGCAGTGGGTGGCGGCCAAGGCAGGCTGGGTTGCGAAATGGTAACTGGCAGTTGGGCAGGTGGTATATCTGCCTGCTTACGGCTAAACAAACCCCTGTCCAAGCCACCTCATGTCTGTAGTTGCGGTAGAAAGGGTACAGACGAGGTGTGATTGCACTGATTAGGCTTATAGATTAGACGGCATGCACCGATGTGAGTGGAAACTTTGTGCGGTATAACAATAAAAGTTCATGTACTAATTACGTTTTAAACCTTTCTTCCGACAATGCGATACTAGGAAACCAACATTCATAACTTGAATAGCCACAAGGCGCTAAACATCATTCATAAATACAAAAAATCAAAGCTAAAAATTTTTTTGTGATACAGAAAAAGGAGGAAGAGAAATTTGGATTATTTTCCTGCATCTGATAAGAGTGGAGTAAATCAATATTTACAGTCCAGGAGAGCCTCAAAAGTGCCGAGATGAACATGTATTATCGTCAAAATTGGCATAAAAATGGGACCACAAATCAGCCTAACATACAGCATCTAACAAGACAGTTTGTTTACAGTTTGCTAGGAGCAAAGACCATTCATGAATCAATATTTTAAAAGATAGGCATGTTCCAATTAAAATTATTCCTCAGAACTGCAGATATGAATACAGATTACCATCAAAATTAGCATAAAAACTGAGCCACAAATCTGCTTAAGATGCAGTGCTCAATAAGACATTTTTACAGTTTGCTAGAAAATAAAACTTTATTCATTCACAAAACAATTTAAAAGATAGGCATGTTCCAGTAAAATTCTTCCTCAGAACTGCAGATATAAACACAGATTACCATCAAAACACAAATATTATCTTCATTGTAAAACTGTTCTTATCCAAATAATAAAAGAGCTTAAGCTTGAACTCGACGTGAAGCTAGGGAACTTTTCAGTAGGCTCTCTCAACTTAATTCTAGGCTCGCAAACCGCGAGCAAGAAGTAGAGTGGAGGAGCTGTTTCATGTCTTATAAAAGAGCTTTTGTGATTGCAAGTGAAAAGGTGAACAGTCTACAGTGTGCCATATGTACGTTTTTGCCACTTAATTGTGTTCAAAAATGAATTTACATCACTGCGTATGAAAACAAGAAAAAACTCTATTTCTGTGTGTTTATAACTGGAAGACTGGATGTTATATCTGTCGTGTTTGGTGGATACTTTGATTCATATTTAGTTATTGAAATTGCTGTATGTCTGTTGTTTCTATTTATATGCCAAACTCTTAAACAATGATCTTTTAAATTGGAAATACAGTAAAACTCATTTAAGACATTCCCACGTAACATGTTTTCCCAGATAAAAAGTACAAGTGTTCTGTTCCAATCATTTTCTCCATAAAACATGTGTTCTTATTTCCCATGTAAAAAATTGCCACAGGGATGTTCTTTCTCACACATAACAGATTCAACTGTGCTCATTCGGTCACATAGAAAGGTCAAAAAAAATATTTTGACGAATTTTCCTTACCTTAAATACACAAAAGAAAGGGATAGAGAATAAGTTGCATTCCTCTATTCTCCTTCAATACATTACTCCCATTCACTTCCTCAACAAGCTTTGGTTGGTTATTCTCCTTTATCCAGGGGGAAGTTATATTCAAGAAAACACAAGAGGGGTGGAAAAAGTATTGATCGCAGGATATCAGCTAAAAGACAGAACGTAGTGACCAAGAAGACAGTGTGCCCAAGCAAAATGTGAGACAGAGATAGAGCCACCATGGAAAGAACAAGGAATTTTATGCTGAGCAGTGTGTTCATCTGCACACAATAGCCTCACATCTTAGTTTGAACACAGTCAAATAAAAGGCTGCTGTTCTTGGAAATAAAATTGCCTACAATAACATAGTGAGGCTGTACTATGTTATTACAGGTAGCTGTAATGTGTGTCAGGCAGCTGTAATGTGTGTGTATTTTCAATTTTTGTTACATGCATTTCCTAATAACAGCAAATGTTTTTCCCAGTTATCAGTAATCCCTTATTCTAATCTTAATAATCTTTATGTTATTAGTTAATGATAGTCACGTGTAGAAAATGCCACTATCAGATGTGCTGCATTCTGTTTCATGACTTCGGTGGTTGCTAGGCGAGACATCAGGGCAACATTATCAATTGGGAGGGTGCATGTGTAGCTTTGCTGCTAGAAAGAAGGCAGGCCAGCCACCTTCCCCTCACCAGTCACCTTGGCAAGGTCACTTGGTTCCTCATACACAACTCGTTCAGAGCGACAGCGAAGAGAGCCATGTTAATTGCAACTGTGTTAAGACATCTTCTTCTCACCACCCTTATGTTGTGTGTGTATAAAGCATGCAAAGGACCAGGTAATGGGCATACAATGATAAGTTAACATTGAAATAATAAATCCTCTGATTTTCCTGCAGGAAGCCTGTGAAAATGTAGTTCACACTCGCTAAAAGTTGCACCACACTGTGTTTAGGAGTTTATTTTGTGACAAGGGGAGAACCTATGTGTCCATATAGGGTACAATTTGTCTAAGAAGACGTCAAACAAATTTTATTTTTACTCTACAAACAACTTAAAATGGATGAAATTGTTGATTTTTTGTGATTAGATTAAATCAAAATAAGTAAAATTTGATCTTACAAGCACGTAAATATTATGAGTCAATTCATGGGCAACGTTTGAGTGTATTTTTCAAGAGTTGACTGGGTAATTATCCAGAGTAGTTGCTTTTCTATTTAAAAAAACCCCTGAAAACTGGTATATTTCCTCTCTATTAATTATGTAGAAAACGAATATACTAGGGGCATTAACGCCCGACTAATTTCGTAATATGAGCCCACCTAAGCTAACTGAACCTAACCCTACAATGGGGGAATCATTATTTTACATTTTTAAACTAACCTAGGGTTGTTGGGTTTTAAACTAACCTAGGATTGTTGGGTTTTAAACCAACCTAGAATTTTAGGGTGTTAATCTAACGTACGAATTTAGACTACTCTAGGATTTTAGGGATTTAAAGGAACTGTAAAACACACGGAAAGAATATGAATTAACTCACCTAGTTAGGTGGAGGGTACAATTCCTCTGTCCACAACCCATTCAGCTGTCGTGCATCTAACCTCAATCCACAAAACACCACGATCTACTAAAAAATCTAAGTAACACCCACCACATACGCGAATATTATGTACAGAAGCACTCGTTCTTGCACTCTCAGTTTTTAAATTGGTCGGATTCGGATGTCACAACTCGCGCTCGCAACAACACACCCGCACTGTATCGCATCTGAACGGCAACTGAAATTCCATGACGATGACGTCTAAAGACCGTTACAATGACGTCAACACCCCACAGCCAACAAGGTGATGGCACAGTGCCGAAAATCACCGAAAATCATGGCGTCCGATGTAAACAAAGCGGCGGGCTTCTAGCACTTTTAACTATTTTATTTAATACGTTCTACTCATTTTAACATCCCTCCTGAATATGAACAAGGTAAGCTGTGCGGAACCCATTAATACTACTTTTGTTGGTATAGGACGTTTCCTTCAGAAAAGCCGCTACACTGGATAATTACCGTTGACTGTATACAGTATTTACACTTTGAGACCAGTTACAACTCAGAGTAATTTTTTGGACACTAAAAATAAATTTTACACTTTTTAACACAATATAATTAGTTATGAACTTGGGAAACGACATAGGATGATAGAATTTGACATAAAAATGTTCCAAATTACAAATGGTGGTAAGGTTGGGTGACTATACCCTATGTTTACTTGGTTGCATATATAATGCTAATACGTTATAAAATACCTATTAGGGCCTCTTTTTGTGACACACCCCATAGATGCAATGTTATATTATAATTTTTGAGCAAATTTAACACTCATTGCACACTATTGATCCAATTTCACAATAATTATATCACGTCTTTCTTCCAAACAGTTTCCCAAAACATTCCAATTCCCAACAGGGTTCACAACCTTAACAAAAGGGTTTTATTTTTTCACTTTCATCAACAATTATATTTCGTTTTGACATAGATAATCCCATAAGTAAAAAATTTCAACCACTTTCAAAATTCAAAGATTAATATCATAATATATGTAGTATCCTTTTTATATGATGTGAATTGAAGATGTCACAGCTATTTTTGTGATATCATTGCGTCTTCAACAATTTACACTATAATTTAAACATAAGATTATTGACGTATTTCTAAAAATTAATTTTAACATTAAATTATAGATGTTGGGCAACAGATTCATATCTATGCTGTTAGCAAATATCAAATGTTTGTTTACGTAATGACATAATAACAGTTACATATAAAACAGCATATGCCACATTTTCAATAAGCTTTCATAAAATATACACATTCATAAAAATACAAAATATAACTTTGTTTGGTACTGAAATTACTACAATAATAAATTTTTTTTTATCATGGAACTTTATATATGCACAAACAGAATGATTTCCAGTCAATACTACTACAAAACACTCCCAAACAAAAATAAATAACAATGAAAGCAAATAGATGTAAACAATACAATCCCCATCACAGAATATTTGCCATTCCAAGTGCATTTCTTTTAACTGCTAATTATTTTTTAGATTACTATACTGATAATCAAAACTAACCAATTATCTGGTATATCACATGGCACAGCAACATGACAATTTATCAACTATGATTGTAACATGGCTTATAGAGTATAAATATTCTTTTGGAGCGAATAATACTTGAAAGAAAATAAATGTACTGTGATTATGAAGGGTTACTACTGTTTCCAAATAGCAAGATATGTGGAGGGGAAAAAAAAAAAAACAATAATTAATATTACTATTTAGATTTTGCTAGTGTGGGCAATCATGCTTAAATAAAAATTATTATTTTTAAACAAGATCAGAGTAATTATATTACACACAACACAGCATATGTAAAACACAAATACCTGTCTACAAGTACAAAACACAAATAAAAAAACACATACAATTGACAAGAAACTCGGGAAACATATTTTGACATAATGCTTAGGTCCAGCAAATATCTCGTACTCGTAGACTGAAAATAAATATAGATTACCAAAATGCAACACCGCAATTATCCATCAAATGACAAAGAAATAATACAACCACTTATGTTTAATGAGACAACTTATTAAGAAGGCAGAATAAAAGTATTATGTCCATTATTGAAAGCAAAATATCCTGTGTTTGGCTAGCTCAAATATCAAGCCATCTTTAATAAATATTATTACACCTCTCAATTAGATTCTCAATAGCCATGTAAAGAGAGAATTTAACACCATGGTTATGTGCATTCTTTGCAACCTGAATTATTAAAATTGACTGTTCAGAAATTTTGAATATTATTAAGTATTTTGTACAGCATTTTCGGACCCACATCTCAGTATCCTCTGGGTTTAAACATATAACTGTAACTGACGTATTAAGAAAGTTTGACTAGATTTAAAAAATGCCAAAAAGATATTCAAGAGTTCAATTAAAATGTGAAACAGCAAGAAAAGAGGTAATGTGATAGGCTTTACTCGTCTGCAGCACAGTGACACCAGATTTTTGCTTGATGTCACCAAAAAAAAAATGAATGAACATTTGTGAGCCTTTTAAAAATTTGCACTTGTTCAAAAAAGCCCTGTACTAACTCTTGGAACGCTAAAATATTTTTACGCGCCGCTGTTTTGTATGTATGGGCAGAAGAGAAGGACAGAGAAGTGATATGATAGTGGGCGGTGAGTCACTAAGAAAAGTTTGAATCACAGACAAGAGATAATTCCACAGGGTTTCAAGTATAAAGGCGTGCCACCGCACATTCTTCTGGGTGCCATCGTGATAAACCTTTTGCAACACTTGCACGCTCCTGACCTTCAGCAAATAAAATTCCTGTATTTATCTGAAAGAATTTTCTGGTTTTGGGCAATTGTGTGGCCTTCAGCAAAAGACGACAAGCAAGAAGGGCAACGAATGGCTCCGGAAATGACCAGTGGGAGGAAAATCTGCAACTGTGAGCATTGGTGCAGTGGAGAATGTGACTGGCAGACTGGACTAATGGACTGAATGTGTGAGTGAAAGACATTTTAAATGATGGCGACAGACAGACAGACTGAACATGTGTTAATGATGAGTGTGAGTTAATTGACAATAACCAAACAGAGATCTTGAGAAAGACTTTAATTAGATTTGAGATAGACATTAATTACTGCACTAATTGAGAAATAAAAAGAGTAACAGTGGAGTTGGATATAAAAGTGCTGTAAATAATAGCTGTGTGAATTAAAATCAAATTTAGTTCTTTATTTATTTTTATTAAGACCTCCATCCCTCACAAACTCAGATACACCCCTCAGGCATCTTGTAACACTAGTGTCAGAAGTGAGATGGATGTAATTATTAATTAATCAATTGTAAATCTAATTAGGCAGTATTAGGAAAATTTTGTTTATTGTAACAGGTATAAGCCAAAAGACTGTTTTGTACAATTTGTACAACCAGCGCAGTGAATGCTAGCTAGAAAAATGTCTGCAGAACTTGAAGCACTTAAAGCATTAATTAAGGGGTTGAGTAGTTGAGTGAGCGCAAGTGTGAATAGTTTGAGAGAAGATGTAAATAACAAAATTGATAGTGGGAATGACAAATGTAAATAGCCAGATAAGTAATGTAAGTGACTTTATAGATAAGAAACTAGACACTGTAAATGAGAATGTAGACAGGAAAAGACAATGTTGACAGGAAAATAGACTGTAAATGAAAATGTAGACAGGAAAATAGAAGCCATTAGCGAGTTAGTGAATACAAGAATTGACTACGTAGACAAGAAAATTGACAGTGTAAATGAAAGGATGGACACTGTGAGAATGAAATGAAAAAGGAAANAATTGACTACGTAGACAAGAAAATTGACAGTGTAAATGAAAGGATGGACACTGTGAGAATGAAATGAAAAAGGAAATAAGTGCAATGAAGTAGGAATGGCAGGAACTTCTTCACCAGCGGAGTTCTATTATCACAACATCAGCAGCCGAGAAAAGTGAGGAAGCAGTGCAAGTCGTAACCCATGGAGCAACATCGGAGGATAGCCAGCAGCTCTCTGATATTGGTGTCGAGCAGCAAGGAGTGGGGAAGGTGGTCGCAAAATAGTCCGCCTCTTACGGTGGCTAGACTTCATGGCGGGAGTACCTACACCAGTTTGAAATAGTCGCCACCCTGAATGGCTGGTCAGTCAAACAGTGCGCTTATTACCTCGCCGCTGTACTGAGAGGCGATGCACTGAGCATACTACAATCTCTGCCAGACACATGGCAAGCAGTACGTCTGCCTGCATTCTACAACATGCTGAACGAAGATAACATAGACATAATAACGAAGACACTAAAGGAGATGCACATGTTTATGAGGGACATCACTTCCAGGGTCCGTGCTACAGAGCTCTGCTGCCTCACAACTAAATGGCCGTAGTGTTGGTCATGTGGACAGCCGGAACACCTCNGGTCCGTGCTACAGAGCTCTGCTGCCTCACAACTAAATGGCCGTAGTGTTGGTCATGTGGACAGCCGGAACACCTGAGAGTCTATTATCCACGACAACAACAACAGTAGCAATAGCGGGAAAAGAGGCAGCGTGAGGCAGGTGAGAGTACAACACATTCGGAAATTTGTAAATACCGATTTTGAAGGGCGAAGGNGAAAAGAGGCAGCGTGAGGCAGGTGAGAGTACAACACATTCGGAAATTTGTAAATACCGATTTTGAAGGGCGAAGGTAGGTGTATGCTAGAAGGAAGGCCTCATTCTTACATGCACGGTTGGTGAAACAGGACTGGGATGCAAAACTGGTCGAGAGAAGCCTGAATGATATTCCTAACCAGATGGTCATCGACACTTGGGCAACAATAACAGTAGTAAAACCACACATCCTCAGGCCTTCCCCCCCAGCGATTGCCCGACGACAGTATGAAACGGTGCTATTTGATTACAGTAACAGGTGAGACCACACCAGTTAGAGGTAAGAGAAAAGAGATCTCGAAGCTTGGTGACCTTAGCATAGAACACTATATTTACATGGCATAAATATAGAATTAATGTCTTTTGGCGCTTGATGTACTACGTAGGCTGGGGTGCTGTATTNCTATATTTACATGGCATAAATATAGAATTAATGTCTTTTGGCGCTTGATGTACTACGTAGGCTGGGGTGCTGTATTGATACTCAACTTGGTGTGCTCAATGTAGGCAGTACAGAGTTGGTGGTGTCAAGACGGCATGATTTGTCCTCCCCAATTAGCTGCACAGTAGTCTGTGATCAACCCAATCTGCTGCCCGCATCTAGTGAAATTGTTAATATAGGCAGATGTCAAAGAAAATTTGTCAGGCATTNGATCAACCCAATCTGCTGCCCGCATCTAGTGAAATTGTTAATATAGGCAGATGTCAAAGAAAATTTGTCAGGCATTTGGGTCTAATTGAGCAAGCAGATAGGGTGGCATCCTGCCAGGTAAAGTCGTTGTAGCAAGGATTTTGGTCTCTTCTAATGCTGACAGTTTTCCAGTTAGAATGATAAATATGTCCGATAGTGCCTTTCGTCTTGAGAAGGGGGCCATGACAGGTGTTTGCAAGCAGGTCTCACAGATACTTCCAAATGTTCCAGAAGATTCTAGATTAGAACAATTAGAATATCCTCTACCAGAGGTACTGTATGAACTGCTAGTACGAACAACAGAAAATCTTATCTGGTGCCAGGAGAATGCTGTCTCTGAATTACTGCAGAAAATAGGGATGGTGTTCTCCTGTGGACCAAATGACCATGGAAGAACTATTGTGACCTGCCACCACATTGATACAGGAGATGCCAGGCTCATAAAGCAGCCACCAAGACGACTGCCACTAGCTTAGCATGAGGTAGTTGAGGGAAATCTGAAGGAAATAAGGGAGTTAGATGTGATAGAACCATCNGACTGCCACTAGCTTAGCATGAGGTAGTTGAGGGAAATCTGAAGGAAATAAGGGAGTTAGATGTGATAGAACCATCAGTTAGTCCGTGGTCGTCACCCATTGAACTTGTTAAGAAGAAAGATGGCTCTCTGAGGTTCTGTGTAGATTACCCACCAGCTTAATAATGTGACAAAGAAAGANGACTGCCACTAGCTTAGCATGAGGTAGTTGAGGGAAATCTGAAGGAAATAAGGGAGTTAGATGTGATAGAACCATAAGTTAGTCCGTGGTCGTCACCCATTGTACTTGTTAAGAAGAAAGATGGCTCTCTGAGGTTCTGTGTAGATTACCCACCAGCTTAATAATGTGACAAAGAAAGANACTTGTTAAGAAGAAAGATGGCTCTCTGAGGTTCTGTGTAGATTACCCACCAGCTTAATAATGTGACAAAGAAAGACTCTTATCCGCTTCCAAGGATAGAGGGTACATTGAACAGCTAGCAAGTTCGCAATGGTTTTCTATTCTGGGCATGAAGGGTGGGTACTGGCAGTGTGAGATGACCCCAGAGCATCACGAGAAGACTGCATTTTGTGTCCAAGGGAAAGGAACCTGGCAGTTTAAAGTTATGCCTTTTGGACTGTGTAATGCCCTTGCCACCTTCAAACGCCTAATGGTAATAGTCCTGCCTTTAAATGTCCGTCAAATTTACCTACATGATATTGTTGCGACAGGAAGGATATTTGAAGAGCTCCTATCAGGCTTAGATTCTGTCTTCCAGAAAGTGACCGCAGCCAACTTGAAACTAGTTCCTAAAAATGGCCACCATTTCCAAAAGATCATAAATTTCTTGGGACATGTGGTATAGACCCATGGAATAGCAACAGACCTCGACAAGACCAAAGCAATAAGAAATTTGCCGACACCAACTAAAAAAACTGAAGTGCTAAGTTTTCTGAGATTAAGTACCTATTACCATCAATTTGTACCTGGGTTCACCACGATCGCCACACCGCTACATGAACTGACTGAGGCAAAAAGTAAATTTCATTGGACCACTAGGTGTGAAAATGGTTTTTCGTATGGTAAAGGAAATTCTGATATCTTCACCAGTCCTGGGTTTCCCGAAAAGTGAGGGCATGTTCATCTTAGATACTGATGCTAGTGATGTAGGCATTGGAGCTGTGTTATCTTAGGTTCAATATGGGAAGGAAAGAACACTAGGATAATTCAATAAGGTATTGCATAAACCTGAGATAAATGACTGTGTTCCATGCAGGGAGCTTCTGGCCATGGTGAAGACATTTCCACACTTCCACCCCTACTTTATTGGCAGACATTTTAATCTGAGAACCGACCACGCTTCATTAAGCCGGTTACTTAATTTCAAGAACCCCAAAGGTCAAATAGCTTGGTGGATAGAGCATCTTCCAGAATATGACTTTGAAATACAACACAGATCTGGATGCCCTAACAGCAATGCAGATGCACTTCTAGGAAGTCATGTGAGCCATTCTGTCATGATTGTGAACGCCAGGAAAAACGAATGGCAAATCACTCAAGGTACAGAGGACAAGAATTCAAAGTTATCATTCTCATGATGGGCCACCTACCTTGAGTTATGAGAGTACAGTCAAATCCAGATTTACCGGTTTGCGGCTCAACTAGGCTGTAGTTCCTTTGTTTAAACAATTNGTTATGAGAGTACAGTCAAATCCAGATTTACCGGTTTGCGGCTCAACTAGGCTGTAGTTCCTTTGTTTAAACAATTTTATTACACAACAATCTTGGTCACACTTGTTTCCAAGTATCGCTGACTAATGCACCCTTGTAAAGCGCGCAAGCCTTCGGCAGTCCCGTTATCTACACTGCTGTGCGTGTGGCAGCTGGGTGCGGGGAAGGGTAGGGTTGTNGTTATGAGAGTACAGTCAAATCCAGATTGACCGGTTTGCGGCTCAACTAGGCTGTAGTTCCTTTGTTTAAACAATGTTATTACACAACAATCTTGGTCACACTTGTTTCCAAGTATCGCTGACTAATGCACCCTTGTAAACCGCGCAAGCCTTCGGCAGTCCCGTTATCTACACTGCTGTGCGTGTGGCAGCTGGGTGCGGGGAAGGGTAGGGTTGTNCGCGCAAGCCTTCGGCAGTCCCGTTATCTACACTGCTGTGCGTGTGGCAGCTGGGTGCGGGGAAGGGTAGGGTTGTTTGTGCAAAAAAATACAGTATAAAGATGACCTAAAAATAAACGTGGATAGGTTTATTTCAAACTGTAAGAATGCTACTGTACTAAACATTTTTATAATGGTTTCACCAATTTCATAGAGTCACCTTGTTTGTTTGCAGTAATTTGGAGGTTTGTTGTTGAGTGCTATCATTAAATCTTATTGTTTTTTTTTTTATGTGTGTATTGTTTTTTTATGTATGTATATCAGTTATGCATGCGTATTTGATTAAGAAACGACATTTTATACCAGTATTTTATTCGCAGCAACAGAACTCTGTGGTCTTCGTAATGTTTGCGAATCACCTGTGAATATATTTACACAGATAGAGTATCATTTTAAAGTTAAGATGTCTAGCTCTTAAAATATTTTTATTAATCAGAGCATTCTCATTTCTTTAAGAAACTGAGAAAGTAATGATGGAAAACACACATGTTACAGTTGGTCCTTCCAGAATACAGGGTTCCGGAAATCTTAAAAGAATTGCATAATGAGGCAGCCAATAGGCACTTTGGTGTTAATAAGACCCTTGCCTGTCACAGACACAGGTAATTGATATCTACTGGTGGCCCAATATTATTTTACTAAGTCGCCTGAGGTCATTCCCATCCCAAACCAAGAAGTAAGTACTGTGGCCGATACACTTATAGAGCATGTCTTTGAGTTTAGGGTGCCACTAGAATTCCATTCCGATCAGGGAAGAAACTTTGAAGCTGCAGTGTTCCAGGAGGTAACAACAATTTTGGGAATGAAAAAAACTAGGACTACAGACTTACATCCTCAGTCAGATGAAATGGTCTAGAGGTTTAATAGCACTCTTGAGTAGTACCTGTCAATCTTTGTGGCAGACAACCAAAAGAAGTGGGATTCAAAGGGGTCATTGTTTCTCCTTGCGTACCACTAGGCAGTTCACGAGTCCACAAGGGTAACACCATCAAGAATGCTGTCTGGAAGAGAGCTACACTTCCCTAGTGACCTGCTGTTTGGCAGACAGAAGAGGAAGCTCCAGTGCCTGATTATTGCAGCAAATTATGTAACAGACTAGTTGGCATTCATGATTTTGCTCAACAGTACCTCAAAATATATAGTGACAGGATGAAGACACGGTATGATAGGAGAATGTTGGGTGAGATATCTCAAGGAAGACGACTGGTGTTGCTGTATAACCCACAGAGGTGAAAAGGGTACNAGGAGAATGTTGGGTGAGATATCTCAAGGAAGACGACTGGTGTTGCTGTATAACCCACAGAGGTGAAAAGGGTACTCTCCAAAGCTACAGAAATGCTAGGAAGGTCCCTACAGGATTCTGAAGATGGTCAATGATATTGTGGTCTTTCGAATTTGTTGTTAAGACTCTCTGACAANATTGTGGTCTTTCGGATTTGTTGTTAAGACTCTCTGGCGAAGCCGAAGGTTGTCCACATCGACCAACTGGCACTCAGCAAAGGTGCTGATGTTGCAGGGTATGTTTGGAATGAACACACTTGAGGAAAGGGCAGTTTTATGTGCTCGTTGGTTTGTATGTGCAGGCAGAAGAAAAGGACAGAGAAGTGATATGATAGCGGGCGGTGAGTTACTAAAAAAAGTTTGAATAACAGGCGAGCGATAATCCTACAGAGTTTCAAGTTTAAAGGCATGCCGCTGCTCCTTATTCTGCATGCCACCATGATAAACCTTTTGCGGCTCGTATGCTCCTGACCTTCAGTAGTTTAAATTACTATATTTATCTGAAAGAATTTTTCGGTTTTGTTTGTCCTTGCTTCTCTCAGTGCAACTCCAGGTGTTGGGAATATTCCAGATCTTGGCTGCTGATACTATAAAAGCATGTCAAGCCTCTGGGCAGAAAGTTTTACGAGAGTAGGGAGTTTGGGCGATTGTGCTGCCTTTAGAGAAAGATAACGAGCAAGAAGGGCAACGAGTGGCGCCAGAAGTGACCAGCTGGAGGAAAATCTGTAACTGTGAGCATCAGTGCAGTGAAGAGTGCGACTGGCATGCTGGACTAGATGAGTATCTAAATGATATTTTAAATGATGGCGACAGGTAGACTGAATATGTGTTAATGATGAGTGTGAGTTAGTTGACTATAACCAAACAAATACATTGAGGAGGACTTTAATTAGAGCTGAGATAGACATTAAATACTGCACTCACTGAGAAATAAAGAGTAACAGTGGAGATAGATAAATAAATGCTGTAAATAATAGCTGTGTAAATTAATTAAAATCAAATTTAGTTCGTTTATTTTTTTATTAAGACCTCCATCCCTCACAAACTTGGACACGCCCCTCAAGCATCTTGTAAGAATATTTAAGATGACACAGCACTTCAGCATTCCAAAATTAATATTTCAAAGCACTGACTCATGGTAACTGTTCACTGCGGTGATGCAACCAAGCACTGTCACCAAAAGCAGGGCTATTAGGAAAGTTAAAAACCGAGAACGAACATAATTAATTAGATAGTGCACACTAGTAAAAATGTTGTTAATGTACTTTTAAATGTTGTTTAAATTTCTCTTTGCAATACACTGACTAAAGTTTTGAGCAAATCTCTTAAGTGTCTCAAGATTTTTCAATGTCAACAGCATTAAATCAAACCAAAACAATATAATAAACATTTATTACTAACACAAAATTAATATGTTACTGAAGTTAAAAAAAAATACTGTATAAAAATTTACTATACTTACAGGAGAGGTAGATCCTGACTTAGCTTCTATTATATATATATATACATACACATATACATACACATATATATATACACATACATATATATATATATACACACACAAAACCTTAAAAGAATAATAAAATATAATGTGCTATAACACAACTGTTATACTACACTGAGATTGAAGAGATTTTACTCCACAAAACTTTTGTGTAAGAAAATGTGACTATTTCAGTATGGTATGTATATGCAGTATGGTATGTATATGCAGTATGGTATGTATATGCAGTATGGTATGTATATGCAGTATGGTATGTATATGCAGTATGGTATGTATATGCAGTATGGTATGTATATGCAGTATGGTATGTATATGCAGTATGGTATGTATATGCAGTATGGTATGTATATGCAGTATGGTATGTATATGCAGTATGGTATGTATATGCAGTATGGTATGTATATGCAGTATGGTATGTATATGCAGTATGGTATGTATATGCAGTATGGTATGTATATGCAGTATGGTATGTATATGCAGTATGGTATGTATATGCAGTATGGTATGTATATGCAGTATGGTATGTATATGCAGTATGGTATGTATATGCAGTATGGTATGTATATGCAGTATGGTATGTATATGCAGTATGGTATGTATATGCAGTATGGCCATTTATTACATGTAATACTTTTATCAAAAATTNTATATGCAGTATGGTATGTATATGCAGTATGGTATGTATATGCAGTATGGCCATTTATTACATGTAATACTTTTATTAAAAATTTAAATATTCACTTACTGCCATACTGGCCTGCCTGAGGTGAACTCAGCGAGATGAACGTGTGGACATTATGATGTGGAAATGCTTCCAGTATTGCTCTCGCAATCAGTCCACCTTGAGAATATCCTGAACACATTAAAACAGGCTAAATTACAACTCAAAAAATCATTAAATTTCAAAGTAATTGAATTCCACATTTCACAGTTGCCTGAAAATATCCAAATATTTTTTACATGTGACTAGCAAATACAGAGTAACTGACAACAACTTACAAAAAAACTAACTACTTTCTACTTGGTAGCTGCTAATCATTTATACACAAGGAACTCAGTACTTTCCAAGTTAAAAAAATAATTTATTAAGTACTGTCGTTTACAGTAGCAAAAAAATTAACTGCAAAATATTTTTGGTAAATCACAATTTTTAGGGACATGTTAAAATATTTGCATAACTCAACCTGAATATCTACATACAATTTTTTCATGAAAAAACAGCAATATACCTAATTTATTGCAACTGCACTAAATAAACTGTAGATATTATGTTGCTCACCAGTTGTGTACCAGCCTTCTTATCATTTCTAATGTGTTAACAATTCCATTATGTTCTGGAGGAAGTGGCCTATTTGAACAATACAGTTCAGGTTGCTACTTTCATTAAACCACCATCAATAATTTTGATTTACTGTTTCTTCGTATTGCTAAACTGTGTTGATTTTCTAACTACCATTTGGGATAATGTAAGTTCAATCTTGGCACCATCATCACAGAGGATGTTTTTCCCCTTGATTATTTTTTTTACCTTCCCTCTAAGCTAATGCTGGTACAATTTTTTACAGTAAGACCCTGCAAATTCCCATTGGTTACTGTATTAGATAGATGGTGCCTGAAGTGTATTGAAGATTTATTTTCACATAAATAAGAAAAACATTCATTTCAGGTTCCACTCTGTAGGAATATACTTCACATGTATATAAAATGATTATCAAAACTGTGTGTGTAAGGCCATGGTTTCACAAGACACAACTATTTCTCTTTAAACATGTTCAGGTCTGTAAATGGTTATACTACCTCTGAACTTGTTCTGACTGCAATCATTTCTTGCTCAAAGCAAACTGGTTGTGTACTGTAAGTACATCAAAATTACTTTCATTCTTTGTTGTGCTTTGATTGGTTGCCGCAAAGTAAATAAAGTGTTATTAAGATCGCAGAAATCGTCTGGGTGTTCTGCATTCGTTGAAATTAACATAAAGACTGGTCAAACAGTGAAATACTTTGAACTATTAAAGTCAAAATACAAAATAATTACACGAATGTGTTTATATGGTAGGATTTACTTTTTGCATACATTCCCTTACACCATGTAAACATGTTCACTTTGGTAACCATTTCATTTAACATGTTTAAATATGGTTGCAGTATCATTTTCAGATTAACACAAGTTCAGTCTTTGGTGTATCTGCACTCTTGGAAAAGACTTTTATTTTTATCTATTTTCACAAAGGTCAAGTAAAAGTTAACTGACATGACAACTGCAGTCTACTCTTTTTTATTATCAAAAAGTGATTTATTTATCATTACATAAACCTCAATACTTATTGAGTGTGACTTGTCAAAAAAAATACAAAAATACAAATAAACTGACATTTGTGAAAAATACAGACTACACTAATGAAATATAATACACAAACAAATCGGACAATAATCTGTCAGATGTTAATGGTTTCCATACACAATTAACAGCAATAGGTCAGTTGACAATACATGGAATACAAGATCTCAGTTACCAAAATATGAAAAATATTAATTACAGTACTCATTACAATGTAATTACATGAATAGACAAATAGGACAACAATCTGTCAGATGTTAATAATTTCCATACACAAATAACAGCAATCTATTAGTTGCCAATATATGGAATACTACATGTAGGTGTAAGTTATCAAAATATGAAATTGAAATACGAAAAAATTCGAAATACAGTATCCATTATAGTAAAAATACATGATCAAAAAACAAAACACACTATTAGTTGCCAATAATTGTTTTTGTCACTTAAATATTCATATACTGTATAATATGCTTTCATCAGCAGATATGTTTTCAACTTCATCTTAAATTTTCTATCATCATCAAAATGTTTTAGATTTGCAGATAATTTGTTTATTAGTTTTATACCTGCATAATAAGGACTTAGTGTGCACTTCTTAGTTCTGTTTGTAAATATGCATAGGTCCTTAGTCTGTCTAGTGTTATGACTGTGTATGTTGCTGTTTGTGACTTTACATATATTTTTTACAGAAAATATTATAGTGTTAAAATATTTAACTTTCTGAATAACTTTCTACAAGAACTTCTCCAATTACTGTTAGTTATAATCCTAATAATTTTTTCCTGTAACACTGTGCCATTTTGATGAGACCCCCCAAAAGATAACTCCATAGCTCAAAACAGACTGTACATTAGCAAAATACAAACTTAAAACTTCTTCTTGTTCACAAATTTTTCCTAATGTATGAAAGGCATTGCACAGCGAGCTTAGTCTTTTGAATATTAATAGTCTTTTGAATATTAAGTCAATGTGATCAATCCAGTTTAATGAATTGTCAATAATGATACCTAAGAAATTTATTTTGTCTACTAATTTAACTGATTATTAGAAATTCCAAGTTTTATCCCAATCGATGCACTATATCTGTCCTCTTTTGAGCTTTTTAATGAATATTTCATAACTGATGATTTACGGGTGTTTAGAACCAATTTGTTGTTTGCAAACAAGCTTGACATTTCCAAAATTGCAGTTTTACATTCTAACAAAAGTTCAGCTCCTGGATTGCTAGATTACAGAGTCATAACGTTTCATTTAGTCCTTAGTATGATAGCTGACAATATCACCAAACTCACAAAGACAAACAAATCGCTAACATGACAAGCCCTTCCAGAAGTTAAAGAGGGTTTTGTTCAATTTGGCTATGTTGTAATGGTCGGTTACTCTCTAAATGTGCAGTTTTTATTAATCAAACCTAACATACAAAAAACTTATTTCAAAATAATTTTGAACAGCTTAGAACACTAATGTTAAATTTTTTTTAACATATTCAAATTTTACTATCAATTTACTATGATTACAGTCAACATATGTATGAGGAAGAGAAACAAATACCTAAAAGAATCAATACAAGGGGGGGGGGGGAGAGAGAAGGTTGGAAATAAATAAAAGTTGTTGGGTTGTTACAAGTCCTTTGAGAGATAACAACACACCCTCCCTATCAGCTCATGTAGGGTGTGCTTGGGGCAGCCCCAGATAACCAAGATTATTACCTGGGCTGGCGGCATGCAGAACAGCGAGCTGATGGGGTGCTTACGGCAGCGGCGGGAGGCTGTGAGTTGGTGCTCCTGTGGCAGCTCAGGTGAGGACAGGGCTGCAAGGGTTGGTCATATCTTATGTGGGAAAAATGGATAGGCCAGGTGTTCCCTTGTGTGTGCAGACACTCTCCTGCTCACCTTTTGCCCAACTTTGTGAAGTGAATATTGGACAGGACAGATGAAGGTATTGGCAGTTAGTTAATGTTAAGACTTACTCAGCATTGAGAATCAGCCAGTAGTAATTCATGTTCAGATGCCACTCAGTGCAAGTTAATCTATGAGACAGTCATTTGCAGTCAATCTGCATTTAGACATCACTCTGTGTGTGTCAGACAGTAGTTATTCAGTTAAACAGCCTTTGTAATAGATGAGAAAAAAAGTGTGCTGAAAATAAATTTACACATTGTTTGAGCTCACAATTGGTTGTGGAGAAGAGGCTTGCTGATCTACCGCAGAAGGTGGTAGGCTTCTGGCAGGGAGGAGATTTTCAAAACCGTAAAAGGACAGCTCAGGCAAAATTGGCCTGGTCTTTTGCCACCTTCCACTCTCCCTTCGAGGGGTATTTCAGGGCCAGATTGCTGTGGTCCTCAATACACAATGCAAATGATGTACTTCTTGTACCCCATGCTGTGCCCAGCCTCTTTGTGTAGGAGTGTGGACAAAAGAGTTTTGGGGAGAGGACTACCACCTTAAGTCTCAGAGGAATCAATTGGTGAGTGTGGCCAACTATTTTACCACACCCAATTGCATCATAGCCTCCAAAGTGCCCCTGTGCTATGCTCAACCTATGAACAAGAGTGTGCGGATGAGGTTTTCTTGGACAGCAGGGAGGGAGCCACCCACCATCCCTACAAGGGCAACTGGTGTATGTGTATGTATGTGTATGTGTGTGTATGTGTGTGTATATGTGTGTACCTGTGCATGTGTGCGCATGTGCATGCATGTGTGGGTGACTAACTTGCCACATCCAGTCATACTTGACATGAGAAGTCTCTTCTTCTCTCCCCTTCCACCATTGACCCCTCCCACCTCCTGCCCCAACCCATGCCTCTCTCATAAAATGGAAGGTAATGGTACACAAGGCAGTCCAAAGTAGGGTGACAAAAGACATGCTGCCCAACCAACATACCAGCTAGATAAAAGTGTGAATCTGACTCTGGGAGTCTAGAGACGTGTCCACCCGAGCTACTCCATGATGATAAGAGAGAACCAACTGAGCAAAGAAGTCAAGTAGGACAATCTGGCAACACAGTAAACCTAAGGACTGTGTGTTTGGACTATATGAGCATTTGCACACAGCTGATTGAATAATCCAAGTATATAAAAGTTTTAGAAGGTGAGAATGATCTTTACTACATCATGAGACATAATAAAATGTGTATACTAGCAGTCTCACACACCAAATGCACATGGCTAGCAAAGGACAAAGAAAACCCACTCAGTACAAAACACTGTCCCAAAACAATTTCAAAACAATATCTATTTTTTATAAAATATTTTCCTACCTACGAGCTAAATGCCCACATATCACATATTGATTTCATGTATTTTCAACACCCATTAGCCATTTATCACTCACGTCACAGTGCCTATTTAATGAATGCAAAGAAAATCGTTTTCACTATGCTAGTCACACCATTGAAATCACATGTTTACCATAACAGGAGAGACTAGAATAAAACTACTGATAAAATACCTATGTGCATACCAATCAAGTGGATGCCCTCTGGATGTGCCGCTGAAATATTCATCACATCTTTGCCAATTTCATTGACCTGATGCCACATTGGAACAAGACTGGCCCAGCCAGCAAATCTGTCTGTGATATGTAGTTTTGTTCCTGGATGAAGCTGCACACAGAACAGAGAGTTCAAGTCAACTACTGTTTTTCACATTCATTACAAGACTGGGTGATAATAAAGACAGTCCCTCAAAGCACAAAAAGTACTCTTCCCATGATACTAGTAAGAATTTAACATTCAGATGCTCACACACAAGTCACTTAGGGTTGCAGACAGTGCAAATTACAAAAAAAAAACATAAAACTTTTTGGTGTATGTTAAATGAAAAGGTTCAACATTATTTTCAGCTTTAAATGTATAACGTATATCCCTATATTCAATTCTGTAAGTAAAATCAAAACATTTCTTGAAGTAATTTGAATAAGTGGGTATTCCTTGTACTTTTAATGTTGAAAGTCAGTTTGTGATGTGAAAACTTATTTTGGATGGAGGAATGTGTGTATAAAGGTATTTTTATTTATAAATTTTGGCTTCAACATTTATACATCATGTTGACAATTCTGTTAAAATTATGTCATAGTTCACAAAGTTTGCAATTTGCTTCATAGTAAAAAAAATGTAATACAGTTAGTTAATTAGTGGGGTGGGATAGCTGAAAATGATACCAAAACATTTCACATCTGGCAACCAATGCGCCACTTTGGATTCAGATAGTACATGGATAGACGAGTCTAAAAAGCCCGGGACACAAATTTTCCTGGCCCTCTAGCAGCGTTGATGACGTAATCAATATGGCCGCCAAAGTTTTGCGACGTGCTTCTACATTTCTGTATATAACTCTGGTTAATATTCCGATATTAATTAACCTATATTGTTAGTGATTATTAATCCGGAGAAAACACGCTTTACAACGGTATATTTGACATCATTGTTTAGGTTCATAATACCACAAATATTTATAACTTTATTTTAAAAAAATTTATTTTTTTAATTTTTTTTAAACATTTTGTTAAATAATTTGGAATCCATTGCATGTAGCAGAAAACATGTAGTATACTTACTAATTGTGCGTTTCTNTAAAAAAATTTATTTTTTTTATTTTTTTTAAACATTTTGTTAAATAATTTGGAATCCATTGCATGTAGCAGAAAACGTGTAGTATACTTACTAATTGTGCGTTTATTTTTCTAGCAGACGTCATGTGAGGAACTTGACCATGTAAAGAAGATATTGCTTTCGTCTACCTCATAGAAAGACAGAAATTACCCAATCATGTCAATGAAGAGGAAGCATGAATTAGATGATGCTAATGCTACGACTGGCCCAGTGGTAGATCCGTTTGTATGGGACCCGTGTTTGTTATGCCAGAAGCATTCAAAAGGGCGCTTAATTATTCCGAAGTATGAAGGTTATTTAACAATGGCAAAAAATCTTGCAATTTTTGCTGAACATGATGAGCTTCCAAGTGCTATAAGAAATTTGGATCAGTTGGACGATGGAAGTGGTCTTTCACAAACACAAACACATGCAGCAAAATATCACAAATCTTGCAAGAACAAATATGACAGTCAAAAGGCAGAAAGACTATCTGGTGAAAAGAAACAGAGAGGACGTCCCCATTGCTCAGACCAAACTCCATATACATCAAAATTCACAAGATCTTCAGTATTATGTTCAGATGTGAAAAAGGTGTGTCTGTTTTGTGATGAAGGAGAAGGTAGAGACAAACTTGTGACTGCATCCACGTCGGGTATTGGTCCTACAATTCATGATCATGCTGTACAATTACAAGATGAAAAACTGTTGAAGTTATCTTCAACAGATTTAGTAGCATTAGAAGCCAAATATCACAAACTATGCTATACTCGTTTTCTAACACGTGCAAGAGCTGCTAAACGTTCTCGAAGAGAAGATTACCAAAATCCTGAAGAAGCTGTTTATGGTGCAGTCATAATGGAATTGGTTAAATACATGCAGGATATGTACTCATCTAGCAGTACTTCTCCAGTGTTTAAACTTTCTTTTCTTACAAAATTAGTATCTCAACGCATGATGGACATGGGAATACACACTGACGAAAATAATATCAATAGAACATGTCTTAAGGAACAACTATTAGCATTTATACCTGGTCTGAGAGCAGATAAGTCGGGACGTGAAATTATTTTCAGTTTCGAAGGGGATGTTGGCGATGCCATTTGCGATGCCTGTGCATTTAATGACTATAGTGATGGTATGTGTCTGGGATGGGCAGTAGGTATATTACGAAGACAACTCTTTCAAGATTTCCCTAAACTTGAAGGATCCTGTAATAATGCATTTACTGCTTCAAAATCTGTACCTACTGTTCTTTTACATTTTGTACGTATGTTATTAGAGGGTCCCAATATTGACTCGGGCGTCTCATCAGAAATACCCGAACATAATGCAGGATTGTCAATTGCCCAACTTATTAGATATAACAGCATTAAGCATAAGAGAAAAGAAAATGTTAAGAGTGTATGTCACTCTCTGGAGAGTGAAACACCACTCCCACTATATGTCGGTCTCATGATTCACGCTGTCAGTAAGAAGAAAAAAATTATAGATAAAATGTGTCATCTGGGTTTGAGTGTTCCATATAATCGAGTGCAAGAAGTATCAGCAACAGTTACAAATGTGTTGTGTAAACAATATACGGAGGATGGTGTTTAGCCGCCAAAGTTGTGTCCCACTGTGTTTGTAATATCAGCAATAGACAACATTGATCACAATCAATCTTCTTCTACTGCTGTTACTTGTTTCCATGGTTCAAGTGTTACGATTATTCAGCATCCTCACACTGAAGCAATTATGGAGATTGACGATGACAGCATTCGTATCCAGCAGTGGAACAAACAAATTGTCAATGGCCTCCCTGAATATTACACTACTCTTCCTGCAACTGGCAAAGTCACAACACAAGTGACCCACCTTTGCCAACTGTCAATCCACAGTACACTCACCATGATCCTGCCTTCTCCCCTAGGAAAATTTTAAATCCTTGGCTTAACTCTGTCCTGGCGAGATTGCATATTGAAAACATACCAGGAATAGAGCATGTGCCTAGAGTATCATTTGCTGCTTTTCATGCACAAAATGAATCTGGTGTTAGAAAAATAAAGTGTAATGCGTCATTGCTTCCACTTCTACATGATGAAATTGCGACGCCAGCAATGGTACGTCATATGATGGCTATCATAGTAATGGCTGCAGCAAAATTACATGGAAATTAAACACCCTTGATTACATGTGACCAACCAGTATATGCTATTGGGAAGCAACTGCAATGGAAATTTCCTAACAAGTATGGCGAGGATCGCATCATACTAATGATGGGTGGCCTTCACATAGAAATGATGGTTATTAACTTTCTTGGCAAGTGGTTAACTGGCAGTTGATGGGCTGAATTAGTAACAACCGCTGGTATTGCAGAATCCTGCCTAACATCGTCGCATGTAAAAAGATCTCGGTATGCACATGAAGTTACTTTAACTGCTTTGCATTGTCTACAGGTAAAAGCATTCAACAAAGCATGTGAAACAAATTCCAGAATCAGTGGGGAAGGCATTGAGCTGTGGATTTTATCGAAAACATCTGAATGTCCTCAGTTTCAATATTGGAACACAGTCATCAAACTGGAATCCCTTCTAGTACAACTTGTATTGAGTATTTGTGCATCTAACTTTACAATGTACGTCAATACTTTGGCTCAGTTATGTCCGTGGACATTTGTGTTGGACGCAGTCCACTATTCTCGTTGGTTACCAGTATTCGTGCGCACTCTACAGGACCTTCCAGAAAACCATCCAGATATACATGCTAAATTTCTTTACGAGTAGCAAAACTGCTACACAGTTTTCTGCAATATCTGCCGATCAGCTTCATGAACACAATAACAAAGTTATAAAGGGTGAAGGTGGTGCTATTGGAATCCTTGATAGTGAAAATGCTCTGCTTAAGTGGATGGTAGCAGGCCCTACGATCAGTTCTTTAATTGAGGAATTTGAAGAGAAATCAAATTTAAAAGATGACAAAAACGTGGGCGCAAAGCATCATGAAGATAACAATGCACATGAGAAAAGGTTCTTGGCCCATGCCAAAGATATGATTAACATTTTAACCGAACAAGGAAATCCATTTGAAGAAACCAATTTAGTGTCAATAGGGAGGTCCAAAATAATTCCAAGTTTCTAAGCTGTCAAGTGTGTTACGGAAGCATTTACTGTAGGACTAAAACAATAGGATGATTATGTCGTGTCTCGTCTCAATCAAGTTCAAAATTCAAATCATGAAATTATTCCTTGAACCAATATCCATATCTTCAAGACTATAACAAGAAAAACAGATAAGGCAAAGTCCAAGATTACTTACTTGCGTAAAGACTCCAACTTATTCTACAGATTGTATGTAGCATATGAAGGACGGGATGGCAACATTGATGATTTCTTCACCATTACGTTGGTTAGTCGAGAGTTGACTGTGTAACTGATAACGTCAGATTTGCGATAGACAGGAAAATGTTACAATTCTCATTCTTTCAGTCTTTAGTAAAGCTTTTAATAAGGTAGATCATGCCATCTTGCTAGCTAAATTCAAATGCAGTATTGATTTCTCAAAGAATTCTGTTGTTTGGTTTAAGTCATATGTCCCACAAGTGTCAAAACATGATTAATGGCAACTTGCAATCTAACTGGCACAATGTTAGAATAGGAGTGCCATGAATTTCTGTGCTTGGTCATGTTTTTTTCTCTGACCTACCTAAATTGCTAAAATATACCCATAATCATTAATATGTTAATGATCTGCAATTATGTTCTTCATTTTCTCCCATTAAATATGTCAAAATGTAGCTGATTTTACAAGAATCTTGAAGTGGTCTCCAAATGGTCTACTGAAAATGTACTGTTAATTAATTCTCATAAGTCACAAGCAATTCTAGTGCTATCTGCAAAATGGACAGTTAGTTAATTCTTATAAATCAGAAGCCATTTTGGTGCTAGCTGCATGTTGCTGATTTAATTAAAAAAGCACTAGCTACTTTTCATTTATTGAAACGTCTAAAAAATCAACTACCTGAGCACATCAAAAAATATCTTGTACAGTTACTATTTTTTTTTTTTTTTTTTTAACTACAGTGATTTAAGTTACACTGATATTACTAAAAAATAGCAAATAGATTGCAGAAAATACCAAGTATGTGCATCCGATTTACAAGTCTATTCATTCTTAAATTGGTAGATCCCATCTCTCCTTACAAAAAAAAACTATCTTGGTTATGACTCGATGAAAGGCTAAAACTACACAGCTTACTCTTTGTAGGGGAGGTTACCTTTTCTAATTCTCCATTCTACCTCGCCGAAAGATTTCACTTTCTCAACTTTCATCACAACAGTGAAGGCTAATGTGTCTCTGCTAATACCTATGCATCACACCAGCACCTATTCCAAGTGGTTTCCAGTGGCTGCAGAGCATGTTTGGAATGCACTAGTGGACCCCATCTGGCAAGAAGGACCTCCACTATCATTTTAAAAAGCTGTAGTTAAAAATTTATGATAGCTGTGAATAGTGGCTGATTTCACATGTATATAGCTGTACAAGTATCTGTGTGAATGTGTTAATAAATGGTTTACAGCTATATTTTACTCTTTCACTTATCTATACATATTATAAAACTAAACTTCTCTCTGTCTGTCTGTGCATTTATCACTCGAGAACCATGTATCCAATTTACGTGTTTTTTTTAATTCATAGCTATATTCTCTGGACACGTTTTAGTATATATTTTGTTACGTAAAGTAACATGAGGAATAAGCAGTGACGATAATAGTGAATCAAGTCGGAAAAAAGCTTGCCACCAGCGTGCTCTCTTGCAATATGCTGTCTAAACCGTTAAAGATGAAACAATATCATGGAGTAAAGAATTGTGTAGAATAAAAAGACCTAAAAAAACTCCACGAGAGCATATATCTATCTATAACAGAAATATAGTAATAAAAGTTTTTACAATTTAATTTCTCAATAAATAAATATGTAAAATTCAAGCTGTTGTTTCCCCATATAGCATACAATTCCCGCCTATACTTAAGAAATATCAAAAGTTCAGAAGTTTTGNGAAGATTAACACTAAGTAAAAGTCAACTTTATTTTAAACAAAAACCTAAACAATAATTTTGTAGTCCACGCAAGCGGAGCGGCGGGGTACACAGCTAGTGTTTATATAAAATAATCTGCTTTCGTAATTTTGACAACCAAAATTTTTGGCCACTTTCCTTTGTGTTTTGTACTTCTTATTAATTATTTGTCTATCATATCTGTAACAATTTTTTTTGTAATTTAGCTCTTGATTTTGCACTTAAATTTTTTTTTTTTTATTTTTTTTAATAGGAAATTTAAATTGATGTAGACCTTGTATGTTATTTAGTACCATGTAACATCTAGCATCCATTCTGTAATCACATATTAAAACTATTATGTTTTTTATATACGTATTTCACGGTTATTTGTAATTCTCTGTATAAGTTTTCTTTTCATGTCAGCATGTTTTTCTACTATTTAAGTCAAAATTGTCCTTAAAATTTGCTGTGAAGTAGAAAACTAGGCAGTGTCACCTTAACTTCTCCACATGTAAAAGAAAGCAGTAAAAAATATAAATAAATAAATAAAAATATATGTGATATGTGGCAACAGGTTAAACTTAGGAAACTGGTATGGCCAATAAATTTAACATCTGATTTGCATGCTATATGGGTTGTTCTGAATGCTCTGAGAAAAAAGGTAAAGAGAATTCTGAATCATATAAAAGTCACTCATGAATAAAACTGGATTCTCACAAAGGCAGCAGCAGCTGATGAATGATTCTATGAC
The DNA here is from genome assembly GCA_002778355.1 of Clitarchus hookeri. Taxonomy (NCBI): domain Eukaryota; kingdom Metazoa; phylum Arthropoda; class Insecta; order Phasmatodea; family Phasmatidae; genus Clitarchus; species Clitarchus hookeri. Next base: position 250,404 of record NQII01000902.1, read on the forward strand.
TATTTTTTGGACTCCCATAACAACTATTTAATAATGTTGATACATAAGGTTAACATAAAGGGTTTGTCTACTACATAATATTAATTTTTGTCATCCAAGTTGGTGTAAAATAAATTTTTTATAGTCCTCCAAGTTGGTGTAACTGTATCTATTATAGTAATGAATATGTATTGGAATCCTCCAGGTATTATCTAAGTTTTTACACAACTTCCATTTTTTTTGTGAAAATTGAAAAAATTCATGTGATACTAAACCTGCAGGGAAACAAAAGAAAGTAATAAAAGTATATAGGATATAAACGATGGGTGTTTACAACTATACACAACAGTGTAGAGGACTCTGAGACAAGCAATTTGATATCAGAAACTTGTGGTCCATCCGGTCGGGAAATATCCGAAAATCGCTCCAAAAAACTGTACCACGGCACACCTGGCCGGGCTGGACTGGGTCACGCTGCATCACACCATGATGCTCGTCCGGCATGGTTCATTTGCATTCCCTTGGCCCTCACTTGCATATCACGGTTAAGGGGAAAGGGGAGAAGACAGACTGGCGCACTTCCTCATCCCTTGCACAGGTTCTCTGTCAGCCTTCCTTTCTCGTGTGTTGCATCAGTCGCTAGCAACACAGTGCAGTAAGGCTGACATAAAAATTAATCACTCCACATTCAATGAAATGGCGAACATGCATCTGTGCTACGGTGCAACATGTGCATTCGAGCTAATGGGGCTAACTTCAAACATGTCTTGTGAAACATCACATTCTGTATGTTTTTGTTACTATCAAGGATGAAAACTTTTGTTAAAGACATTTATTTATCAAAGTACTATGTTTCAATGTAAAGTGATTAGGTTCTTGTTTGCGTAAACTGCTGTCAATAACATACCAATTTCAAAGACGAGAATTACGGCAATTATCACAAGATTGCTTGTTTGGTTTGTGTTGTTTTGTTTTACACTGTAGTTTATGACAGAGGTGTTTTTATTTGCAATTGCGTATTTTGTTTCCTGGTTTTTGTAACTTGCCTGTGGTTTTATGACAAAGCAAACATGTGTTTAAAAAAAAAAAAAATGTACTAGCTCCAACTGACCAGCAGGGCAATTAAAACCGGACCCATGGCTGAGCTCTCCTGGTGCAGATGGAGCATGGCGCATATGTCTAGGTACACATTTGTAGAGCGATTTTCTGATATTTTCCTGACCCAATGGACCATCAGTGTCCTATAATAAATTGCTTGTCTCAAGAGTTCTCTACACTGCTGTGTATAGTTGTAAATACCCATCGTTTACACCCTGTATGCTGCAGCATAAAAATTTAACTACATTCACAACCAAAGGGACTAGTAGAGGAACGAGATGTTATAAATTACAAACACTCTCCCTCCCCCAACCCTCTTTAGATATGCCTATAGTAGTAAATAAGTTGAAGATAAATTGTCATTTTGAAAACAGTTCCCACAAAAACCTATATAACTATTCACAATAACCAAGGATTGTGAATTTGTAATGATTAAATAAAATTTGTCTATTACAAAAACTTTCTTTCTAAAGTAAGTAAGAGGGTCATTTCATGCCAGATCACCTATTTTAAATACATGATCCTGCTTCAATGCCTCAGATTTGGTTCAAAAATTTTTCCTACATACATGACCATAAAATAACACTAGGCTACATTAATTTCTTTCTGATTTTTTTAATAAAAAATGACTGAAGGAAATTTTTTTTAAGATTTCAGTTTTGGTACAAATTCTGTTCTCTGATGACTTGCATTAGTACAATGAAATCACTACAGTTTCCACAATTTTCAAGATATCAGGTTTGTTCATATTGCACATGAAAGCTAACATTTTGTACTTTCTAAATTTAAACTGAGAAGTAGTGACATACATCCCTCAAAATAAAATTCCAGTAAGCATGCAATATAAACTTACACAATTTTGTACCTCAGTACGCTAAATACTGTTACGTGTCACTGGTCTGCGCTGCTGACCTTGGCCTGCCTCGCGCAAGTGGGCGGAAGAGAAGGACAGCGTAGCGATGATAACAGGGCAGCACATCAATGGAATGTTTTGAGTGGCAGACGAGTGAAACGCGTATCTGTTACAAAAAGCGAGCCGACACGATAATCCCCTTTGCGGCGCATGCTGCTGACCTAGGTTGTATTGGTTTCTGCGTTTATCTGAAGAATGCTCTGGATTACTGACCTCGTTCTCTCAGCATGACTTGGAGTGCGTTGAACCTTCCAGATGGTCAGGGCAAACAATATAAAAGTGTGACAAGCCTCCAAGCCGAGTAGTTGGTGAGTGAATGAGTGGCTGAGTTCCAAGCGATAGAAGACGAGCAGCGTGAAAAAGAAATCTGCGACTGAGAGTATCAAGCAGTGAAGAGCGCGGCTGGCAGGCTGGACTATTGGACTAGATGCATGAGTAATAGACATTATAAATGGTGGCAACAGATGGACTGAACAAGTGTTAATAATGAGTATGAGTAAATTGACTGTAACCAAACGGAGACAATTAAAAAGGATGTAAATTATAGGTGAAATAGACATTAAATATTGTGGTCACTGTTAAAGAGAAAGAGTAATAGTCCAGACAGACAATTTAATACTGTGAATAATAGCCGTGTGAATAAATTAGAAATTAAATTTAGTTCTTTTATTTTAATTACGACCTCCATCTCTCACAAACTCAGATACGCTCCTCAGGCGTCCATGTAACAATACCATAACTCATAAACCACAACTAACACATATTTCATATTTTTATTTCATACAGATATAACATAAGGTAACTAGTTAAAAAATTAAAAATGTTTTTTTTAAAGTTTTTTAATAAAAAATGTTTTTGTATTGTAAACACAGTACCACATCTGAAAAACAAGTGTTTTTTTGGAATACAAATAACCCACATTTTTAACAGTAAAAACTGCCTTAAACCTGTATTGTAACGAGTGAATTTTAAGGTTGTATATATAATTATAAATAATTTGTTTACTTGATGTTTCTTTAAATTTATTTGAGTGGTCTTCTAAATTGTGTTATATAATAGGACCTTAAAATTTTGTGACTATGCACATTTTATGTCTCTTCCAAACTTTTCCAAATACATAATTTACTTCTGTTTTCTCTTTGGGCCTATTTATGTAGTGAATGCACTGTTATCAGTTTTTCATCGAGTTAGTGACCCTTGCAATATCTTATGTACAACAACACTGAAACTGGTTGATTTATTGGATTCCTGGTTTATTTCAAAAGGAAGAATTTTCTTGAATTTGTGGCTATGGTGGTCCAGCATAAATTGATGTAATGCCCTGCTCCTATATCACAATTTAGCTGTCAGAGAGAGGCAATGGAAGTGTTCCTGTAAATTTGAGTCACCCAGTGGTTCGTTCTCTTATCTCTGTAGCTGTGCTGTTTCTCTCCTGCTGCTGANCCCCCCCCCATCATCAAACATCAAACGAGGCAAGCATCTATTTCCCAAAAATGTGTGCATGTGTGGTTATATAAATATATACATACATGTAGATAATATACAGTGATTTTTCCACTCATCATATATGTGTTATCAGTATTTAGTAAAAACATAGTATATTAATGGTAAAAACTGTTATCAACATGTTAAACACCAAAAAAAATTAAGCTTAAAAGTTCAAACTTTTGTTATTTCTTATTGGAATAAGCAAAAGTGGCAGAATAATAGCGTGTAAAGTTCCAAATTACATTGAAAATAATTATACACTGTAATTACCTGCTTTGCAATATTGTGGGTTACAATGTTTACAATGGCAATAATATTGTAAATCCACACACTCGCACTGAATGTTCTATTTTCCTACAGCTTACAAATTTTCATCTTTTATAGTTGTTCTATTTCAGGTAAAATCAAGAGACACCCAATTTTGGTTTTATTACTTAAATAAAAATAAAACTAGTAAAAATGAATGTATTAAGTTAAGTAAAAATAGTCACAAAATCTTATTAATAGAAATTTAACTGGTAATGTCAGCAAACAGAGCACTAAATGAAATAAAAAAATAATTTTTCTTGGTTTTTTTTGTCTGCAAAATTTTCAATAATGTTTTGGAAGTCAACACTACGGGCAATATCAGCCTCCATGGCAAGAGTAGTTAGTCCACATAGTCTTTCTTGCTCCAGGGTAGATCTACTGTAGTTTATTATTCTTTTAAATGCACTGAAAGAATGCTCAGCTCCTGCTACTGACACTGGAAATGTGCAAAATAAACAGATAGCTATGCACACATTTGGATACAGCAACTCTAACTTAAATGGTGACAAATTGCAAGTACCAAAACTCACTGTATGAATAGATTTTAGGTGAATAATTTCTTTTATTAGAGCTTCTGAGAGATCTTCTGGAAAGTAGAAAGTAACTCTTGATGGAGTTCTTAATAATAATAATAACCAACACCCGCAATTAGGCTACCACGTTCACGACATTGAAGTTGTCTTTGTTGTAGGGCTCGATGTGAAAGATATTTTTCATGCATTTATCTCGAAATTCATCATCCGTAACGGTGTCATTGAGAATATAATAAATTTGCATGAGCACCGGATTCAAATCAATTTTACTAAACTTTTGGCTTAGGTAGTTTTTAGATAGGTTTGCCAGTGATAATTTCCCACAAGTTAGTGCATTTTTTTTTTCAAAATCATCAAAGTATAGAATATAATACAGTCACAGTGAAAACTAATGAGTGGAACAGTGGTTAAGTTTCCGAAGGTTACAAATGCTTATAGTTCACGTTGCATATTGAGAACTCGTAATCTAGTCAGTAGGAATTTTAAATCGTATTCGATAATGTTGTGGCCAACAAAATAATGTGGATAGTTTTGGTATCCCGTAAGCATTTTAAGCAAGTAACCCTGACTATACAAAAATAGAAAATTATTAATGAGATCCTCTTCATGTGCAAATCCCTGGATCCAGATATATTTTGTGGGTGAGATTTAGTATTTTTTTTCTCATTTCTGCATTGAAATGGTCGGACATACCATTACAATTTAAGTGTGAAATTATACTCACTTCGACGTCCAAATACTCACAGTAGAGCCCAAACATAATCAATTTCTCCATAGCGAGTCCCTCCAGTGGTAAATCTTCCAAATTATCCATGCCTGTTTCAATGTCGGAACTCACTACAGGAATGTACTTGTACTTGTGAGTATAGTCGTAGGATGGGTCTAGGAGCAAGTGCTTAGATTCTGTGATTGTATACACTCCATTTGCACGAAATATGTTTTCCACTACTAGATTACCAACTTCCCGTTTCAACTTGCAAAATTTCAATTTCGCAGGTTGGTTTAGTTTGATGGAAGAATTTTGCAGCAAGCTTTCCGAAGTTACAACATCGATGTATAACTCCATTTGCAACATGAAATGCACATCTGTCAACTAAATGGTAAAATAATTTTTTTTTTCACAATTATTTTTAAGTAAGAATTTGTACACTGTGTTTAAGTTACTCGTGGTTAGAAATTCAAATTTTACCAAATGATATGAAATACATAATGTGCTTGCTGCACTTTGAGTTAAAATTTTCAGCATTGAGTTATGAATTAGTTTCTAGGGAAATTGTTGTGTCAATGATTGAATCAATACATGGTTCGTACAACTCAATCAGCATTCGACACATATCGTATTTCATGTTTTCTGCAACTATAAAGTATATAGAGAGACGGTAGGTTAAAATTTCCTGTCGCCCCTTCATCGTTCGGATATCGATTCCCACCACATTTATTTGATTGTGGTAGATGAAAGACCTCAACACAAACATTTTGTTTTGTAAATTTTAACACTGGGAAATAAATTTTTTTGTTATATACGAATCTTTAGTCATGGCTAACAAACTAAGTTTTACAATGACCAGAGTACTGGAAATATTCAAAAATATCTACAACGATCCAAAAATACATACTTTAGGCGAATTTAAACAGTTTTATAATTTAACCGCATTTAACCGCAAACTCTTGGAAAACATTGATAACACAGAAAGCGAAAAAGACTCTGAAGTCGATTTCGAAGAGGAATTTGATACAGACTTTAATAACAATACTTATATTCCATTATAAAGTTCAAAGATTTTTGAGGCAAGTCTCTAAATACTACCCTCAAAGATTATCTGTATGCAAAACAGCTTTCAACAACTTGTAATTTTGAAATTAACTCCAAGGATCAACAAGTCCTGCATCAACAACAGCTGCTTTTTCAATAAGACTTTGTAAAGGAGACAGCAACCTTTTTATATACCAAGTTAAAAAAAAAAAAAGAATAACTTACTCTTTGGAGAAAAAAATGAAATTGACTATCAACATTGATTTTCACTTACGTGCAAGTACAAAAATTCTATTCAGGACTCATCCCATGGATGTTCCCTGATTTATAATTATAATAAAACTATAATGGAGCACATATATCAATCGACGGGTATGACGAGGAATAAGGATGGTACTCCTCTGTTCACAAAATTGAAATTAAACAATTTTTTTATGTACGAATGTAATTGCAACTCTATTCAAGGATCGGTTAAAATTTCAGTGCCATTCAATGCTCTATCTTTAAAGGAATACTTGGCATCGCCATTAAGATTTGTTAACTTGATCGACACATTACTCCAATCGAGAGATTACGTTTACCACCAATTGAAAGAATACGTAAGTGCAAAAAATTTAACAGGTGTATACTTTGTACCTAAACTGGAAAAATTTGATACTTTGTTTTTCAGACCGACTTTTTCCATTCTAACTGCGGAAGAATATGCTGTTAGTTGTAGAAGTGTATTCTTCCTTTTACTCAATATATTTATGCTAGGAAATATGAAAACTGAATTTACAACTTCCTTAAAAACCAAAACTGCTACATCATGTAGCATAAGACATTTAGTTAAACGCTACGCACATAATTTGGTATGTTCAATCAAGAGTGATCGACAGTATAATTTACCAAATGCAAGTGGTTTTCAATGTGTTCACGTTACTATAAATTCAGATACAACAGGACAAATAATTACTTCTCCAAATTTGCTAATTATGAATGTGATTTGTAATAGTGTTTTACAAGCACAAATAGACAAAATTGCAGAGCTGGATATGGCTAAATTATATGAACACTCTTCTTATTTTGAAACTCATTTGATACGAGCATTTTACAGTGTGTTTGACCGTTCCAATAAAATGCATGTTTTGTTTTCCTCTCCTGATATATTTTTAAATTCTGTTTGGTTAAGTGAGTTTAAGAACTTCATACAAATTCAAAGAAATAAATAAGATTTTTTTACTTTTTTTGTTATTCCTGGAGTAAGCAAAAAAAAAGAAACACATATTTTAAAGAATACAAATTTTTATTTTGTTAATTATTTACATAAAAGTTAATAATCTCCCAATTTTTCGAATTTCAAACAAGTGGGGCGGGGATCACCTGCTCCCCTATATTTTATTATAGTATATGGTTTAACTTTAAAAAAGTTTATCATACTATCTTCTTTGACACAATTTAGGGACATTTTTTCATAACCCCCCCCCCTCCCTTACATTTACTGCATTTTTCTTGCTGGGGGAGAGACTGCTCATGTTGGTGTTGAAGCGGCATCTGCTCTGGCTGGGATTGGAGTAGTTGAGATTGTGGCTGGAGTCGGTACGGCCAATGTTGCTTTGGCTGGAATTGTGGCTGTTGCTTTGGCTGCTGCAGTAACTGGGATTGGAGCGGCTGTTCCTTTGGCAACCCTCGCCTCCGTCCTTGAGCTGGCAGTTGAAGCTGAAATTGTGGCTGTTGCTTTGGCTGCTGCAGTAACTAGGATTGGAGCGGCTGTTGCTTTGGCAACCCTCGCTCCCGTCCTTGAACTGGCCGTTGAAGCTGGATTTGTGGTTGTTGCTTTGGCTGCTACAGCGGCTGGGGTTGGAGTGGCTGCCCTCACACCAATCCTAGAAGTGGCCGGTTACCCAACATTGGTTGATGGATTTGCTATTTAAAAAAAAGAAACCGGTTTTACTCTTTTCAATAAAAAAACATACTAAATAATAAAAATTATAAAGAAATCTTGTAACATTAAATTTACTCTTTTCAATAAAAAAACATGCTAAATAATACAAATTAAAAAGACCTTTTTTTTGCTTCCTTTGCTTCTAATTTAATAAAAGATTTAACCAATCAACATTTTTTTGCATTTTTTGGTTAACTTACACCTACAACTATCTCGTTTTTTCCCAAGATTTTTTTAAATCTATTCCACTTTGTTTGGAATATTTTATATTCTTTAACTAAATCCCGGCTTCTAGTTTTTTCAATGTGCAGCATTTTGTCCAAGTCTACCTTTGCTTTAGAATATTCTTTCTGAAGCTTTTTAATTTGGTTTTTCATTTCCCTAGGTTTTAAAAAATTTTCCTGTAATTCCACACACTCTTTTCCATCCCCACAAATACACCACTTGGCATTACCTGAGTCGCAGTGGTATTCATTTCAATAACCTATTACAGTGGGCGCTTCACTATGGAGACTCCACCGTGGACACTGAGGCTAGACTAATCAAGGCGGTATATATATTGAATTGGCTGGGTTTTTTTTTTTTTTAATTTATTCACTAGCTTTATGTGTGTGAGCCTTTCTAACTCGTGACTACACTAAACATTCGCACATGCACTTCTGACAAGGAAACTCATATATATTCATGTGTGCACTTCGGTGAGGCAACGCGTATATATTATTCAACTTGGCATCATTATTATGTGAAAATTATCTCGTGGCAGAAATAATTTTATTTGTGATGCAAAGAAGAGGTTTGCCTCACATTTCCCTCCTATAGACTTGTATTTTTTTCCTAGGTGGGGAAGGGTATATAATATTACCACAGGAAGCTTCCATACATCAACTCCAGAGTCACTTCTACAATGAATCGTTGTGACTGTATGGACTGGCTGCTGCAGCAGAGGAAGCGCCGGCCATCACGCCGGGGTCCGCTGTCGGCCAGATCAAGAAGGGGCCCTCCAGCATCATCACACCCCAGGACAAATGAGCTGGA
>NQII01000902.1:259617-277133 GCA_002778355.1 Clitarchus hookeri
TTCCCCGGCATCACTTACAATTTCAAATTTTTATATTACGCCACCCATACGGCGACAAATATTAAAATAGTCAATAAAAATTTATTGTATTTTTTTCAAAGTGTTTCATTTCAATATCCTAAAATAAGATGTATTTATTTTTATCGCAGTTAATATTATTAATTATCATTGTTATGTTGTTGGTTTTAATCACTGAAAAAGTTTTATACCCCCACCAACCATGACAAGTTTACAAACTTTAAAGAGATGTCTAATTTGCCAGCACTTCCACCACATTCAACACTTCAGTCATATCAAACACCCGAATATGATCCCAGCCATAAAATATCTATGTATTTTGGTTTTGGAAATAGTGTTGTAACCCATCACTCTATAAATTTTTGTTATGACTGTGATACAAAGTCTGTTAACCAATTTAAATAGAAGGAGGTTTCCAAAAACTTGTATATAAATTTTTATTTTACGAGTACAAAACACGATATGTTATCTTTTACAGTTGACGATATTTCGGTAAAGTTGCTCAATTTATACATAAATGATTACATTATATATTTTGTACTAATTAACATCTTTGACAAGTCAAAATGGAGTTTGAATTCTGCCTTCACAATAGTTCAAAATATTGCCAAACAACGAGCAATGGATGTGGCTCGAGATACAGCGATTCCTCTCTTCAAGAGTGCTGTATTCTTTGTAATGGAAAAACATAATTATATGGATACTTTGATGGAAATTATAAGAGTGAATAACGTATTTACACATTTTGACTATAAAAAAAAATAACTTGGTGTGCCTACACTCGACTTTTGGTTATTTTTAATATTCCTTCGATGAAAATGGCATGTTATTTCAGTTTTGTGGCGGCGGTAGAATTTTACTGGAAACTTAATCATCAAACCTTCCGCTCCTCCATAAGACGAAAGTGATGAGTGATATGAATAATGCAGAGAATGGTATTTCTATTTTATTTGATCCCGATTCTGAAATTGGCTTACGAGATAAAAATTGAAATAATATTTAACTTCTAATAAATAATGAGTACCTTTCATTTTATCAGTCATAAGTTACCGTATGGGTAATGGCCTAAACTCGGCCCGACATGTAAATTTATTCGGTGATTGTTTTCCACTATGATTTCACACAATTTTACATGTTTAGGTAAACTTGAAATTGTTAATTATGCCAAAAGATTTACAAGGGGGCTGAATTAGGCATAACATAAGAATGAATCTTGTATATTATAAGCGTGTTGGGTGAAAAAAAGAGATAATAATATGGACAAATTAAAAGTGAATATTTCCAGAGTTGATAAATATTCAAAGATGTTGGGTCATAATCAAAAAAATTATATTTCGTCAATTTTTTTTAAAATTGAATATTACAAACAGCTTTCAAACAGATTAAATAGCATGAACGAATCGATTGATTCCACATTAACCAATTTGTACTCTCACGAATTTACGAAAAAATATTTAATCAAAGATGATTTTACAGATTTGGAAATTGATACTTTTCTAAATCAAATCCAAAGAAATAAGAAAGCTTTACACGCGCATGCCAAATTAAAAACCCAACTTGAAAGTAAATCAGTTCAATTGATTTTCTTTCAGAAATTGCGAGAACTAACACAAATAGATGCAAATATTAATCCTGAAGCGTTTTACTCAAATTTGTTAAATATAATTCACATTAACAATACAGATGTGGATATTTCACCAGAAGTTATACTATATAACATTTTTACAATGGTTACTTACATGTCCACGAAAATTGTCAATATACAAACATATCCACTGGCAGAAATTATGAAAAGGATTAACAACATTACACTACACGGAATGGTTGAAATAGACCAATAAAATTTTAGTTTGCAGAAAAACTCAACATTAGAAAAATAAGGGAATTCAGCAATTTTTTTTTTAATTTTCCAGACTAAATTCACTGGAAAAAAAAAACAAAAGACTGGCTTGTGTAGAATTACTCAGGGCATTCAACATTAGCTAATTATTTCTCCGCTTTTAGTTGGTCATTATAAACGGGAACCGAGTGAAAGTGCATTAGATAAAAAACAACTGAAGGCTTCACAACCCGCGAGTGTCGTGCTTAGGTGAAGAGCCAATAACGAAGACCAATTCGTGACTACAATGGCATTAGTATGCACAAGCAGGAACCAAGTGAAAAATCTCTGAAGGCTTCAACGCTTGTTTACCAACGCTGTTGGGTTAGGTCGTGCTTGCGGCGCCCATGGCATGTGATGTATTTTAAAAAAGCTAGTAGAAGTTTTACAATTCACTATTGTAACGTCAGGGTGTTTTTTTTTTAACCGATAGATTACTGCACAAAACACTACGATTTAAATTCATTTGAAATTGTTTCCATAAATTGCTCATTGCCCTTTAACTGATTAATAATCACCTCCACTATAGGGTCAGGCTCGCAAATTATTGAAAACAAGTTTTGCAAGAATGAATAACTTGGTAAATTAACCTTGAGAATATGTTCAAACACAGATCTTACTAAAGCAATGCATTGTAATGTCTTGATTTTTTTTGCACTCATTGTTCAAAGCCCAAATGCTAGGAAAAGACAATATAATTGCTAGTTTTTGACACCAATCTTTACTGCCACATAAAACGAACAGAAACATTCGTTGATTTAAATCGTCAAATGGTAGTTTTTCATTGGCTACTTCGATTAATAGTGATAGATGATTTCTGTTTTAATCAAATAGATTTGTACATAAATTATGTACTTGTTGGGCATTAATTGATTTTTTAGGCAGGGACCCGAATAGTTTTCTATAAATGCCATTACAGCGACGATAAAAGAATTTGTGCAGGTTTAGTGTTGATATTTCACTGTCTTTATGCCCCAGTAGAGGTAAAATGTAAAATTCTAATGTTGTATCGTGTTTGAAGATGTTTTTCAGGAACTTGATCAATAAATTACAAAGAATATCATCGGGACTCTGTGTACTTTGTGTTTCGGGGCTCACATTTAAAACATCTTGTTTTTGTATTAATACACGGGTTTGGTCGGCCAGCGCGAATGCAAGAAAGAAACCCATCATAGGTTCAAACAAAATGTGTAAAAGTGAGGTTACTTGGTCGAATTCCATTACATAAAATCGAAAAATTACTTCAATCAAGGAAATCATATTTAATTGATTAGGTTTTTTTTCTACGAGTTTGAAAACCTCTAGTGTAAATTGCTCGATAATTTTTGTTTGTGGTGTGTCTGTTTAAAATGAAGGTGACTTGTTATTTGCGTCAGTTTAAAATTGGGTGACTTGTTTAAAATGAAAACGGCTTGCTGTTTGTGGTGTCTGTTGAAAATTAAAGTGTTACTTGCTTGTTATTTGCATCAGTTTAAAGTGTAAACTAGTTTTACTAGTAAAAAAATTAAAGTGTGAATTGCTTGCTGTTTGTGGTGTCAGTTTAAAGTTGGGTGACTTGTTTAAAATTAAAGCGTGAATTACTTACTGTTTGTGGTGACTGTTTATTTAGGTGCGCAATAGTTCGGTAGCACAAGGGAGGTCCGATTCAGTACCCCCTTGCCGATATATATTCAACTTTTTTTGTACTTCACTAGGAACCTCACAACTGGTTTAGTTTCAAGAACTATCATCAGAACGAACAAAGTGTTAAAATGAAAGTAACTCGTGATTGTAAACTGTTTCCAGTTTTCCTCATCGACATACTTAAATCGCGAGTGTGGAGGCGAAAAATGCATTTTAATAAGCCTGAGAAGGCCTTGGAGTTTCCATAAATTGTGCAACACCCGTGATTTCAAATTGTTTCCAGTTTTCTTCATCGGTCTACTTAAATCGTGACTGCAGAGGCGTGGTACGTTAATTTTAAGCTCGTGATTGACGTCAAATGCATTAATAATAAGCCTGTTGTGCAACACTCATAATTTCAAATTGTTTCCATTTTTTTTTGCACTCATTGTTCATTACACAACTCATTTTGGCAGCTATTTGTGTGAGTTTAAAGTGTAAATGGGTCGTTGCTTGTGTCAGTTTAAAGTTTAGATGAGTAGTTGTTTTAATTAATAAAACGTATTTGAATTTAGGATATGGATACGCAATAGAAAATTTTTAGCAACAAGTAACTTCCGTACCGGGATACGCCCGGGGAAACAAATGGGAAAAGTGACTAATTGTTACATTTTCGGTTTGGGTACGCCACAGGAAACAATTAGGTGTTTGTAAAAAAAATTTCATGAGGGAATTGGATACTTGAATCAGAAAAAATGAGGTGCGTTACCAATTTCGAGCTGTCGGTTTGGATATGCAAACCCACCACTTTTCAATTCAGGTCGTTTTTCACCTGGATACGCATAGAGAAACTTTTGGTCAAAACCAGGTAATTACAGGCAGGTTGGATACGCAGGGAGAAATTTTGCATTTATTTTGGCCTTCTCCTGGCTATAGTTGGATACGAAATAGACGACTTTTTAGGTGGGTCTTGTCGTATCATTGGATATGTAATGTAGTGTTTTTTGGGTGATTTAGATACGCAATACGGAATAATCACCTAATGTTGATTATGATACTGAAGGCAACATAGTTATGTCCTTACCAAAATCCTCTCCCCAAATGTTCAAATCTCATGCATGGGCCTGCATATAGGAATGCTTTTCCTAAAAAAATATTTTGCCATTTACAATTTGCAAAATGTAACGTTCTTTTCTTTTACTGCTTCCTCTGGTGTTAATGAGGAGACTACAGCAGGACATGTGACTTAAAAGGTACCATCATCTCCACAAGACCGTCAGGCAATGCCGCAAGCCACTGATGTTCCTTTTTTGATAAATAGCTTAAACGAGTCAACTTCTTACCATTGCTAACTTCAAAATCCCAAGTGGCATTTTGTTTATTTTCCAAACCATATTGTATGGCCACTATTACAGAAAACCTACTATACTAAATATTGACATATTGGTGGATTTCTGCATTTTATATATTTTACCAAAATAAGATGCTGTCAGTTGTTTGAGTTGTTCCACATTTCAAAGAAGAGAATCAATTTGTCCCCTAGTAACAATTCAAAGATTTTCTCGTTCCTTTTCCGCGCTAGACGAAGACTTACAAGAAATCCACAGTTATTTTTGCAGCGACATTTGGCCCCAAGTCGGGCACTCCTCAGCGCAGGCATAATCACAGTCAGGTCCTGACATTTGCAATTTTCGAAACTTTAATTTTTGTGGGTTGTCTTCCCTCTTGTGCTTTCTTTTCATCAGCTGAACGATCCTTATGCTGTATGTGAGCTTTGGCAGTGTTCCCAATGTACTGTTTGTTAATCCTTCATTAACAAAAACTGAGTTTGAGGACCAGAATAAAAATAAGTTATGGACAAATCACTTTTTGTTTGATAACCACCGCTCAAAGAAAGTTGACGTGTTTATTAGGGATGTACTAGGAGACAACATTATTGAAAGACTCTGTTTAATATGTATTAACATTATGTAAAAGGCTGACAGCATGATATGCTACAATATTTCAAGCTGCTATTATTTCTTGCCATATCCCTGCCCTCTGAAGAGATGGTACGAGACTTTCCTTGTTCTCTTTTCAACCACTGCAAAAATTACCCCTTGACTTGCATCCTATATGTTCACAGAAAACATGAAATGGTCAGTTATAAATGCAGAGTTTTAGTTCTTCAATCTTTTTGTGTATTGGTAACTCTTTCTGAACATGTCTATGATCCACAACTCCAGTGATTGCAGCTTGAAAACTGAGTTCTTTGTCAGATACCGCATTTTATAGCGCAGGAGGAACTGGACCACTTTCAGATCTTTTGTGCAATATTGGGAATCCTTCAACGATAATTTCACGGCATGTGGTTACTGCATTTCAATTTTTGATTGTAAAGTCAAGACCATACAGTTGTGCTTTTACCAACTGATTTATTATACTGCTGTCACCATCTCCAGGAATATTTAATACAATATCAAAAATATTTGCTACGGAAGCATAATATAAAGTCTAAATTAAAAATTATAATAGACCAAGAGTAATTTTTAAATGCTTTATCTCAAAGGTTTATAGTCTAGGGCCACTTCTTTACAGTTTTAATATTTTCCACCATTATTTACAAACACAAATAATTTTTAGTAAATTTTTGTTGACATTTTTTCTTTCCGCATTTCGGCTAGCCAAGGTATGGCTTGAATACCATAAAAATGCCTTACGCATTCATACCCACTTCTACGATTCTAAGGTTGATGAACACACAAACTTACTGCAAAGTTACCAATGACCAAATAGAAAATTTCGAAAAAGAGTTACCATAGTAATTTCATAGTAAAATGGGATAACGGAAATATATTTAATTGTATTAAATAATTATTGGTTATGCATCTCATGATTTTCATTATTTTTCAAGCTCAGTTATTACTAGTACCAAAACTATAGTTTTTTTTTTTATAAAAATTGGTCAGCTCAAACCATTAACAATTGTTATTTAGTCAATGGCCATCTTCCTTGAAATGGTACATATTCACACAAAATCAGGCGATATTTTTCTAAAATTTTAACGATATAAGGTCAAAAGGATGGAATCTGTGTTTACTACAAATTGAACAGCTTGAGATATAAAGCTATCTATTATTTCTTTCCCTCCAGTAATTAGTTTCAAAAATAAAAAATTCAAATTGATGTACCCTGCCTACCCATTAAATGTAAAATGCATATGTCCAAAATCACAACATTTGGTAAAATGTCCGTCCATGTGAAAGGTGCAGCAAGTTCCATCACATGAATCAAATGACATGCGGTAAATTCAACGCACAATCATAGTTCGCTCGTGTGAAACGTGTCAAAATGCTCAGCACGTCATTACATCTAGCTCTGAACAACGTGAATATCAAGTCATATCCATTTAGACTCGTGCACTGGTTGCACATTAAAAACAAATGGATAAAAATCCTTAAAACATTGTTTATGTGCGACTGATTAATGATTAGTTATCATAGTAATATAATAACCCTCTGCTAAAATAAGATACAAGCATTTCGTATAGTGAGACTAAATTTTATTTTGTAACCTTTGTAATATTTTTTCAATAATAGTTTAAATGTAATTAAGAATAATATGTGGCATTATGATTTGTAATTGGCAGAAAGCTAATAATACACAGGTTCACTTATTTTTGCAAAATATTTCGCGACTCTCTCTGCAACTTTGTTGGAAGATGTTTTCCTTCGCACATGGTAAACGCCAAATTAGAATTGATTAATATTAACTGATTGCCAGTTAATTTTTGCTGATTTTAATTGTTGAAACTGATGCATGCCGAGACCATAGAAAAAGTTAAGTAAGGGATCAAATTCAAACAGTAAGAAATCAGTTATTTACAAATGATTTATATTTATATTTTAGAATAATTTTGTATTCTCAAAAACAAATTAAGAAAAAAATTTGTGGTTAAAAAAAATTTTGTAGTACATATGCAAAAAAAAAAATTCATTGCTACTACCAAGATACCAAAGTTTGTACCCAGACCACTGAAACACACAACACGCGCACTTTACCAATATACCAAATTGTAACACACAAAAAGCATCATTTAAATAGATAAATATCTTATAATAATGTTACAAAGCAAAGTTCCTATCCAAATGTTATTCATCTGTAAATTATATGGAACGAAGCACAAAGCATTGAGTTTGTTATTTGTTCCCTGAATACGCTCATGTGGTAAAAAACTGAACTCTTTTTTCCAAGAATCATATGAAAATGTTTGTAAGAATACGGACAAATAAATCTTGAAAAGTAACCCCACCATTTTTGGAATGCACAGTAGACCTTAAAACATGTGTTAACAGCATAAACCAGTGCCTTCATGGAAACTTTCTAAAAATAAATAACCCTACAACCTGCCAAAAAATTTAATACGTACTGCATAAAACCTTGTCAAAATACAATCCTCACCACATAGGTAAACAATCTCTTCCTTTAGAAATAAAAGCATATGAATGCTTTACAAGCAGCCTTTAATAATGTAGAACTGCTCCCATTTAATTTTCATACTTCACTGAATGAAACTATTATTTTTAAGGGACATATTAATAATAATTGTCTTAATTCCACAGTTGTTTATAATTGACAGAGTAATCAGTAACAATTATACTAATTCCACAGAAAAATGTAGAACTGATTCTATTTCCTATCGAATTTGTGTGATCCAGTCAAATATGCAGCAGCCAATGACAAAAGAAAAGTACAAGTTTTTACATTAGGTATTTTAAAAGTCATCTTGCACTCAGATTATTTCGCGAAAAATCATCTGCCCTAGTAAACCAGTCATAAAAAAATGTTATTTAACACCTTCAGACTCACCAGTCAGCTGATGATATTTAAAGTTGTACATTGAAACACTGCATTTGGAGTATTCCATTACATTGCTTTCTTTCAATTTTTGAAACAGACATACTCGTTCGGCATTTAATTTCTTGTACCTTCCCGAGAACACACACAGCAATATCAATTCCTAATGCTGACAAATATCACTTTCTTTGTCTCTTTTCCTATTATACAAGTTTGTAGGGAAAAAAAATGCCTGTTAAAATTGTTACATGTATCACAACATGCTGCTTAACAAACAAAAATCATGTAATTTGGGGATTTATACTTATATTTCCGACTTTTATACAGGTAGATATGACGGAAGAGGGGTTACAAACTTAGGCAATTGTTCTAGAGGCATGTCGTTATAATCATTATTTACAAACACTCAGGGAATCAAATTTTTTGAAAATCTACTATTACTGGGCAGACTAGAGCACCTGGTAAGGATGCCTCAAGCTATTGTGATGAAAGGGGGGAGAGCTGTAAAAATATTATTTTTAAACACTCATTTCACATATTTTGCGAGCTTGTTTTGACGTCATTTCAGACAACAGCGTTCAGGAGTGCTTCAGAAATGTTGTATGCAAATGAGGAATTTTTATAATACTAATTAATGATAAATAATTTAGGTTGTGTTTTTCATATTCATATGAAATTTTCTTGGGAATCCAGCAAGCACAAGAAAATTAAATGAAACAGGCTATTGAATTAGATCATACAGCACACTTACCACTCCAGAAAGAGCATCATATTTGTTATCGTATGATCTTTCACACCAAGCACCATCAGTGATTGAGATTAGAGGAACTCGGTCAAAATCCACATTGCCCTTTTCTGACACTTACCTCGCATCACCTAAATGTTTGGACAATGCAGTGCTTTAAACAATAAACAATACAAACTCACTCCAAAACTAAAACGTTCCATTAAATATTATACAATATGGTCATTACCAACCTGAGAACAAAACATCATTGGCTGTAGCAGTAGAGAGTATACGACTAGAGAGCACTTGCCAGCTACACGCTAATCAACTTCAGAGCAAGGGTGGATTACTTAACAGTAACATTTAGTAACGTTATTTTACAGAATTACAAATTGGCTTGTTACATGATTTTGGTAAATATAGTATGGAACTTTTACAGCATGAGATAACTTTATAACGTTACATGCACTATAGCATCATGGTAAGTAACCCAGTAAAAGTTATTAATATAGTTGTGTTGCCATGAATAACATTATTTGCATAATGCTACAGCTAATGGGAACAAAATAACGTTACGGTGCACATGAAGTTACTGTACATAACTCGGTAAAATTTATGACTATATTTGAGTGTTTCTACGAATAATGTTATTAACATAAAGCTTTAGCTCGTGGTAACATTAAGGTGCACTATAATGCCATAGTCATAACAATGTAAAAGTTATAAGAATATTTGCACTGCTGTGAGTAATGTTATTTACATAACACTTTAGCTCTTGGTAACCTATCAACGATTAGGTACACTGTAATGTCATGGTTATAACAAAGTAAAAGTTATGACTATATTTTCTCTACTGTGAATAATGTTATTTACATGATGCTCTAGCTTGTGGTAACTTAATAACGTTAAGGTATACTATAACGTCTTGGTCATAACAAAGTAAAATATTTCTCTCTAGAAATGATTGAACACCAATGCAATTTGTGACTTTTTGGGGTCAAAGGCAACCAAAATAAGTAAAATATAATATCACAATCATGCAAAACTTACCAGTTAATTCACTCTGAAACTATCTGACTGTATTCAACAAACATAAAATATAATTATGCTGCTAAAACTGTGAAAAATGTTTCCATTATAATTATTTGCTTAAGGGGATGAGGGTGGGTCACAAATGGTCCAAAATCAAACGACTCCTTCAAAGTTGCAACCATTTTCCTACTAACCATGAAATATTGTATCAGCTGATGATTTGTTGTGGGATGTATGTTATGTTGGCAATACTGATGATGACTATGAAAGAAAATAGTACTCTGAACCAAAAAATGAAATTCAATCTCCACTTCTACATATGAGGCTACATGTGGGTCAAATTCTTTGGCTAGTGTTTGTATGTAGATGGACTCATGTTTCCAGGTGGTGGTGTCCCACTTTGTACCCTGGGTTCCAGCGTTTCCTGCCTCGCTGGGTTCTTTAACTTCAGTCTCTTGGTGCGGGGGTTCAGATGCACCTGGTGTTCCCCCTTCCTGCCGCACTCCAGTTGAGTGGGTGGACCCACCCCCTTGCTTGCCTTGCCCTGGCCGGCAGGCACCGAACGTGCACGCTGCCCGAGCATCATGTCCGATAGTGCCATTAGTTTTGAGGAGGGCTCCGTGATAGGTGTTTGCAAGCAGGTCACACAGGTACTTTCAAATGTTCCAGAGATTCTAGAGTAAAACAAATAGAATGTTATTTACCAGAAGTACTGGAGGAACTGCTAGTAAGAACAAAGGAAAATCTTAACTGGCAACAGGAGAAGGCTGTCTCTGAATTACTGCAGAGGAATAGGGATGCCTTCCCATGTAGACCAAATGACCTTGGAAGGACTAACGTGACCTGCCATCACATTGATACAGGAGATACCAGGCTCACAAAGCAGCCACCAAGATGACTGCCACTATCTTCGCACGAGGCAGTTGAGGGAATTCTGAAGGAAATGAAGGAGTTATACGTGATATAACCATCAGTTAGGTCATGGTCGTCACCCATTGTATTTGTTAAAAAGAAAAATGGCTGCTCGCTGAGGTTTTGTGTAGATTATCGCCAGCTTAATAAAGAAAGAAAGACTCTTATCTGCTTTCAAGGATACATGAGACATTAAACAGCCTAGCAGGTTCACAATGGTTTTCTACTTTGGACATGAAAAGTGGGTACTAGCAGTGCGAGGTAGCCCCAGAGGACCAAGATAAGACTACATTTTGTGTCCAAGCGAAAGGAACTTGGCAGTTCAAAGTTATGCCTTTTGAGCTATGTAATACCCCTGATAACTTCAAATGCCTGATGGAAAAAGTCTGCCTTTAGATATCTGTTAAGTTTACCTAGATGACATTGTTGTGACAGGAAGAACATTTGAAGAGTACCTACCTCGCTTATTCTATATTCCAGAAAGTGACCGCAGCAAACTTGAAACTGGTTCCTAAGAAGTGCCACCCATTTCAAAAGAAAATAAATTTCTTGGGACATATAGTGTTGGCGCATGGGATTGAAACAGACCCAGAGAAGACTACAGCGAAAAGAAATTGGCCGACTCCAACTGACAAAACCGAAGTGCTGAGTTTTCTGGGATTATTTGCCTACTACCATCTATTGGTACCTGGGTTCACTACGATTGCCACGCCATTACATGAGCTGACTGAGGCGAAAAGGAGATTTCACTGGACCACTGAAGATTTTTGGTAAACTAAAGAAAATACTGATATCTCCACCAGCCCTGGGTTTCCCAAAAAGTGAGGGTGTATTCATTTTGGACACTTATGCTAGCAATGTAGGCATTGGAGCTGTGTTATCTCAGGTTCAAGATGGGAAGGAAAGAACACTAGAATACTTCAGTAAGGTATTACATAAGCCTCAGAGAAATTACTATTTCACAAGCAGGGAACTTCTGGCCACGGTGAAGGCAATTTCACACTTCCACCCCTACCTTTATGGCAGACTTTATTCTAAGAACCAACCATGCTTCATTACGCTGGCTACTAAATTTCAAGAACCCTGAAGGTCAAATAGCCCGGTGGATACAGCATCTTCAAGAATATGACTTTGAAATACAACACAGATCTGAACTCCTTCACAGCAATGCATATGTACTGTCTAGAAGGCCATGTGAGCCATTTTGTAGTAATTGCGAACGCCAGGAAGAAAAGTGTGATGAATTTCCGAAGATACGGAGGACAATAATTCAAGGTTCTTCATCTTGTGATGGGTCACCTACCTGGAGTGATGAGGGTATTAGGAAAGATGAGCTGAATGATCCCACTTTGCAGCAATTATTAAAGTGGAAAGAAGCTGGCTGTCGGCCAAAATGGGAAGAGATATCTAGCATGAGCACAGTATTCAAAGCATACTGGACACAATGGAATTTTCTCATACTGAAGAATGGTGTACTTTACAGACACTGGGAAAATAATGATGGAAAACACACACGTTTACAGTTGGTCATTCCAGAAGTCTTAAAAGAACTGCATAATACGGCAGCCACTGGGCACTTTGGTGTTAATAAGACCCTCAACAGATTAAACAGAGATTCAACTAGTTTCATTGTCGGGAGGATGCTAAGAAGTGGTGCCGAATTTGCGACACCTGCACAGCGAGAAAAGGCCCAAGGACCAGAGGACAAGGTCACCTCCAGATATACAATGTTGCCCCATTGAGATTATGGCAGTAGATATTCTGGGCCCTTTGCCTGTCACAGAGAGAGGTAATCAGTATCTCCGGGTGGTCCAAGATTACTTTACTAAGTGGCCCAAGGTCATTCCCCTCCCAAACCAAGATGCACAAACTGTGGCTGATGCACTTATAGTGGCACCCCAAACCTTGAGAAGACATGCTCTATAACTCCATTCTGATAAGGGAAGAAACTTTGAAGCTACGGTCTTCCAAGAGGTGATGAAAATTCTGGGGATGAAAAAGACTAGCACTACAGACTTAGACCTTTAGTCAGATTGAATGGTCATGAGGCTTAACAGCATTCTTGAGCAGTACCTTGATGTATGCTACACTAAATAGCGTTGGGCCCCACATCCGGGCGACAAAATAACTTGAGGTATACTGCAGGCTTATCTAGGCCACACGTTGGGGAAGCCAACTTAACTTGACGCTACGTACTGTTACACTGATGTTACTGCTGGGCCCCACAGTTGGGAAGCCAAATTAACTTGACGTTACGTACCACCACTGTGGAAGACAGTGTGGCTTATAGTGTCATTGTTAATGCCCCCAGGCACAGACTATATGATGCCTGAAGGTTAAGGGGTTTGTAATAATGTAGTCTTTTACGGTTTTATTTTGAAGGACGAATATATTGTCTCGAATTTAACACAAATAAAATACATCGGCACTTGAGAGGTGTAGTACTGTAATAATTTGGTTACTCGGATTGACTGCTAACGACTTCGTGAAGGAGGGGGGGGCGGGGCTTCTCTTGACGGTGATTGTATACTTAACTCTTGCTGGTATGATGTCAGCTGCGGAGGGTAAGCTCCGGCGATGGACGGCCTTTGGCAAAGGCCCGCTGGGTGTCGTCGTCTCCCCTGGGCTGTTCTACTGACGTACTGAGGTACTGTTGTGGCCAGGAGCACGATCTCCCAGCTGCTCTGTGCGCGACTGCCTCCTCGAACTAACGTCTCTGGCAGTAATCTTCTGACTGACTGACTACTCTGGGAGGTAATAATTAACTGACCGCCGACCTCTCTGGGCGGTACTAATGAACTGACTCCCGAAAAGGGGTTTTTATGCTTGCCAGTGTCCCCCCTTAAGTGTCGGCACGTGTCGCCTTGTGGGGGGAGGGGGTGAGGGGGTAGGACGCAGAACAATGCCTTCCAAAACACGTGTCCTGGTTCCTGAAGGTTGATGGCGGGGGGGGGGGGGTAGTACCTCGTCCCTAGCTTACTCTCGTCAGCTACTTCTCGGTGTGTTTCCACATTGTCCTGTGGTTTGCTAAGGGAGGAGGGGGGTGTTCTCGGCACAATTATCCAGCTCGTCAGCTATTTCTTCCGCGGTGCGTGTTTTTCTGAATTTAGGCGAACTGTGCATGATTACTTTCTATATCGTGAAACCTCCGCGCTCAACAAATCTCACGGACCTGCTAGAGGCGTAGGGAGGTGGGTGGGTGAAGGGGGTGGGGGGTGTCATGGCTATGCATCTGCGACAGGTGCCTGGATTGACAGCGCGTGTTGGCCTCTGCATGACCTTCTTCTGCGGGTACGACGGCTGCCACATGTCGCTCTAAGCCCCTATACTGGTTACACTGGCGGGGGAGGGGTTGTGGGCCAGCATCGCTCTACTATTCTTAAACCGTCACACGTTAATTCCCCCCTCATCTCTTCGGCGCTGGCACATTCCGTACCAAAAATTTCGGGTTTCTGCATAGTTTTGCTTCTGGGGAGTAATCTACTCTGTGCTCTTGGCTCGTGCTACGTTTCTCCAGGCGGCTGGCTGTAGGCGTGGCGTGACAGCTGCCTGGGACCCCTCCCTATGACTTTCTCCCTCCGTGGTCATCTTATCTGGCCATTCCCCTGTCAGCACTCTGGCGCGCACGGCCCTACGGTTAAACAGGTGTGGCTCTGCCTGTAACAAGGGCCTAACCCTCCGTCTCTGCAGGTTACAATACACAAGGCGTTTATTCTCCCTAAAACTGCGGTTCTATTCCTGGGTTCTATTCCTACCGTCGACTGTATGCTACTGTACACTTCTAACTCCTGGCTATCTATTTGACTCGCACAATATCAACAAACGTAATACCANACTCCTGGCTATCTATTTGACTCGCACAATATCAACAAACGTAATACCACACCCCTCGGCAACTCAGTACAGTACACATAAACTTTCTTACATGGTTACTCACCACTTTACATGTTACAAATGACAGGGTTACCTTAATTGTTCTTCTGTGCTTCGGTTTCCTATTAGGGCGGAACACCATTCTTGAGTTATGCAAACAAACCAGTTGGCATAGGGCCTGTATATATTGCACAGCTGGCAAAGCTTTACGTTTTGGTGACAGGAATAGTTTTACGTTACGTCGGCGCGTAGGCCGTACAAATAAAAAACCCTCTTATCTGCTAGGCTGGTAACTCTGTTCGAGAGTTATTTCTAATGTCTGGTACTCTGGAACTTTTTAACAAATGGCTGACGATAATACACAAAGCACACTGACACATGTTATGTTTTAACTTTACGACGACTCACAGGTCGTAGAAGAACAAAAAATATAACCTTTTTACTGTCTCTCGGCTGTTGCCCGCGGCGTGGCCGTTAGGGCAATGTAAACATAAACTCTCTCGGTAAACAGCTTAAGAAACACATTTTACTTCGGTTCCTTGCAGAAGGCCTATATTGGATACCTTGGAAATTTAATACAAGTACACTCAGGCACACTTGAGTGTGGCATCTACAAGTTTTTCGGCTGAAGGCCCTAACTTCACTGGTCACTGTAAACAGTTCCTGTCGTACTTAAATTGCGGCGCACCTAGGTTGGTTGGCAGGTCGTATAACCTGACTAGTTTTCTCAGTGGGGTGACATGGGTACACTTACCCCAAAGAGTCTGTGTCTGGCTGCGGGGCGATGTCTTCTTGCACCTCGCACTGGAACCTGGGTGAACCTCGGCATCTGTGGTGGTGAGGGGGTGAGGGCCGCCTGGCCTTCTCTCTCGGCGTTGACATCACTGGACTGCTGCGTTGCAGGCCCGGCCTTGATCGGTGCACTTCGTTTCTTCACCGTTTCGCTTCTCGCCCCTCGCCTGTTCTACGTCCACTCGTCTTCCCGTGTGCTCGTGTGTCCACTTTCCACTCATCTTCTCATCCGTTTATTTTTCGGCCCGGTATTTCTTATCGCGTGGCGGCACTGTGGCTCAAGCATATTATCGCCGGATATCTCCACACTTCGTGTCGACTGGCGCGGTGGCGACGTTATCTGTCATCCTTGCCCGCCCCACGTGAATACTCTGGTGTCTTACTTGCTTGACTGATAGCGCGCGGCGCTGGGCATATTAATGGAGATACTGCTTACGGCTGTGTTTGCCTTCGTGGCGTTTATTGTGCCCGATATCTCTCCCTGACCTGGGTCACTGTCCCGTGACCTACTGCCGGTCAGTGGCCTCGCTCCTCACGTCTCTGGGCATTTGAGGCCCGATAAGCACGTCTCACCGGTGCTTTGCTTTCTGGCCGCGCAATTTTTCACCCGTCCGCCTGCCTAATTCTCCCGTCATTTACAGTCACCCTCCTTCAGGGTACTTATGACCTAATTTTACTATGGGTAGGCGCGGAATTGCATCCTAGTCCGCCTACCACACGTCATTTCCCACTGTCTAGTGGAAATGACCTCGTATCTTCCTCCCGTTCCCGCTCCTCGCTACTGTCTATTCGCTAGACTCGCTCGATCGCACTCGTTCCCGCTCGCTTCCACTCGCTCGCCTGTTAATCGTCGGCTCTCGAAATATCTCGCCACTTTATTGTCCGCCATTCTGCAATGGGCTGTCGTCGCCTACTCCTCCGTTCACCGCTCCTCGCTAACTGCTTCGGTCTCCCGCCTCGCTTTCTCGCTCGAACTCGCTTCTGCGCGTACTCGGTTCTCGACTGGACGCCAAAGGGGTTTGAGACTCCCCTTAAGTCTTTGGGTTCCTCCTTACTAGCTCGGTACTTCGGTATTTTCAGCGGTATGTTCAGCCCGCCTAGTTTGGCAATCTGGTACGGGTGAGACCCCTTTTCTCGGGTATACTGGTATAGTCTGGTTCTTTGATACTGTCTGTACAGACGCATCTGTGCCCCACTGTTGGGAAGCCAAATTAACTTGACGTTACGTACCATCACTGTGGAAGACAGTGTGGCTTATAGTGTCATTGTTAATGCCCCCAGGCACAGACTATATGATGCCTGAAGGTTAAGGGGTTTGTAATAATGTAGTCTTTTACGGTTTTATTTTGAAGGACGAATATATTGTCTCGAATTTAACACAAATAAAATACATCGGCACTTGAGAGGTGTAGTACTGTAATAATTTGGTTACTCGGATTGACTGCTAACGACTTCGTGATGGAGGGGGGGCTTCTCTTGACGGTGATTGTATACTTAACTCTTGCTGGTATGATGTCAGCTGTGGAGGGTGAGCTCCGGCGATGGGCGGCCTTTGGTAAAGGCCCGCTGGGTTTCGTCGTCTCCCCTGGGCTGTTCTACTGACGTACTGAGGTACTGTTGTGGCCAGGAGCTCGATCTCCCGGCCGCTCTGTGCGCGACTGCCTCCTCGAACTAACGTCTCTGGCAGTAATCTTCTGACTGACTGACTACTCTGGGCGGTAATAATCAACTGACCGCCGACCTCTCTGGGCGGTACTAATGAACTGGTCCCCACTTCTCTCGAAAAGGGGTTTTTATGCTTGCCAGTGTCCCCCCTTAAGTGTCGGCACGTGTCGCCTTGTGGGG
>NQII01000902.1:277140-295775 GCA_002778355.1 Clitarchus hookeri
GGGGGGTGACACTTTGCTCTTAGCTTGCTCTGTCAGCTATTCACGGTGCGTTTCCACATTGTCCTGTGTTTAGCTAAGGGGGGAGGGCGGTGTTCTCGGAACCATTATCCAGCTCGTCAGCTATTTCTTCTGCGGTGTGTGTTTTTCTGAATTTAGGCGAACTGTGCATGATTATTTTCTATATCGTGAAACCTCCGCGCTCAACAAATCTCACGGACCTGCTAGAGGCGTAGGGAGGTGGGTGGGTGAAGGGGGGTGGGGGGTGTCATGGCTATGCATCTGCGACACGTGCCCGGCTTGGCAGCGCGTGTTGGCCTCTGCATGACCCTCTTCTGCGGATACGACGGCTGCCACGTGTCGCTCTAAGCCCCTATACTGGTTACACTGGCGGGGGGAGGGGTTGTGGGCCAGCGTCGCTCTAATATTCTTAAACCGTCACATGTTAACCTGTTGATCTTTGTGGCACACAACCAAAAGGACTGGGATTCAAAGGTGTGCAGCCCCTGATTATGCCAGCGAATTAAGTAATAGACTTGTTGACATTTATGAGTGTGCTTGACAGCACCGCAGAATAAATAGTGACAGAATGAAGATGCTGTATGATAGGAGAATGTCGGGAGAGGTATTTCAAGGACAACTGGTATGGCTGTACAACCCACAGAGGAGAAAAGTGTACTGCCCGAAGCTACAAAAATGTTAGGAAGGCCCCTACAGGATTCTGAATAATGTCAATGATGTGGTCTTTTGGATTTGTCGTCAAGGCTCTCGGGCAAAGCTAAAGAATGTCCACATCGACAGACTAGCACTCTACGATGGTCTGGATGTTGCAGTGTCTGTTCGGGATGAATCACAGTTGAGGAGGGGGCAGTGTTCCATGCTTGCTGCTACGCATCCCGCACGATCGAGTGGAAGTGAAGGACAGGAGTTATATGATAGCAGCTGCAGCAAGTCAATGGATTGTTTTGATTGACAGGCGAGCGATAGGCCGGTGGCCGTGTATCTGTTACAGAAAGCAAGCCGACACAATAAACCTTTTTGCGGCGCATGCTGCTCACCCTGGTTATATTGAGTTTCTGCGTATATCTGAGGAATTTTCTAGTTGTTTACTGCCCTAGATTCTGTTGCATGACTTGGGGTACGTCAAACTTTCCAGTTCAAGGCCAGCAGAGTATAAATTGTGCGACGGGCCTCCGAGCCAGGAATTTTAGTTGAATGGATGAGTGACTGAGTTTCAGCGACAGACGACGAGCAGCGGGAGAAGTAACCAGAGGAAAGGAAATCTGCGACTGCAGTATCAAGCAGTGAAGAGTGCGGCTGGCAGGCTGGACTATTGGACTAGATGTGAAAGTGAAACACATTAAAAATTATGGCACAGACAGACAGACTGAATGTATGTTAATGATGAGTAAGAGTTAATTGACTATACCCTAAAGTTACATTTCCCAAAATTTTGTTTTATATTCTTGAGGTGGTGCGTAACAAACAGCGACATTGAGAAGCACGTTAATTAGAGTTGAAATAGACATTAAATATTACACTTACTAAGAAATAAAAAGAGTACTAGTGGCGATAGATAATTGAATGCTGTAAATAATAACTCTGTGAATAAATTAGTCATCAAATTTAGTTCTTTTATTTTTATTAAGACCTCCATCCCTCAGAAATGCCCCTCAGGCATCCCATAACTATATATATAAATATATATATNAACTACTATACAATTCAATGAAATTCAATGTCATAAAAAAATTATTCAAATAAATTTAGGGATAGGTATAAGTATATTATATGTATTTTTTATATTAACGTAGACGTGTGTTTAAAATACATTAGAATAAAATTATCTTTTTATTAATTTTAGTAATAAATATTTTTTTCCAAAAAATTTGATGAAGTGACTGCTAGATTAATAATTATTCATATATTCACTTTTTCATGTGTGTGTGCATGTGTGAGAGGGATAGAAAAAGAGCACCCAATTAAAAGAGATAAAGTAGTCTAAATCGGGCTTCTATTGATTCCTACAGGATTGAACTTCTAGTTAGCTCACAGATAAGATTATAGCATGTTTGACAGTCTGAATCATAAATAAGGTATGTGGGCACTGAACAGAATCTCCAGTTAGTAGTATAGATGGAACACTGTTGTGTTACAAGCGAAGCCCTAATGTTTTCAAGTAAATACGTAATTTTTTTAATTTTTTGGAAATGTTAGAAATGTTTATAGCTGAAATAACTTTGTTACAGGACACGGCTTCCTTCAAGATTGTGACTATTCACCATGGTCATCATTCAGATGGATTGACCAAGCACAAGCATCAGTGGCTAGTTTATTAGCTTCACGTTCAACATTCTGAATCCAGTGCCATACCATTCATATGTATACTACTGTTAACATCCTGCCTTTCCTGAAATTTTTACTTATCTACTTCTTTTCCATGTAGACAGCATGAAAACTATTGGGTTTAGGCTGGTCTCACACTGGAACCGACTACGTACCAATGCCAACTATGGACGTACGACTTGAGCTCTCACATTGGAGCATACTTGTCGGAGTTGTTAGTCCTTCACAGGAGGTGGTTGTGTAGAAGTTTGATTCAGTTTGTATTAAATTTGTGGGTGTTTTTCGAATTCAAATATTTGGAAAAGATGAATGGGTTGTTTTACCTGTTTGAAAGTAGTAGTTTGTTGATGAGGCAAAGAAGATGTTCAAGAAGAATGGAATGGGTTAACCAGATATTCATGAAGAGAGAAGAGCATGGCGAGTTTCACCATTTAATGGATGATTTGAAGAATCATCCCGAGAAATTCTTTGACTACTTCCATATGAGTTTGGACACATTCAACTATATTCTGGAAAAAGTCAAATCTGAGCTGACGAAACACAGCAATTTTCGCCGTGTGATATCGCCTGAAGAGCGTTTGGCTGTTACGCTGAGGTGAGTAGTCATTAAAGAAACATTTATTAATTAAAACAAAACATAAACATAGTGTGTATAAACATGTAAAAATGGTGTGGTTTATTGGGTTTTGAAAAAATAAGTACAAGTTGGACACCGACAAATTTAGTGACGCTCTTCATTGTTCAGGGTGTTAACAAGTGCAGGATCGAAATCTTTAAAAAACGCAAGAAGCCCCTGCTGATTAGGTGGTGTAGGCATTACAGAAGTGTTTTGTAGGACCACGTACGTTGGACCTAGTGAGGATGAACATTCACTTCACAATTCATCATCACCCGATGACTGGAAGGATGGCATTGGTGAATATTGTGGAGTGACCTCATCACTCATCAAAGCTCGCATTATATTCGCTCGCACTGCTAGCTGACGAGCAGGGGGTATTTGTTTCAGGAAAGGGTGGAGACTCTTCAAGAAATGCATTTCGCTATCCTCTATATTCCCTTTGAAAAATTTTAGCTTTTCTTCCTTGATTTGGAGGAGTTTGTCGTCAAAATTAGGTGCTTCCCTCTGCCACTTGGCTACCTTCTTTGCTGGTGACTTGAAAGCACGCCGAGAGATTGAGGGTTTTTGGGTTTGTGGTGAAGGTGACCAACTTTGTGATGCGGTTCCACTATCATCTTCTGTGGAACAATCACGTACAAGGTCGGACTCTGGCTCATCAGCTTCATCCACTTCATATGGAACGCTATCTTTCAAGTTTCTTGAAGTCATTGTATATTTCAGAAAAAACATGATTTTGTAATACGGCCATTTAAGGATGTACTCTTCTCCTGGGTCATCAGACCTATGCATAGTAGTTATTTTGTATTCTCTTCTGAATATGTCTCTAGACCTCTCCATTTCTTCTTAACTTCTTCAACTGAAAAAAAAAACATTTTTTGTTTCAGGTATTTGGCTACGGGATCATCTTTCAAAGCTATTGGATATTCTTTCAGAATCGCTAACAATACAATTGGTGGCATTGTGCATGAAACGTGCAGGGCGATTTGGGGACAACTGGTGGAAATACACATGAAATTCCCATCAAATGAAGAGACCATGAGCATTACAGAAAGGTTTTAGCGGAGATGGAATTTCCCAAATTGTATTGGTTCCATCGATGGGAAACATATTCGTATTAAAGCCCCTTCGCACTCTGGCAGCTTACATTATAATTATAAACAATTTTTTATATTGTTCTGCAAGCTGTTGTTGGTCCAGACTATAGATTTATAGTAGTAGAAGTTGGGGCGTACGGTAAAGAAAGTGATGGTGGAATATTTTTGAATTCAAATTTGTCAAGAATGTTATAAAATGGTTTCCTCAATGTTGCTTCTGAGCGGTAGTTACCTGGTAATGAACTGTTTTTACCTCATGTAATGATAGGAGATGAGGCCTACCCTTTAAAAACATTCTTAATGCACCCCTACCCTCGAAAAAATGCAGGACGTGAACAAGATATTTATAATGAACATTTATCATTGGCTAGACAGGTCGTTGAGTGTGCATTTGGCATAATGACCAGCAAGTGGAGATTGTTAACTAAAGCCATCGAAGTTGAGCCAGAACGAGCTGATTCTATCATTAAATGTATATGTCTGCTTCATTACCTTGTTATTGATAGAGAGGGAGTACCTTTGAACTTTGGACCCACACCCAACGGCTCTCAACAGAACCTAGCCACTAAGTGAGCAAGTACTTTGGGTGAAAACCGTGCTGCTAGAAGAGCATATTATATTCGAGAACAATTCAAGAATTTTTTTTTGTAAATAATCATTTGTAATTTTGTCTACGCTTATCAGAAACATATGCACAGGTGTTCTTAACTTTAAATTAATTGTTTGCTAGTATAATCATAAGTAGGTACCTACATGTATCTTTACATAATCCAAGAATGGTTGATGTAAATTTAATTAAATCTAATAAAAATATTTATACACATTTTTATTTAATACGCACCTTTCATCTTTGATTCTTTGGCAACTTCGTTCCAAATACGCCGTTGAACATCTCTTGAATGGTAATGTTCACTTTTCTGGTTCCACAAACACTCTCTTTCTTGAATAAGAAGAATTAATTTTTCAGTGTCCATGATTTTACTAAAAAAAAAAACCCTTCACCACTTCACCAAAATACTGAACAAGTAGTGCGACAATCGCACAAATATCCGAGCCTTCTGGAATCGAGTCGCAGGTCTGATCTAAACGTACGTAGTCGCATGACCAAGTCGGTTCCAGTGTGAGAGCACTGCTTACATTCCCACAGTTGGGAAAGTTTGTGCGTAGTCGTGCGACTACGTACGACCAAAAGTCGTACATAGTCGGTTCCAGTGTAAAACCAGCCTTATACTCAAATTTTAATTTAAGACTTGAAAACTCATTTCTTGTCTTTGTTGAAGCTTTCATTCATAAATATTGAAATTCACAGATAAGCTAACATTTACACCCTATTCAGTTTGTTAAAGAACTCTATAGTCCGGCGTTTGAAGTACTGATAACGCAATCTACCAAGTGCTTGTCGACAATGTTGATTACGTGCACAACATAAAGTAATATTATTGCACAGATAGCCTGCCAATAACAAATAAATGCATCATAGCTGCATTATGGTAAATGCAAACTCTGTAACATTTGTGGAAGGGATTCAAGTATGCCACACACTTTAGCACATCGCTCAGTGACTGCCATGCGTCTGCATTTAGCTCGCAGAAGTAAACATTAGTTGCTTCATTTTCCTAGCATTTACACTACTGAGCAAGACGATGCGCAGGCTATGAGCACGTGAATTGAATTTTTTCATCCAGTATCATTGTTGTTTGTGTTATGCTGCTATTGAAAAAAAAAACTTTTGTTTTGTGTCAAATATTTACAGGAAGCTTAACGATTTTGCAAATCCCGTACGAGGCCTATCACACAGTTTTTTTATGGATACCTGTTAGTGTTTAGTTTCACTCACTAGTGTCTGGCCTGCTGCACACATGGCCAAAGTGTCGCAGGTCCTATGAGCAAGATATGCGTGTCCCAGAGGACATCATGCTGTGCTCTGTGCTAGTGGTTACTGAGTCTTGGCTCTGAAAGCTATAAAAAGTATTACCTCATGCCGTCATCATTAGCAAAGTTATCAGGGATTTCGGCCAATGCCATCGTGCTGCTTGCAAAAATGTTTGCTTGTTGATGCATTCTTGGGTGCCTTGTTTATTGTAAAGCACCAAGCCGCCGTGAGTTGCCGAACTGTCCCCGCTTGGGCGAGGAGCAATTAATTTAACTTGTACATATTTTATTCAAGAATTTTATTCTCATGAATGAACACTGTTATGCATATTTATTCATTAGTGATGTTGTTAAACTTATTATAAATATACTTAAATTAAAACCTTCATTTAAATATCAATACTTTACTATTTAATACCATTCCATTAATACTGATAATACTAACACTAGTACCTCAAATACTTAATTTAAGTATTTTCCTGCAAACAAATGCCCCTCAATACAGAAAAAAAAAATTATATTTCCGTACGGATGTTAATTATGTTATTTTCATATTTCAGTATTTTGAAATTAGTGCTAAATATTTAAGGATAATACTCACTAAATCTACATGGATTAAACTAGCATAATATGGGGTTTATCATTACTGAAATGTTTCAAACGTAGGCCTACGTAGTAGGAATAAGTAGAAACATATAGCCTCAAAATTATAACAATTATCAAAGAAAACATTATTACTATTTCTATCTGACAACGTAAAATGTTTTCTTATTTTAATATCAAAGTGCAAAAATACATGCCTGTGTTATAGTGACCCGTAATGCATATTGTAAGTAGACGCACCGGTGACANCCGAGATCACGCAAGCGCCCTCAGTTCAGGCACGTTCTGCGAGACATGTGTCGCTTGGCCAGGACGACACGAGAGGACGGACAGGCAATTAACGCGTGCCGAGGTCATGCCGAGGTAGGCGAGCAATTTTCGCCCACAAGGGAATTAAGACACGTGCCAAGGAGGGCAGCGGCTAGAATGTCCCCGACCCACCCAAGATGTACAAGAAAAGGGCTGACAGAGCTTGGCAGTTGTGCACGAGTCTCCCCCCTCCCCTTGCAAAATGCAGGAAAACATGAACACATGCCGCGAAAATGACGATGTAAGCTAAAGTTGTGCCAACTCAACGCTAGTTAGACGCGGGAGAAGAGCTGACAGAGTATGGCCGTAGGGCCGCAGGTCACCCCCTCCCCTTCCCCCAACGAGTGGGATATGTGTATGAATCTGGGGGGGGCCCTCACGAAAGTTTAAAAGCCGACTTGCAGGACAAGGAGGGGATCAGTTGAATCAGATCAGTCGGATCAGAAGTTCGCGAGTGTCGGTCAGATCGTGAGGACACCGGAAGAGGTGTGTTGTGGAATCGTCCGTCGAGAAGAGAACCCAGAGCAGCAGTTGTGGAGGATCATGACCGAAGCCAGGACCTGTGAAAGGCCGCCCAAAGCACCAGACCTCAACCTACCACCAGAACACCCAGAACTACCAGTGGAGCTAAATATCAGCATCTTCACTCAAAGAAACCTCCCCGACGCCTAACATCCCTCCGCAAGACGTTGGCAACAGTTAGCACGAGTACGTTAATTAGCCCTTAAGGCCCCCCAACTCTCAAGGTACCATCTCGGAATTGTATCTGTATATTTCTTTTGAGACAATATAACCAAGTAGTAAATTGAAAGACCGGGTGACTACAGTTATTGTTTACTACCCCTATTCAACATTCAAGGTGCCCATAGTCTGCGCCAGAAAGGTAACTCAGACCCTATGACCCTCCCTGTAGATCATATCACAGGGAGGCGAATAGTGTGAATCTCTCTTTTAAAAATATTCAGTAATCCATTGCATTTCCTTTCTTATTTTGAGTAACAAGAATGTCGTGAAACTATTCTTTGAACAGAAATTAGCTTTCTTCTATTTATTTCCGGTCCAACTATATTTGGTCTTAAATGCCACCATTCAGTCCAAGTACTGTCATTTTTTTTAAATTTGGTTACACAACGTTATGGCAGATGTAATAGAAATAGGTGTCTATCATAAATATGTTGTTTAACCATTTAATTTTATTCCTATTTTGAAGACTTAAATGCAGAATTTTGGTTCTGATGATTATTCATACTCTATGGTTCAGTGGCAGGCATACTGGTTTTTGTGACCTTGCATTTGTAATAATTTTGACCATGAAAATTCTATAAAACATAAAAAATAAACAGACAGTTCCCCATCAAAATCAAAAAATGTCAATGCGATTAAAAAAGTTTTTTTTTTAATATTTGCCATTACGGTTTAATGGACATCTTGAAATTCATTGTTTATCATGTAGTCAACGAAAAAAGAAAAATTCCGGAACCCTGGTGAAAGTGTACCTGCAGAATAAACACGTGCATAATAATAATTTAACTTAAATTATTAATTACAAAATATTTAGTTGTGATCTTAAAATACAGTCTTCCAGGTTAATCATGATGGTACCCTCTGCAATGAGAAGACAAAATTTTAAAAACTGTATACCTTGAGATTAATTCTTTCCCTGCATATTAACTTAATTGAAAGTTTTCCAAAGAGGGAGATGTGAGTAAGATTGTCGATATATCACGTAGTGAACTGTAATATATACTTTATATACAGTATATATTTGAGACAGAAACAAAATAGTTTTCGGAGGTGAAATATTACTAAGCTATTAAACACTGTGCTGAGTCTTCCACTTTCACTGAATTAGATACAGTACTCTCTCTCTTTCACTTTTGAAAGCAGCTGCCTGAACCATTTTGGTGTAGGCGTGGGCTAGGAAATGGGGAAACTAATTTTTTAGAAGCTCAAATCACTCAGTATCTGTTCCTTCTGTCTTAACTTTATCAATTCTGCATAACTGGTTGTCCATTGATGCCTACTCACAGAATTTAATCCATTATCTTCTGGTGGTTTCAGTGCATCCCATTTTGGACAGTCTTTACATTTTCCTAGCATAACAGATTTCACTGTTTTGTTTACATACAATTATATCAATGAAAGGTCGATATTCAGTCGGAAGGTTGAGCTCATTTTTCATTGCCTCTAATAGCAACCTAACATTCTCATGGTATTTGCATAAACAGGACCATTCTGGTATGCTACACTGTAGTACGACATATTGTAGGCAAAGTGCAGCAGAATTTGAAAATTATACCTTTGATTCAGGAAAACATTTACAGAACATACAAAATGCTTCTTTTAAGGATGTTACCAAATAATGTTTCTGAACTTTATCCTTTGTACTTCCAGATCACACAATTATATAGTCTTTTAATCCTGGGCTTACCCATGATGTTCTATCATAGAAATTTGCAATATTATTTAGTGTTTCCGAATTCAGTCGTCCATCACCACACTTACGTCTTGCAGCACTATTATTTATTAGTCCTTCTTCATGAAGTAGAAGTTTCGACACAGTTTTCCTCTTCTTAGGTGATTTGGGAAGAGGTTTCTAAACCCAGCTAATAATAATAACCGATATCCGCAATTAGGCTACTGCCCCCGGTGGTGAGCTCCCACTGTCTTCTCCAACTACCCTTCACCCATCTTACTGCCCTTCTTTGCACCTTCTCTAGCTCTCGCACCTCCACCTACACGTACGGGTCCCATACTGCTGCAGCAAATTTTAACGTAGGCTGCACCATTGTGCCTTATATCTTCTCCTTCACCTCACCGATGACTCCCTTCAGCACCCTTCCCAACATACCCAAACCTTTCTTCCCTTTGCAACCACCCTCTCTACCTGTTTTTTTCCACCTGAGGTCTCCCTGCAATACAATCCCTAGATACTTATATTCTGCTGAAGAGGAGGGAGCTTCTCGCTGCCATCCATGTTTGCTCCCAGCAAAATTGTTTCTCTTTCCTTTGATCATTTGCCACCTTCCACCAAACTTAAGTGCTGCGTTCCCTACCCCGTCTGTTCCCACTGCCTTACTGCTCTTCAACCCCCTGATTATCATTGCTATCTCCCAATCACTCATCTTAAACTTACCAAACAACCCCCAATCCCTATTAGCCTCCCTATTCCAATCCTCCTTTGCCACAAACATTGACAAGTACTGGCCTTGCAGCATCTCCATTTATCTTGGTCATTTGACGCAGTCCTGCCATCCCTACCGTTTAGCAGAGGGATCCCTTCCTCTCCTCCCCTTGCCTTCTTAACATACATATACAATTTCTCCCGTTCCATTCGTTTTCCTTCTTCCACCAGCTTCCCTAAAAATATATTCTTTCTCATTATTTCGTGAATTTCGCATCTCACCATTTTTTGAGGTCCTTGCTCATAAGATTAGAAAATCCTGCTTTTTGTTATTCTTACTTTAATAGTTAACATAATAAAAAGAAAATGTGTGTTTAGTAACAGAATTACATTCTGTGGAACATCTCGTTGAAACTTTATAATTTAAAATACTAGACTATATTCTTCAGTAAACCAATAAATTATATTTTTGGTAATTATCTAGTTTAGGGGCTTTTCTGAAAAACACAATAAAAATTTAAAATTATGATATATTTCTACTCTACTAATGATGCAGAACACGAATATACTAGGGGCATCGCTTTAAAATAAGTGCAACATATTTTAAAAAATTGAACAAG
This sequence comes from Clitarchus hookeri, assembly GCA_002778355.1. Taxonomy (NCBI): domain Eukaryota; kingdom Metazoa; phylum Arthropoda; class Insecta; order Phasmatodea; family Phasmatidae; genus Clitarchus; species Clitarchus hookeri. The sequence continues at coordinate 287,725 of NQII01000902.1, forward strand.
TTTGTGAGATGACTGTTTCTGACAGTTTGTTTACGTTTATGAACGAAACGTTTTATGCCAACAAAAGTTGTTTTAATGAATTCAGCATAGCTTACCTAGTTGATATTGCAGCGGCCGTAGAGTTAAAATAAGTAGAACATATTAAAAAAAACTTGCGAAATATGTTTGTTTGTGTCTATTAACGTCAGAGGAATTATACCAGCCCCCTACCTAGGTGAGTCAATTTACATTCTTTTGGTGTGTTTTACGGTTCCTTTAAATCCCTGCAATCCTACATTCGTATTTTAGTGTAAAACCCAAACATCCTAGGTTAGTGTAAAACCCAAACATCCTAGGTTAGTATAAAACCCAAACATCCTAGGTTAGTGTAAAACCCTACTATCCTAGGTTAGTTTAAAACCCTAACATCATAGGTTAGTGTAAAACCCAACAATCCTAGGTTAGTTTAAAAATGTAAAATAGTGATTCGCCCATCGTGGGGTTAGGTTTTGTTAGGTTAGGTGGGCACATATTACGAAATTAGTCGGACGTTAATGCCCCTAGTATATTCGTGTTCTGCATCATTAGTAGAGTAGAAATATATCATAATTTGAAATTTTTATTGTGTTTTTCAGAAAAGCCCCTAAACTAGATAATTACCATTCTGTGACTTGTAGTGTGTGTATACATAATTACTCTGATGAAAACTGTCAATACACAACGTGGATAAAATGTTTCTTGCACAATATTGAAACGTGAAACATTATTGTTAATCTCAATTGTGGACATGAAACTACATACATTTACACCCAATTTGACATACTTTACAAAGACATTCCATGCATTTTAAATTTTCATGTGCATGTCCAGTTTCTCGTGGAATTGCCTTTCCCCAATAAATTATCTTATTTGGCAGGACAGAATGGAACACAGCAAAGTAAGTCTGTCTCATTGTTTTCACAACCCTAATCTTTTTAACATTTCTTGGTGCAAAACATGCTGAACTTAAGTCTTAATAATAGCTATTCTTGGTGTTAGTTCCAGCACAGTGATTTGTTGATAATGATTCCATGGAATTTTGTATCCTTTACTTTTTTTAATACTTTATTTTCGAATTGTGGTGTTATATTGCATGTGGTTTTGTTTTTTGATCAAAATTCAATAAAGTTTGTTTTGTCTGTATTAAGTTGCAATTTATTAACTTTATACCATATTGATAAACTGGTAAAAAATGTGTTATATTTAGGAGAGAATCCTCATTTTTACTAGTTCTCAAAATGCTATTGTCATCTCCAATAAGTATAGGGGTTATTTCACGTGGTAGGAAACATGGAATGTCATTTATATACAAGATAAATAAAAGTGGTCCAAGAATGGATCCTTGGAGAACTCCATAATCAATGCTCCTGGGTTTGACAACATACTGTTTGCAGTGTAGGGGCTTTTATTTCTACTCTTTGCACTCTGTTATTGAGATGTAATTCTATAAGATGGTAAAATTTTCCATTTATTCCATAAATAAGTAATTTTTGCAGGAGGATTTCATGATTGACACAGTCAAAAACTTTGCTTAAATTGCAAAAAATACCTAATGCTAATTACATATTGTTCCAGGTGTTTGTTAATTCTGATGTAAGTTTAAAAATACTATAATTGGTAATTTTCTAGATTAGGGGCTTTTCTGAAAATAAGAAAAAAAACTCCAGAAAGTGGTATATTTCGACTCTACTAATAACGTAGAACACGAATATATTGGGGGCATAGCTTTAAAATAAGTACAACATATTTTAAAAAATTGAACAAGTTTGTGAGGTGACTGTTTCTGACAGTTTGTTTACGTTTTGAACGAAACGTTTTATGTCAACAGAAGTTGTTTTAATGAATTCAGCATAGCTTACCTAGTTGATATTGAAGCGGCCGTACTGTTAAAATAAGTACAACATATTAAAAATACTCGCTACATGTACGAGTAACTGATGTTTACGTTGACTAACGTGTGCCGCCATTATTAATGGCTACGCAGTGCAGATTTCACGCAATCTACCGGCGTTAGATGTCATCGCCGGCCTTACGTTAGTATGCATGCAGGCAGCGGTCGTGGTCAGTTCGATGGTGCTTCGTTCGTGATTTAAGACGGAAAAAAAGCAAGCAAGACTACGTTTCTGCGTTATATTAGCCTATTAACGAGTGCTTCTGTATATATATTCGGCTGTAAATGAGTGTTTCAGTGCGTTATATTCGCGTATGTGGTGCTTCGTGAAAACTGTGATTTCATCGAGTGATCTGACGTTGAATGGGCCGTTGACAAGAGTATGTACAACCCGCCTACATTGGTGAGTGCATTTATATTATTTGTGTGGGTTTTACGTTCCTTTAAATCCCTAAAATCCTAAATTCGTAGTTTAGTGTGAAACCCACAAATCCTATCCGGTAGCTTAACGTGCAAATGTAGTTATATTACGTAAGTCAAACAAGGCTTTTTCCGGACGTTTATACAGCACAATTTCACATTCTTTCTATACTAACCTTGGATTATTCGTAGGTAACGCAGAACACGACTATAGTAGCGTAGTTAACGTATGACTAATTGTATAATATGTGCCCACCTAACCGAACAGAACCTAACCCCACGATGGGTGAATCACTATTTTACATTTTTAAACTAACCTAGGATTGTAGCGATTTTAACTAACCTAGGATTGTAGTTATTTAAAATAACGTAGGATTATAGGGTTCCCATGTAGTCTGTGATTGTAGGGTGTTGATCGGAGATTTTTTTAATATTGTATAATCTTATATTACTGTACAACCTTACAATCCTAGGTTAGTTTAGAGCCGTACAATCCTAGGTTAGTTTAAAAACGTAAAATAGTGATTCACCCATCGTGGAGTTAGGTTCTGTTAGGTTAGGTGGGTACATGTTAGGAAATTCGTCGTACGTTAATGCCCCTAGTATATTCGTGTTCTACGTTATTAGTAGAGTCGAAATATACCACTTTCTGGAGTTTTTTTTTCTTATTTTCAGAAAAGCCCCTAAACTAGAAAATTACCAAATTAATCTATTAAAAACAACTTTTTCAAAAATTTTGGAAAAGGAAGCCTATAATTTGAAAAGATCTCTTCACATCCTTTTTTAAACAATGGTTTAATGACTGCACATTTGAGTCGGTCAGGGAAAACACCAGTCTGGAGTGCTAAATTACAATTACAGAGTGAACTAAGGGATTTGCTTAACTCCTGGAACAACTTTTATGTAAGAATATTCTGCAATTGTAAAGAACAGCGGCTTTCTTGAAGGACACATAGTACACTCACAAAAGTTACATAAATGGCTTTTGCATGCCTTACCGGTTTCATATTTAAAAAAGCATAATGATAAAATAAGCAGAACGTCAAATATAAGAAAAATAATATAAAAGGAGTTCGGCTGCTTTGTTAACGTCGGACGCCATGATGTTTAGTCCTGTAATGCTGTCGTAACGTAAATAAATGTGAATCGGTCATCACGTTATTGGCTGTGGATGTGTAGAAGTTACCATAGGTTAGTTGCAGTTCAGATGCGAGACAGTACGGTTCGTGGCGAGTGGAGTGTGTTGCTGCGCGTATGAGTTGTGACGTCCAAATCCGACCACACTAAGGCTTGTGATTTAAAAATGGAGGGTGAAAGTACGAGTGTTTCTGTGCATGATAGTCGTCTATGTGGTGGGTGTTACTTGGATGTTTGCCAGTTTGTTGAATTGGCGTTGTTTTGGCCACTGTTGTTTGATTTTTTTGTAGATCATGGTGTTTTGTCGAGTGAGGTAACATGTAAGTCATGCACGACGGTACTTCAATTGGCAGCGGAAGGGGAATTTTTTCACTGTCAATGGTTAAATAGGACACGTGTCGATAAAAAATTTAGACAGATGCTTTGCAATTTCAAAAAATCATTTGTCGCCGGTATCCCGATGAACGTGAGCGTATGCACCACTTCCTACTCACCATTGGAAAATTGTACCAGCCGCCTACCTAGGTGAGTTAATTCATATACTTCCGGTATGTTTTACTGTTACTGTAAAACCCTAAAATCCTAGATTAGAATGAAATCCTAAGTTAGATTAAAACACTACACTCCTAGGTTAGATTAAAAATGTAAATTAGTGATTCACTCATCGTAGGGTTAGGTTAGGTAGGCACATATTATAAAATTGGGTGGACAAACAGTGTTTTGAAATTTTTGTGGATGTATTTTTAGTGATTTTACCTTANAAATTTTTGTGGATGTATTTTTAGTGATTTTACCTTACAATTTCCCTGGTATTCGTAGCCCTCCCCGCTATAGTTTTTGTGGTTTGTAATCATAAGTTAATGCCCCTAGTAAATTTGTGTTCTGTGTAATGAGTAGAGATGAAATATGCCACTTTTCGGGACATTTTTTTTTGTCGGAAAAGCCGCTACTATTTACAATTACCATTTCACAAATAAATAAAACGGTAATTATCTAGTTTAGGGGCTTTTCTGAAAAACACAATAAAAATTTTAAATTATGATATATTTCTACTCTACTAATGATGCAGAACACGAATATACTAGGGGCATCACTTTAAAATAAGTGCAACATATTTTAAAAAATTGAACAAGTTTGTGAGATGACTGTTTCTGACAGTTTGTTTTCGTTTATGAACGAAACGTTTTATGCCAACAAAAGTTGTTTTAATGAATTCAGCATCGCTTACCTAGTTGATATTGAAGCGGCCGTAGTGTTAAAATAAGTAGAACTTATTAAAAAAAACTTGCGAAATATGTTTGTTTGTGTCTATTAACGTCAGAGGAATTATACCAGCCCCCTACCTAGGTGAGTCAATTTACATTCTTGGTAATTATCTAGTTTAGGGGCTTTTCTGAAAAACACAATAAAAATTTAAAATTATGATATATTTCTACTCTACTAATGATGCAGAACACGAATATACTAGGGGCATCGCTTTAAAATAAGTGCAACATATTTTAAAAAATTGAACAAGTTTGTGAGATGACTGTTTCTGACAGTTTGTTTACGTTTATGAACGAAACGTTTTATGCCAACAAAAGTTGTTTTAATGAATTCAGCATAGCTTACCTAGTTGATATTGAAGCGGCCGTAGTGTTAAAATAAGTAGAACATATTAAAAAAAACTTGCGAAATATGTTTGTTTGTGTCTATTAACGTCAGAGGAATTATACCAGCCCCCTACCTAGGTGAGTCAATTTACATTCTTTTGGTGTGTTTTACGGTTCCTTTAAATCCCTGCAATCCTACATTCGTATTTTAGTGTAAAACCCAAACATCCTAGGTTAGTGTAAAACCCAAACATCCTAGGTTAGTATAAAACCCAAACATCCTAGGTTAGTGTAAAACCCTACTATCCTAGGTTAGTTTAAAACCCTAACATCATAGGTTAGTGTAAAACCCAACAATCCTAGGTTAGTTTAAAAATGTAAAATAGTGATTCGCCCATCGTGGGGTTAGGTTTTGTTAGGTTAGGTGGGCACATATTACGAAATTAGTCGGACGTTAATGCCCCTAGTATATTCGTGTTCTGCATCATTAGTAGAGTAGAAATATATCATAATTTTAAATTTTTATTGTGTTTTTCAGAAAAGCCCCTAAACTAGATAATTACCACATTCTTTTGGTGTGTTTTACGGTTCCTTTAAATCCCTGCAATCCTACATTCATATTTTTGTGTAAAACCGAAACATCTTAGGTTAGTGTAAAACCCAAACATCCTAGGTTAGTATAAAACCCAAACATCCTAGGTTAGTGTAAAACCCTACTATCCTAGGTTAGTTTAAAACCCTAACATCATAGGTTAGTGTAAAACCCAACAATCCTAGGTTAGTTTAAAAATGTAAAATAGTGATTCGCCCATCGTGGGGTTAGGTTTTGTTAGGTTAGGTGGGCACATATTACGAAATTAGTCGGACGTTAATGCCCCTAGTATATTCGTGTTCTACATCATTAGTAGAGTAGAAATATATCATAATTTTAAATTTTTATTGTGTTTTTCAGAAAAGCCCCTAAACTAGATAATTACCAAACACTACACTCCTAGGTTAGATTAAAATGTAAATTAGTGATTCACTCATCGTAGGGTTACGTTAGGTAGGCACATATTATAAAATTGGGTGGACAAACAGTGTTTTGAAATTTTTGTGGATGTATTTTTAGTGATTTTACCTCACAATTTCCCTGGTATTCGTAGCCCTCCCCGCTATAGTTTTTGTGGTTTGTAATCATAAGTTAATGCCCCTAGTAAATTCGTGTTTTCTGTGTAATGAGTAGAGATGAAATATGCCACTTTTCGGGACATTTTTTTTTTGTCGGAAAAGCCGCTATTATTTACAATTACCATTTCACAAATAAATAAAACATATTAAAATGAACATTTACCGCTTCTATCCGTGAGCTGATGGTATCCATTGAAACATTACCTGTGATAACACCATGAATAATCACAACTGGTTTATATGCTGCAGAAATACCAAAATTAATACCCAGAACACATATCAAAATTAAAACTGCACGAATAAAATAAAACATTTTTAAAGGCTGTTTTCAAAGTTAGTTCAACATATTACGCACTATATTAAACACCATTTTCACTGAAACTATTTGTTGTTCTACACCTAAAGCAACATCTGTTTTTGACTAAATATAATATAGAACAGGGCAATTCTTGAATTAAATATCGATTAATCGATTACTTCAACATTCAAATAATCAAATCCTGTTTTAAAAAAAGGTATTTCCGGATTTACGCAAATCTCTGACAACTGGTGGTGTTTTTTTTTTTGTTCGGCCATAAAGAAGCATTGGTCGATTGATTTATATTTTTAATAGTTTTAAAGCATTTTGGATGCAATTAAATCTTGTGACGAGATTACACAACAAAACGATATATTGTCCGTACAACATTGTCGCTATTAAGGTGTTTCAATGCACCAAATTCCCTGAAGACTATGAGATGAAGAACTGTGGATGAGGTTGTGTACTGAAAATCTATGAACTGCTTTGCAAGTTAATCTCTGTGCAAATAACATTATGTAATTTTTTTTAATGAAGGTAAGTTTCTTAAGTCTAATATCTCACTACATTCAACAACTTTGTGTACTGTAATTTGACTTGTTTTGTACAAGCATGCACAAATACGATTCGTAATCATGCATACAAGTAAGGGTGTACAATCGTCAGTTTGTGCGCGGGATATGTCGAGCTCGGACGTCGATGTGCATGGTTTGGCTGCTGTTGTCGTGCACAAGAGAAAACATCGAAATAAAAAAAAACGTGCTTTGTGGTGTAAAGAGTGTTTAGTGAAGAGAAGACCCTATTCACACGTAAATTACTGAGTGAGTTGAAAATCTTTCCGCGTGATTTGCATAATTATCGCAGAATTAATGAAGTCGCCTATTTGGACCTTTAATCACCTGTAACACCTTTGATCAAAAAAACAGAAAACAATCATGAGACAAACGATAACTTCACACAAAATATTAACAGCAACATTGAGATTTCACACGACTGGTAAAAGTTATGAAGACCCTTAAATATTTCATGCCACTGTTAAGAGTTAGGAAGACCCTTAAATATTCAACTACACTGGAGAAAAACCTGGTAAACCTCCCTAATATCGTGTAGGGCCCCCGCGAGCACGCAATAGTGCCGCAAGACGATGTGGCATGCACTCAACTAATGTCTGAAGGTATGCAGGAGGCAATTCACACATTAAACCCTGCAGGGCAGTCCACAAATCCATAGGAGATCTCTTATGAACAGCACGTTGCAAGGCATCCCAGATATGCTCAATAATGTTCATGTCTGGTGATTTAGGTGGCCAATGGATGTGTCTAAAGTCAGAAGAGGGTAATTTTCTACTTGAGGGGCTTTCCTGAAAATAAGAAAAAAAACTCCAGAAAGTGGTATATTTCGACTCTACTAATAACGTAGAACACGAATATATTGGGGGCATGGCTTTAAAATAAGTACAACATATTTTAAAAAATTGAACAAGTTTGTGAGGTGACTGTTTCTGACAGTTTGTTTACGTTTTGAA
>NQII01000902.1:295923-360351 GCA_002778355.1 Clitarchus hookeri
GTAAAATAGTGATTCACCCATCGTGGAGTTAGGTTCTGTTAGGTTAGGTGGGTACATGTTAGGAAATTCGTCGTACGTTAATGCCCCTAGTATATTCGTGTTCTACGTTATTAGTAGAGTCGAAATATACCACTTTCTGGAGTTTTTTTTCTTATTTTCAGAAAAGCCCCTAAACTAGAAAATTACCCAGAAGAGTGTTCCTGGAGCCACTCGGTAGCAACTCTCAATGTGTGGGGTGTCGCATTGTCTGGCTGGAATTGTCCGTGTCTGTCGGAATGCACAATGGACATGAATGGGTGCAGGTGATCGGACAGGTTACATATGTATATGTCACCGGTCAGAGTCGTATCTAGGCGTATCTGGGGTCCCATTTCACGTCAACTGCACACGCCCCATACCATGACAGAGCCGCCACCAGCTTGAACAGTCCCCTGTTGACATGTAGGATCCATGGATACATGAGGATGTCTTCATACTCATACACGTCCATCCGCCTAATATAATTGGAAACGAGACTCGCCAGACCAGGCAATGTGTTTCCAGTCATCAAAAGTCCAATGGCGGTGTTAGCGGGCCCAGGCGAGGTGTAAAGTTTTTTATCATGCAATCAACAACGGTACACGAGTGGGCCTTCGGCTCCGAAAGCCCATATCAATGATGGTCCTTTGAATAGTTCGCACACTGGCACTTGTTGATGCCCCAGCATTGAAATCTGCCCCAATTAGAGATAGGGATGCATGTCTGTCACGTTTAATGATTCTCGTCAGTCGTAGCTTGTCCGGTTCGTACACGATCTTTTTCCGGCCGCAGTGATGTCGAAGATTTGATGTTTTACCGGATCTCTGATATTCATGGTACACTCGTGAAATGGTCGTACGCGAAAATCCAAATTTTATCGCTACCTTGGATATGCTATGTCCCATCTGTCGTGCGCCGACTATAACACCACGTTCAAACTTAATTAAATCTTGATAACCTGCCATTATAACAGCAGTGACCGATGTAGCAACTTTGCCAGATGCTTGTTGTCTTATATAAGCACTGCCGACCGCATCGCGTTACTCTGATTGGTTCCATACCCCTGTTATTTGCGCATGCACGCCTATACCAGTTGTTTTGGCTCTCCAGTGTACAATCTCACCACAGTCATTAAGTCAAAAGGTTTCTGAGACTTGCCATGTTAAATACGAGGCGCTGAAAGGTAGGTAAAAGGTGAATTTAATAAATTATTTATTAACACTAGCAATATATATTAAAGAGATACACAAAAAAGGAATAAACAAGCATGAAACATGTATCATGAAACATTATACTTTAAATTGGTTATCGCTGAAAGTTGAAGCATACAAAGCAAGTGACTGATTAGAATGTCGCTATTCACGGTTACAGGAACATTGGTTCATGATATGAATTTGTCTGAGACATAGGGTAATGAGGATACATATTATTATTAACATACTGCGATGCAGGGAAACGCATAACAGTACATGAAGTGTCCATATAACAACTAATAGAATGTGATGTAGTTAACTGACTCATTTCAGCCATAAACAAAGCTTAATTAATAAGTTTTTCAACTAACAACCTTTGAGTATTATTCGAAATATCTCTCATCTTTAGAGCCACATTCTCACCATCTTTTGGCTTAAGTCGTTTTAAATGGTGCTCAATAGTTTCAGCAAAGAATCAGATTTATCGTTACTTCGTTTAGAGGTTCTAGAACGAGGTGTCCTTTTTGGAATTGATTGAATAGGAATGTCGTCCAATTCAACAGTGCATGTGTCTTGCGCTGTTGAATGATTTGGTTCACATTCCTGCAAATCCTCTCCAGAGTTTCTAGTTGTCTGTTCTCCAGCCTTCTCCTGAAAATAATATATTTATGTATAACACATTTATTGTTAATAGATTTCATGGCAGTGATAATATTAACATGTCTTATTATTTGTTGGGAAAGTAATGTGAAGACTATATATAGCTAAATAAAATATGTATATGTACTAATTTTATTTTTTATATGTGTTTCGAGATGTCAAAATAATATTTGCAATGGACATTATTTATATACAGGTTCCACAAAATGAAGAAGATTGGCTCACTATAGCGAGAGATTTTGAAAAGAGAGGGAATTTCCCTCATTACCTTGGCTGCCTATATGGCAAACATATCCAGATAATTCATCCAGCTTGAAGTGGTTCTTTTTCTTTAATTACAAACATAGGCATAGTATGGCCCTACTCGCGATTGCAGATGAAAATTAAAAATGTATATTGTTTGATTCAGTTACTAATGTCAGAGTATCAGATTGTGGTGTTCTTTAGAACACAGAATTTTTTAAATGACAGGACATTCCGAGAGAAAACGTGTTCGATAATAGTTCACTCAAGTTGCCATATGTCTTTCTTACTGATAATGCTTTTCCTTTGGGGACAGATATACTAAAACCATACGGACAGTGATTTTAGCATCATCGAAAAAAAAAACATCTACAGCATATCGAGAGCATGAAGAATTATTGAGAATGTCTTTCGTGTTTTGACAGCACATTTTAGAATTTTTCTTACTGCTATCAATCTAAAATTAGAGCATATTGATAAAATAGTAAAAACAACATGTGCTTGACATAATTATTTAATGTCTAGTGTAGGTCAAACCAATGCTCCACCTGATTCCCTAGCCTCATAGGACATGGAAAATGGCACAGTCCGTGTTGGTCTAACATCTTACAATTCCAATATGTCACATTTACAGAGGATACATATTTTTTTAATATACAATGTACTGCTAAAAAAATTAGGCAAGAAATCATAAATTACTTTGTCAATGAAGAAAAAGTGCCTTGACATCACAACATTGTACATTAATATGAAACCACAATTGTTTGAATACAATTAGTGTGAAAATACAGAGTTGTTCATAAGGAATTTCAGTCATGCACAGGATATATTCCTTACATCATTTTGAGCAAAATATGACATAGAAATGTGGGTCATATTCCCAATATTTAAAAGTAATTTGACAAATTGGAAATGTCTAGGTTATTGCGTATGGTGATGGATGAAGGCTATTATCTAACAAAAGACTGCACAAGCATGTGAGTACTTGCGCATATCATGCATGCGTCTACAGAAATCAAAGACAGTGGTCTGCAGCTACATAGAGCAACACATGCAGTTCATATACGTGCGGCCAAGTGTATGATATGACATGTTCGAGATGACCCAGGGCTGATTGAAAGTAGAATTGCCAGGCACCATAAATCAGTGGAGAGTTAGTGATGTGGGTCATTCGGCTGATGGCACAGGGAACCCTGTATGCCTCCATCAGTTTGTAGATATTGTCACACACTTGCTATTACACTACTTACACCTTATGACGAGACTGTAGGCTGCCTCATATGCCTGAAATATATTAGAAAAATTGCGGGAGGTACTACAAAGGGTTAGCGCCCTTTGTGTCGGAGGACAAGGAATCTACGCTCACTGAATTTTGTAAACCTGTTAAATCTTGTTCTCGATTACATGTGAATAATAAAAGAGAACTGACCCAGCACTTACAGCCTGTTGTTGAACTTTGCGTGAAAATGAGCATGGTATTATGCAGATACGTGGTAGCGTTAATCTATCTAGTGATAGTGCAGGTGGTTCTCTCTTCGGTACAGAAAAGAAAAAAACTAATGTTCTGATTAATTAAGTTACTATTGCGATGCAGTGATATCAGCCTAAATGATGACATCGAGGGGGCTCGCGGAGTGGACTACCAACACTGTCGTTCTGACTGAGTGCTGAGATGAGCTAGACGAGTAATGTCGGCTACCATTGCAAGTGATGAGAACCGACGTCAAATAAATAAGCACTATGTATCATTGTTGTAATGATGAAAAATTATGTAAATTAAATGAAACTCATTGTTGACAACCCCGTTGATTAACAAATGTCTGTTAAGGTTGATGTTGTGAAGTTGATGGGGAGTATCACCGCACTACATGAAATGTTACTAGGATGGAGGCCTTTGTAGGCAATCTCCCTTTTGGAAAATGTAATTACTCCTTTATAAATAAAAATATACACTATCACACTTTCTTGTGAAAAGTTTATGTATTTCATTTCCTGTTCGGTTTTTATATTTCACTAGTTACAGTGTTGCCAGGTGGCTTCTCCTGAAGGGATGGATGAGTCCACCTGGGCAAAGGGGTATGGGTTGTCATGCTCTATTGCTCTTAATACAATAAAACACACCCCTGACTGTATCTGTGAAAGATATGAAGTTGTTTTATGTGTTTAGAAAAATTCTGCACACTATTGGTTACACTTTGGAGCACTTAGCACTTCAGCTTCAGCCTACAGGCTAGTTCGATGCCACTTGGTAGTGCGTTACGTTGTATGTCGCAGCGCGAGCTGCCATGACGTCACAACCAATGGCTAGTGCGCCCAATGGCTGTAGCTAAGGGGTAAACACAATTTTGGATCACCTACTTACTTATTAAAAGAGTTCTCTCTTGTAAAAAATAAGTAGGGCGGTCTCTTGAGTTGCGCAATCCTTGTTGGCAAGAAGGTGTAAGTTCTATTCTTGTCAACCTGCACTATGCACTCTTTGCCTTATGTGATTTGTGTGGTCCAGTGCAGCTGTTGCATTTGATGTGACTGCGGCTGAAAAGGTGGGCACAAGGAGCTCATAGACATGTGGTTCACATCAGGTAGTAGATGGAAACATTATTGTACATCTTTTGTAATGTTGTTACATACAATTGTGATGCTCAACTGTACACAATATGGTCTGATATTACATCACAATATTTACTTTTGAAAGGGTTATTATTTTATTTGTAAATTTTCAAATCATTCGAATTATCATGTTTATATTGGGAACAGAACACGTGTGTATATGAAAGATTTGGTTCCAAATGATATAAGGAATAAGCCATGTGAGTGGCGGTAACTCCTCATGAATATACTATATTTAAATGTTTTGTGTAAATGAATAAATACCATTTACTTGATGTGAAATCGGGGTTGGAGAATGGTGGGACCGTTGCCGATGCACTGTTACTCGTACAAAATTCTAGAGACAAACACTCACCAGAAGGTATATATGTTGAACGCATCCTTAACAATGATTTAGTAAGAGTGCACTCTTGGTGACCAGGTTAACGTTACCTGAGTGGTCGGGAATAGTAATGCGGACATCGTCCAGCATCTATATTAAGAAAAATCAGTAAAGTAAATTGCATTGCCGAATAGTGTACACAGTTACATGAATGCAATGCAAATTAAAGCAGACCTGACTCACCAGGCCTGCCAGCAGCTATTACTGTACAAAAAGGCCAAGAATGGCGCGAAAACTCACAAGAGAAATTAAACCTCTGGGGTTGGTAAATTGAAGTGAGAGAGGGGTGCTGCGAAAGTGGGGGAAACTGTTGGTAAACTAAATAAAAGTTCCAGTAAATTACATTAACCTATTGCAGTTAAGTTTTCAGAACAAAGTATGAAAGTCCCCCACCACACGACGCATGTGCAGCATCCAAGACCAGTGGAATCAGACTGCCAGAGATGGCACGGGCGAGCGGCGTCTGTCCCGAGAGCTCTCTCCACTCCTCAAGGTAATTTAATTAACTGACTTCATTAACATAGAACTTGAAACATATACGCATAAAACACTGTAGAGAATTAAGAGTTCTTAATTAAGTACTTACTTAAATACAAAACATGATTATGTGGTGCATTGCAGAGCACATGGGAAATTTAGGTCTGTTAAGTTTTTGGGCCCTCTACAACCGGAACTGTTATGTTGAAAGAAAGACTAATTATTTTCGACATCACTAATTGGCATGATCAGACACAAAATTGCACTCGGAAAATTTTATAGAACACTGCAAATGCACTAGCGTTGCTACTTACACCTCAGTGAATATGCATGTGGTGTGCATTTATTCTGCCATTACTTCTTAATCCCCTATGGGCGAATTTCAGGAACATTTGCATATGGGCGATAAATTTTTTAATGCTATTTACTATACATTCTAACACATGATTCCTATCCTACATAAACAGATTTCTCTAGGGACACCACAGGTGCTCGGTTGGATCACTTGGTATTGGGTCATAACCTGTTCCCAGTGAACGATGCGGACATACATCGGGACGCACGATGTGCGTCTTCCACCGGCCACACTGGTACAGCGACTGTGGGCCGATGACGTGATGACAGTGGTCGTGTCAGACCATGGAATAGTGGTCCATGTCAAGGTTGAGGGGTTGAAAATCGATGCATAAAAGCCATGTTACTTCTTTCTTCGGTGCCAGTGTAATTACCGAATTGTAGTGGCTCTCTGTTGGTTCGTTAAACCTGTCCCCTAACATCTCGTGTACCTGTTCTCTGCTGATCTTACTCTGGTGGTAAGGTAGCTGCATAGTGGTGTGAAAATGGGTCTGTAATGTTTTGTTGGTATTGCATGCTCCACGACATTGGTACATTGTAACCGATCTGCAGCTGCAAATACGTCCCATTGTTCCTCCAGCACTCTCTGTACAGCGTCACATTAAGCTGGTGTTACATCGCGGTCCAGATCGTCAAGCTTGATGCTTGTTGCATAGTTTCTAAGGTAGCGGTTTAGATTTAAAATAAAATAAAATCGCCCTATGCTCCCTTGTGCCGAAATGAATTCTCCTAGCTGCTGGTTCAACGATCGAGTTTTGTTCAGTTAGCCATGGGTAACCGAGAATGACGTCTTCATGTGGCTCGTTGATGCGTGCTATCATATTTGTCTCGAGGTCGCATATGCATACCGTGATGTTGGCTTCTACCATGATTTCCTCGCTATTGTTGGTTGTGGCTAAATGAATGGCTTCACTGTGAGGCTGCAGAGCTCTCACATCATAGAACCCTGGCTCAAAAATTTGTGGGATGCGGCCATGTCAATAAGGACATAGCACTTCACACTGCTGACATACACTGGAATGTGTATGAACTTACTTGGTATATGTTGTTGATCTGCGAGGAGCTCCTGTAGTAAGCCTTTTGAGGGGTTAGAGTCGGGATAAGCTCATCAGGACAGGAGGAGGCGATGTCCAGTCGACCTTACATTTCTGCTCGTTTCCCGGTGTCATTGGACTGTCCTTCGCATCTACTGTCTTCCCGTTTTTCATTCTAAGGCAATCACTATGTCAGTGGTACTGCTCGCCTGGAGAGTTTTTGCATGGGTAGGGTGGCTTCTTCGTTTTGTATTTTAGAATGAAGTGTGCTTCATAGAACAGCGAGTACTCTAGCCACTACACCACCATGGCCCCCATCACCTCAAGAAGGGAAGAGTTAAGAGTTTTAGGTAATTTGTAACAACCAAGGTGTTGAAGAGCTAATGAGGGGGCAATATGGTGGATATGGAGTAGTGCTGAAATGCCAGGTCAGGAGAAACAAGAAACCTCGAGAAAACATTCCAGCCAGTAGCAACATTCAGCACATTTCTTACTTGCGAAAATCTGTGAGTAACGTCACAGGGAAACAAAACATGGATCACTTTGGTGGAAAGCAAGTGTCTTACTACTACACCCACTGCAACCACACTCCCCTTCATAGAAAGTAAGGAGAGGCCCTATTTGGGCACTTAAGTATTCCCCCACCTCATTTCTTCAATTATATTTGGGTGAAGTCAATTACAAAGTTAAATTTTAAGAAATGATTTAAACAATAAAATATTTCTCTACAAGCTTATCATAGAACTGGTTTCTGAATGGGAGCGACAGTATTTTACACGTGTGCATTATATTTTTTAATAACTTACATATTTCTTTCTTAGTTACCAATACATACTGGATGTTGACAAATATTCTAATATGTTGCAATGTACCGACATACATGTATACATTAAAAGAGAGATATACAGACCAAAATGAAGAAAAGAAAATTAAATTAAAGATAATTATAGAGAAATCATGTATTCTTGAATGTGGCATTTGAAAACTTCCACAGTAAACTTACTCATTTTCAAACATTAGTAAGTACTTTGACAAGCTGATGATAATGTTTATAATAGAGACATCATCACCCACAGATTCGACTATTTGCCAGGTCTAGAAAAGTGACTCATGAACCAAATAATAAATAGTTTGTATATACACGTTGTAGCAGTGTTTATGTTGCAGAAAACTAGAATTACATATACAAATACACATCACACAAAACCAAAAAGGAATAGTTGTCAACAGGTACATGAACACACAGAGTTCTACAGAAGGAATCGTATAGTTACAAGAATACCACTGTGTTTGTCTGTTTTTGTTGTGTCCATCATTAGTTTTCTGTTTTGTTAATTTGTCTCTTACTTACTGAATTCCTTCTATGGAGTTCTCTTTTGTGTTCTTCACTTAGGCCTGTCTGTTGGCTCCTTGACGAGCGCCGAGATGTGCTTGCCCTTCGAAGAACCACAGTAGCTGAACATGCCTTATTGCTAGTGCAAGACAGGTATATATACTCTCCGCCTCACAGTTATTTACTGCACTAAGCGAAGATTATTAAACAGCAAATTCAAGAAATGTTGAATGATCGTGTTATTGAAACAAAAACAGCGACATCAATTATGCCACAACACTGGCACCTAAAAAAGAGGACGCATGGAGGTTTGTGTAGATTTTCGGCCAGTGAACCAAGTGACACATAATGCATTACCACCATACATCGACATAAGATATGCCCTCAGTTCCTTAGAGCAAACCAAGGTCATGACATCTGTTGGCCTCAAGAGCGGCTATTGGCAAGTTCCCTTCAAGGTCGAATACCGTAGTTAGACGGCTTTCACAGCCCCGACGTCAGGCGTTTTCAGTTCTATGCCATGCCCTTCAGACTGAAGTGTGCACTGGCCACATTCCAGGCGATGATAGTCAGAGTGTTGGATGGCCTCATCGGGGAATTCACACTCGCTTACCTGGATGACATGGTGAAATGATCGGTAAGTTGGGAGAAGTACTTACACTACCTGACGCTTGTGCTCGAGAGGTTGGCCATCAACGGCCTCACGTGCGCAACTGCCAAATGCCACCTTGGAAAAATGGCATCGACTTCCTCAGGCATGTCGTCGATGAAGAAGGCAACAAACCCAACCCCGAACAACTGCCACTGATTGACGAGTACCCACCACCATGTACGTGAAAGCAGCTCCGAAATTATTTGGGCTAATAAACTGGCTTCGGGAGCATATCCAGGACTTTGCCATCATCACCGCACCACTCACCGAACAGCTGTTAACCCAGCGGTGGTTTCAATGGGACGACCCCATCAAAGACGCCTTCCAGCAAATGAAGTCATATTTCCGAGTGTTCCCGGCCTTGGCGAGGTACTATGCCACAAAACACTTCTACTTGCAGACTGATGGTAGCCAAAGATGACTCGGTGCAGTACTCTATCAGTGCGGTGACAATGACGAATGTCACATCATCGACTTCGCTAGTGCCAAGTTTAGACCAACTGAGCGGAGGTACGTCAACGAATGTGAATGCTTAGCTGTAATACGGCCAATCAAGCATGCACACAGGTACGCACAACAGTGTGTTAAGTGTAACCAATTCAAAGCATGGCGAGTTAATGGGGTGCAACAGCAGCCCTGACTGCCTTCTAAGCCCTTCGAGACAGTGTCCCTCGACCTCATGGACCCCACCTCAGGTGCTCAGGGGGAAAGTTATTTATCGTAATGGTCACCTATAACTTGTCCAGGTGGGTTGAGACATGCCCCGTCAGTAGCGCACAAGCCACGAATATTGCCAAGGTCCTGCAGACAGACTTCTTCCCCAGGTGGGGATAACCACAAAACCTGCTTACCGATAATGGCATGCAATTCACCAACAGGAAGTGGTGCAGATTGTGTACCGTTTGGGGAGTGCGACACCTGAAGATGGCTATCTACCACACACATGCCAACCCTACGAAGCACCGCAACCAGGAGTTCAAGACCCAGCTGTGGCTTTGTGTGGGCGACCAGCACAACACCTGGGCTAACCACCTACCTGCTGCCCTCTTCACCCTCCTACGGCGCATCAATACCGCCACAGAAAAGTCACCTGCCGACGTCCTGCTGGGCCAAAACCTCGCCCTGCTTGATGAGTTTGACTGCTTGCTGGCAGAAGACAGTGGTGACCCAGTCAGCAGTGACATCCGATGTGAACGGTGTGACAGGGAGCACTAAGAGGTACACACTCACCAACGAGGTTACATCGTGTGGAGGCTGCCAACCATAACACGACCACCACCTTGACTACGACCCGATCAGCATGTTTATATCAATGCGCACTTGCAGTCTGCTGCACACATAGACTTCTGCGCTGGCTTTTCGGTGAAGTGTAGCTGGCCTCACGCGATTGTATGAGCCATCGGACCCACTACCTACCTGGTCCGGCTTGGCAGAAATACTATCAAGGTGCACCAGGATGACCTGTGCCTGATACCAGGTGACATCGACGGCGATGCCGGACTATGCGCTCAGGTTTGCTGACCATAAGTGGGTCAGCACCTCCATCGGAGGAACATCTACAAGGGCCCACAAGATCAATGACGCCCAGAATCCATGCGCCCCATGGGGGTAGACGAGGCGGGAGCCAAATCATCGCGGATGGCACAGCATCGCCAGACGTCGCAGTCCCAATGCCAATGCCACCCCAGGCATACCACCTTTACGAGTAATTGGAAGCAGCACCATGGCCTGCCCACATCACGATGTATGGCATCGAGGCGCCCACTTCGATGGGATCCTTTACACCCCTCATCAAGCCTGCTAAAAGTGATACCCCAGAATCTCCTGACACACTGTCGACAGCATCATGATGGCTTCCAAAGGTGTCCACTGCTGGCGAGGGGGTGATGCACTCTGGTAGTGCAACAGCAGGAACGCCGCTTCAAGCGGATGAGTCAACACCAGGTGATCAAGTCCCCTCGATCACAGTGAGTCTGGGTCCCTAATGGCGGCAGAGGGGTCAGCAGAGCTGCAGTAACAGCAACGGCAGGAACAGAGACTGCGACAGCAAGAGTAGCGAGGCACTCAGCTAGCCTTCCCCCACCACTCACGTTGGAGACCTTAACCAGCATGGGTGTGCCCGACCTGTGGTGATTTCACCACGTCCCACACTGCAGCACGCCACCTATGTCAACACCAGCAGCAGCCACATCAGTACCCAGGTCACTCAAGGGATCCATACGCCCTGTGGCCCCGACGTTGTAGTACCACACCCTTTCCCTGCGGAGTCTGTAGATGTGCCGCACGCAAACAGTCTCAGCAGGAGGGGTGTATTTGATGCAGGATGATATCCTGATTTTCATACTCGTCCTCCGCATCAACCTGCACCAGTGTGTCCTCAGTGCACAGTGCAGTGCCATGTGTAGTCTAGTGCAAAAGCAGGAGAGTGCAAGGTAATGCTGTGCAACATCATCCCACCTCTCCCAAAACAAAACTGTGTGTGAGGGTGCATTGGATGCAATCGGTACACTTTAAGTATAGGGCAATTTAAGATAAGACAATTAATAGCAAAAGAAAAACTACCAGGCATGTGGATGCTCAAATATGCTCATATAAGCATTTCAGTGATTTAATAGTGTTTTTTTTTTTAATAAATGTATTTTTCAACTCAGTTGTTTCACCCTCATTTCATGCCATCCACATTTAAATTTTATTTGTTAATGTGCAGTGTAATATTATGTATTTATGTTTTTTGCAAGGCTTCATGTATATTTGGTTGTGCAAGTATTTAAGTTCAACAGAAAGTCGTGCAGGGCGGTCCGTGTACCGCCATAGTCCGCACCTCGCGATCTCACCAGTGTCAGATGCTGTCGAGTCTCTCAAGGGGTCGGCACGACCTGGATCGTGCTCCCGGTGTTTACAGGGGCCAATCATCTTTAACTGCAATATTCAGATTTTACATACTGGAAACGGTTCTTTTCTGCACCCAGAGATGACAACCTTTCTTTCCCGGGAATATCATCGGCCAGGGAAACTTAACACACCTTTAATTCATTGTTGTGCACACCTGTGTACCTTCGCAGTTTTTCCTTTTTGGCGGGTCGCAGCCACAATCCGTGTAAAGTTTTCACCTAGAGTGATGTAGGTGTTTTTGTACAGCAGTAATTACATTTAAGTTTTTATACTTGGTATCTTTTATTTCGAGCACTGCCTTTGGGCGCTTCGGGGTACGGGTCCCCTATAACCCGCCTTCACCCAGTCTAATGTAAATTAATTAACAGTCAATGTGCTCAACTCACAGCTTTTACAGTTTAAGGTGTGTGGGCCAGCCTGAAAAAGTCCACAGTATTTTCCATATAAGTGTCAGGAGCGAGGGGCTCTTTCAACAATTTAACTAGGGACTGTGTATGTCCGGACGAACGGCCCACTGTGCTCTGAGATCATCATCAGCAGCAACAATTGGCACCGCGTGCCGATGGTGTCTGGCGCCTAGTCGGTACCCAACTCCCAAACCCACCTAACAATGTTTTCAACGCCCCTCAAAACTCCCAGTAAATCAACACCACCCAGATAACATGCGTTAGAGTAACTGTAGTCTTAATTTTTTACCAACTTAGGACACAACTTGGGATAAAATATCAGTTTCCTGAATGCTTTGACTATGAACACGGGATGTTGGTACAGCACCATGACATCAGAGGATCACGTGCACCAATCAGTGTATCCTTGTCGTAAGACACAGGTTCGGATAGAGGAATTGTAGATAGGTATTTACTGAACTTAATGGATCATGCCATATTCATTCAAAAAATAATGTGAACAGAATTTTGGCCCTCCGTTCCCACAATATTTTCGAACATGAACCTATCATACCCAAAAAAGAAATTATACATGTAATTTGAGTAAAAAAAAATCCATAAAACCATTTGATTAGCAGTACACAATGATAAAACCACATTTAATTGTTTGTGCAGTATTCCTTTTGGTTCTGTCGATATGTGAGCGACTGCAGGTGTTGTCGGCCTAAAACATTTGGATGACAAAATAGAAAAATATTTAGGGAACAATCTGCATTTGCGAAATGAAATGAAAATGGTAATGCTGGGCCAGGTAAATACCTGAAATTAGTTGGATGTAGTATTAAGAAGGTCAGTTAAAAAACAATGAACTAATAGAAATAATTTGTACAATAAACAAATTCAATACATATTGTGAATTTTTTTGGGGTCGAGTCTTTGATATTATGATGAAATTACTAAAAGTGAAAACCCAGCAATACATCATATTAATTTTAAACTTTGTGCCCTCATTCAAAATTCTTCCTGGAGCTCCCACTGAAATACACAAGTGACTAAGTTATTATTCTCTTATATTTAATTGTGCAGCTATTAGAATTAATACAGATATCGATGGTCCCACTACTCTTTTAAAAATAGTAAGAAGGGAACATGATATTAATTTTTCAAAACCAATTTCATTTAAAATTGGTTATCACATAACATTGAAATAGATAATGTTATACAAGTTGTTACAGGATTTGAAATAAATATATGTATGTTTATGGTTTTTAAAGAAATATAATATATTTACATTATAAAATGGAAAATAAAAATACTTATTGTTCAAAGTGAAAGAAACTATAAATAGTAACACGATATTTGTAAAAAAACATACTTAGAAAAATAAAGAAAAGTATTTGTTATATATGGTTCCAAAAAATCATATCTAAAAAATAAAAAAAATAAAAAGTCAATTTGTGAAATTATTACTAGTAAATTACCACTACTTAAAAGCACAAAATATTCCGGAAGAAAAGTTGTTTGTAATAAAATTTATGATTTATGGCAAGCTGATGTAACTGAAATAAAATCAGTAATTTTAAAAGTTTTTGAATATGGATATATTAACTTTTTTTAATGTTGTTTTATTTTGTTAGAGGTTTTGCTGTTCAGTTAAAGATAAATATAATGAAAATATTATAAAAGCTTTAGAATTAATTTTAATAATAAGAAAACCTAAAAATTTACAAAGATAGAACAGAAAAGTATTTATGTTCACAAATTTAAAGAATTATTGGAAATATCTATAATTAAACATATTTTAACAAATTCAGAACGTAAAGTAAGTGTTGTTAAAAGATTTAAAAAAAAAATGGGGGAAATGTTTCTTTGAATGGAAATTATAAACGGATATAAATAATAGATGATTTAATACAACAATATAATAATCCAAAACCATAAATATGAAACGAGTGAAAGTTAATAAAGGATAAAAAAGATATTAAAATCAATTTTTAAAAATTATTCAGTGGTAGATATTGTAAAAAATATATATAATATTGAAGAAATAATACAATAATTGAAATGAAAATGAATGAAAAAAGATATACTGCTAATTTTTAACACAATAATTAAAAATAGGTTAAGTATTAAATATAATGTACGAAACTATGTTTTAAAATATATGAGTAATTAAGATTATTAAAGGAAATTTTTATGAATATGAAATTAAGTAAAACTAATTATCCAAAGATATACATCTGGTTGAAAAAGATTTAAAAACTAAATGTAATAAGTAGATATTAAATGGCTTGGAATTTATAATTTACATAAGTCGAATTAATAAGAATTCTATTTTATACAAATTATATTTATTTCTATTTTTTATAATTATTTGCTAAAATTATTAATTTAACAGCTAATCAAAAGTTTATTTATATTGTTATATGAATACACATTCATACAATTACAAATATATTAGTTTACACCATAATATAAATACTTATTTATACCATTATAAAATATTCAATTAATTTCCTTTTGGTATTTCCAGTCATTAATTTGTCAATCTATACCCATTGTAATACAACTGTATTCTTTATTCCACACTCACAACAATTTTTTTGAAATTTTTCATAATCCATACAAATATAAAAATTATTAATGTGTTTTAAATTTGTATCATCTAGCCGAAATACACATAGAAAATGAGTGTTATCTCGTACTAATTGTTTTGGAAGTTTGGAATAGGTTTGAACTAAATAAAAACATTAATTATTCTTATGGCTTCCTCTAGTAAAACATTTAGGAATTATAACATATTTATGTAGAATTACACCATCAAATATAACTAAAGAATTGTTTTCACATTCACTAAGTAAAATAGTTTCATCGAAATTGTTGAATAAAATAACATAATTTTTTCTGTAATAAGCATATAAAGTAATTTATTAAATGGATATATTTCAAATGTATTTAAAATTTTTGAATGTTTATTTAATTAACAAAATATTTTATATATAAATTTATTTCTAAATTAGTTTTTCCCCAATTACTTTGACCAACAATTATAGCTCTATTATTGTTTGGAAATAATTGACCATTATATATATGTTATTTTTTGTCATTAATTAAAACACATCTTCATTAAATACTTCTTCCTCCTTTCTCATTTTTAAATATTTATTAAAATGTTTTTCTTCATGGATGAATAAACCACCTATTATTTTTATATTATCAGATCGTAGTTCTATATTAGAGAAGCATCTGCATTGTGATATTAAGACCGTGAACCTTCTATCTCTTTAATTCCTATAAAATAACTTATTTTTCACCTACTTTAAATAACAATAAAATTATTGTTGTTGATAATTTTAAAGAAGTTATTATACCGAAAGGACAATATCATGTAAATACAAATCAAATGCTAATAAATTTGTGCGAACATTAAAAATTGACATAGCTTTAGAAGCAAATAATACAATTACTAAAATTAATGTTCATTGGAAATATAATATTAAATAAGATGATACAATATAAGATATATAACAATTTGAATGCGATAAAATAATTACAGACCAATATTGAACTAAAATTTATAATTCTAATTCATAATAAATAAACAATATATGTTCATTGTAGTTGAACATGTAGTATTTTTTAATCAATTATGACGAAAACATCTGTAAGAAACTAATATTATAGCTAGTTTTCAACCAAAAACTATGTTTGAATTTCAAAATTTTATTGTTTATAAACCAGTTCATTATTTTTTATAATTAATAACAAAAGTTTTCATGAAAAAATAATATAAACAAACAATGAATATAATTTAGTATACCAAAATGATACTAATAAGGTTAAAGTTACTTTATAATTTGAACTCATTTAAATTGATATATATTTAGTTTGTATTATGCAAACTGTATTTATTAAATGCAACAAATTATAAAATTATTAAACCAATGGGAACTTGTTATACAATTATAAAAGTAAAAGTACATGTTTACAAAAAAAAATTTAACTGACACATTTTAAAATATATTTTAAAATTAATATAAATATATTAAAATCTAAGTAAACCTTTGGTTTGTAAGGTTCTGCTTGTGATAATTCACATTCTAATGAAGAAATGAACTAAAACTTTTATTACAGATTATAATTTAGTTTTAGAAAATGTATGTGTAAATTATATTTAGTGGTTGTTTTTGTTAAATAAGTATTAAATAAACCTTATAATTTATAAAAATTTTAAAAATTGTAATTTTCTTTAGAATTTAACAATGAGGTCCTGGACCAATTTTATTATATGTTATATATTATTATTTTTTCATATTCATAACTTAAAGACATTTTATTTGTTTCAACTGTATAAATTTACAAAATCTCATTTTAATCATTTAATGTTTTTTTTCTTCTAAATGAACTTTTGCAATGAGCAAATGTTATTTAATTTTTAACATGTTTTTTAAACACCTTTTGACTTTTTAGTTTATTTTTCGGCAACTTAGAATGCATACATTTTTGCACCTAACCCATTAAATTCTGTCCTTATTTTTCTTTTATTTTTATCTTTCATTTGTACAATAACTTTATTAATTTGTGGTATACATTTTCTGTAGAATAATAACTTGTATTCAATTAATTTACCATTTATTCCATTTCAGAATAAAAACCACAAATTTATATTGTTTATTAACTGCATTATTCTATATTTTATTTTTATTTCGGTTTTATAATGTTATGATAAACATTATACAATATTCCTTTAGAAATTTCATAAAATTAGTAGTCCAATATAAATTGGTTTATCAAATTTTATTATAGTTTTATGTATGTGGACAATTACTCAATTTTCATTCAACGTAGTAGATTTATTAGAATTAGGTTTAAAAATTATTTTTCCAAATTTTCAGCATTATTAGTTAATTTTGTATCTCATCTTGTTTTCATTTTTTCGTACTTTCTCAATAAAGATAATTATTTATTCATCTATAAAAATATTTTTCGAATAATTTGTTTTTGTTCTCCTTTTTGTGTTAAGATCAATATATTTTGTAAGTTGATTAAAATTTAAAGTTTTATAAATATTTATTAATATTTACACAATTTTCTAAATACAGTTTCAAAGTTTTATAATGCAAAAAAAATATATTGTTTTTTGCTTCAAAATTTTTTATTTTGTTTTCCTCAGCTCTGTAACTAATAAAAAATCGTAATGAATATTATATAAATAATTAGGATATATTAAATCAACTTCTAAAATACATCTTTATTGGCTCCACTCGATAAATCTTTACTATAATGTTCTATTATTTCTATATTATGTTCCCTTTAATATTCGAATTCTCTATGTAGTAAAAATCCTGACATTGCCTAACAAAATTAAATTCTTTACAGCTAAACACATTACATAATTTGGAAAATGTATTTTTACTACAATCATTCCTGTATTCATTATTTACTTTAAGTTATATTTTACGATTTTGTGATATTCCACATCAAATTCTTTTTTCTAAAAATAAAATTATGTCACTACTAACTAAATATAATTCAATTGTAGTTGTTTTTAACATTGAATCCCAAAAATAACTTGCTGTATAATACCTTCATGGATCAAATTTTAATGTTTCTACACAAATATTTCTAAACTTCTCAAATATATCAGCTCAATTACACATTAGATTTATCAAATCATTAGAATATTCTTTTAAATTTTTTCTATACTAAAAAGTTTCAAATACTTTTAGCAGGCCAATAATATTCATCAGATATGTACTGTATTTTATTTAATCTCAAACTTTTGTTGTCAATTTCGTTTCTTTTAATTTTCTTTTATAAGCATTGACTTATAATTATTAAGAAATAAATGAGCATTATAACGTAAGTAACGAAGATTTATTATTTAAAATTATGGATTTTGAAAAATTTATGTTACAAAAAAATGACCAATTCCTTAATATTTTCTAGTAAGTTATCATTATCATTTCCTTTTGTATATATATATTATTTTAATTATTTCATTAAATTTTCTAATTATCATTTTATAATATTTTAATAAACAAATTTTATGTTATTTATTTTCCTTTTTAATTTTTGAAAATACACTTTATTTAAATTTCGAAATATAAAATACAAATTTTTGAATGTGGAAACAACATTGATTTCTTCTTCAATAATATTATACTAACATTTTAAAAACTTCTTCTTGTTCTTATTTAATTTTTTCATTTTAAAATTTTCATCTACTATTTTAGTTTTTTGTGATTATTTAATTAAAATTTTTAATAACATTTTTTATTTTTATAAATATAGTATATTGGTTTTTATAGTCACCATTATAATATAAAATATAAGCTGAATATCTTTCAGGTTCATGTTTTTGTTAATTTATTGTATAAGATTTTTCCAATTTTAATTCCATGTGCCCATAATTTTTTAATAAAAATTAAACATCTACATGTTTAATAAATGTAACTCTTACTGAAAGATTATAATTTTGAAATATAATTTTTTTTTACAAATTTAGGAATTTCTACTTTTATTGCTTTAATTTTTAAACAGTGTTCATGTTTATTAAATTTTTTTCCAGAAATTCATGTTTTTTAACATTCATCACAAGGAAAAGGAAAATGTCCTTTATGTTTGTTAATTTATAATAATGCTAATTAAAAAATTTTTTAATCAAACACTAATGACTTTTATTAACATTTATAAAATTTAAAAGATTGCTTTTATGTTGTTTATTATTTTAAAATGACAATCATTGAAACATTCATTGAAATAGTAGCCATTTACAGACAAATAAATATCTTCTTCAAATTTAGGTATATCATCAATTTTCTATGCCATTTCAAATTTTTCTTAAATATTGACAATTTCTTAACCAATATTCTTATATTTAGAAATTAGACATAT
Organism: Clitarchus hookeri; assembly: GCA_002778355.1. Taxonomy (NCBI): domain Eukaryota; kingdom Metazoa; phylum Arthropoda; class Insecta; order Phasmatodea; family Phasmatidae; genus Clitarchus; species Clitarchus hookeri. The sequence continues at coordinate 315,052 of NQII01000902.1, forward strand.
ATAAAACAACCAATAACAAATACAACAACATTGCATGAAACACACATGGCTAAGGTTTACTCTAAAAGTGTTGAAAGTATTGACGTGAGGTCGGGGTTGGAGAATAGTAGTGACATCACCGCTGCACCGTTCTTCGTGCAGACTTCTGGCGGGAAACACTTGCCAGAGATGTCTTGTAGGTTTTTTACTGGCTGCTCTGCTGTTGTGGGCCGTGGTTGAGTCACCCAGGTGGCTAGGCTGTTTTCCCGATCCTATACATCTCAATTAAAGGGTTTTAAATTGCGGTTTGATAAGCTACTAGCCGTGGGCAGTCGCGGTCGGCCCAGTACCACGGCGGGTGCCATTTTGAGGTGGACAGTTATGCTGGTATTAAGTTAACTAAATGCGGAGTTGTAAGGCCACTCCACACGCCAATTAAACACTGGTAAAAGTACCTGATACACTGAAAACACTTAAAAACCCTTAAAAACCCTTAGAATGGCTGTTTGGTGGGTCCAGCTACCGAAATGCCATCAAGAGGCAAGGCTTGTAAATCGAAATGCTGACTTGGGGATTGTAGTAATTTATTGATGTTTCGACATACAAACCAGTTGATGGCGCTCACATCGTGTAGCGGACCCGACACACTAAATCCGTAGGGGGCTGATGCGTGAAAAATGAGCTCGTGCTCCTCGGATTATAATGGTGAACTTACACTCCTGGGGCTGTAGGTCTGTAGGAGTTGGAGAGGCGCTCCTCCCAGGCGATGAAGTTACGTTAAGTTATACTGTTCTGGTCGAAAAATTAGTTAAAACTATGGTGCTTGCAGGAAGACAAAGAAGTTGATGAAGTGGCCTGATGTCGCGAACCGCGCGGACTGCTCCGCTGATTGCCCGCTTCAGACAGAATGGCTTCCAGCATCTTTCCGGCCACTTGCTGTGAATACGCTGGAAGTCTGAAACGCGTGAGCATACAAGAAATACAAACTAGGACTAGGCCCTTAATTGTTTACAATGCATTGGTGGGAAAGCTCCCGAGCAAAAACTTAGGTGTTTTATAAACTAAACAAGCTACTTAACTATTGATAACAATACATTTTCCCGCTGTTAGGTTTATCCGAGTCCATAAACCTGTTAACTGCTGCAAAAATAAACGTGTACACTTTTACACTCACAATTCCTACTAAAAAGCACAAACTGAGATGCCCCCAGTCAGGTGATGCCTGTGGAGGCTGAACTTAGTTTGGCACGGGTGAAGCCTATGCTCCAAGTAGGAAGTATTCACTTTAACTTAATTTGTAATTACGTTTAGTATCACAGTTTACTCTTGTGGTTTGCATTTTGTGTAAACTGGGAATGATTTTGCTCTGCTTTTGGGAACCACTGACACTCACAAACACTTAGTGTTGCACAATGCCATCGCTTGTTTGTATGAGTGCTTAACAGTGGCGCTACGAAGTCTGGTGTCGCCTTCGCGCGTACTACACCCTGATGGCACAGCAGTGAGTGTGAGCACACGTGCTGGTTGGTTGGGATCCGAACCACAAGGCTGTCCTGGTGTCGCCCACATGGTCGGATCAAACTGGGACCATCAGCTGATTCGCGCAGTATTGTGTGAAGCAGATGCTTTTCCAAACACCGTAGAGATACTGTAGTTGATGGCCATGTCAGATGTTCTGGTCGTCGGCACAGTGCTCGGCTGTTGTTGTATTGTGGTGCAGCGAGCGGTCGCAGAGACCAGTGAGTTTGAGCTCACATCAGTATTTTTCAATGCACTTGCTGCAATCAGGATTAGATATATTTTGTAGATTACGCAACTCCACGACATGAACGGAGCACAACATGCATTATGGATTTTTCAACTAATTACATACAGTTTTATTAATATATTTATATTATATTGGTGTTGTAAATCCCCATGCACAAAATTTTAGCCAATAAAAATATTTGATTGATTATCAACATGTAACTAACCTCAGGGAAGAAGTAAGTAAAATAGCAGAAAACGATGGAGGCCTATGATAGATATTCTAAACACTATGCACATCAGTAATTTTATTTACATTAAATTCAAGTATTGAAAGAGGAAATAAAAATGTTTAAGACACATTATCAGGTTGTTTGGTAACATGATGCTCGCTTTAAAAACTGATCTTAACGGAGGCCTGCCCATGATCCAAAGTCATGATGTCTGGGACCATAACTATGATACTCTCAAGATATAATTTGATGTATGTTAGAATCAATGATTGCAAGGCAACCTGAATGCATGCAGACCTCCAGCGTAATACACGCATTTATTTTGCAGACGTCAGTTTTATTGGCTAAAACAGTTTATTACAACATAAGTTGCATTGCATAAAGTAATGCTCATTTATTGTTTCTAATAATTATAGTTAAAGGCAGTGTAAGTTTTTTATAGTTTTTTTAGAATGGTAAGATAGCAATTTTAAATAATTATGTAGGAACAACAATATAATCACAGCAGGGAAAACTTTAAATCGCAGAGAAATTCTAGAACGAATTTTGCTAACTTCCAGTTGCAAGTCATGTATTGGTACAAAGAGGGGTGTTGCCAGAATTTTACTTATTCTTTGGTCCCAGGGGGTGGGGAAGAGAAAGTGACAAAAATATGTACGATATAGGTACTTAGTATGAAATAAGTTTCAGTTTCTTTTAATGTCAAAAGAGTTTATTGAAAACAACAGTAAAATCAGGGCTTGAAAAACATAGAAAATAAGTAATTCCAGTTCAAGTTCCTCTAGTGTCAAAAGAAACTAGTTTCAGTTCAAGTTTCTAGAAAGGAACTTAAACTCTGGAAGGAAGAACATTTGTCAACAGTTTTACATAAGTAAATTGTAACGCAGGTGAAAAATAGTTCATGATGTTATGCGAGGACTCCTATGCTGTGCACAGGGTGCGCATGGCCATCGCGTGATGGTGGTGGATGATGAGTCACCACTGCCTGGCCACACTTACATCGCCTGAGGAAGGGGGGAGGGGGGAGGATGACTGACAGCTACGTGGACTGGCATCACTGTCCCATATTCCTTCTGGAGAAGTCAGCAGCAGTCGGATATTGAATTAAATTTCTAGTAATCTCCTTCCTTGGCGGAACCCACATGTAAAGAAGTTTCTGGACTAGGGCCGACGCAGCATAGCTTGAGAGTTGGCGGTTTTTATAGTCTGGCTAAAGTGCGGAAATTTGGCGAAGTCTGTCCGACGAATAAAGGGCTACTGTGCATGGGGTACTTGGAGTCCGAACTGGTGGAATATGAATTGAATTAAGGTGGGACTGTATGAACATGCGATCAACTGATTTTGTGAAATTGTAAAGTTAAAAGGTTGTCATACACTTTCAGATCTAATGTGGGGGCAATGAAAAATTAAAGTGACCTGATTATTAAGTAGGCCCATATTAGTAGGTAGTAAAATCATTTTGAAAGAACATTTTACACGAATTAGTTAACCACTGCAACAGATATTCTAACATAATGTACATGGCACTCAAATGATGCAACAGAACCAAAATAAAGATAGTGTAATGCATGACTGCTTGATCAATTTATTTTCACAATAGGCATTTGGTTTGCGTATTTGTATTTTTGTTTGTAATGTTAATATACTAAATGATAGATAAATTTAAATATAGGGCAACTTGAATGAATTTTGGTTCAGCTCATGATAAATTATTTTAATATTTAATGTAAATTCTTGTTGCAAAGACATATGCAGGTATGTGCTTGATGACAATTGATGTAGACAGAGACAGTTAAGTGTTACCTGTGCTGCTGTTTATGGACTATGGCAAAGAGCATGTGCCTTGTACTAATGTGACACAGATGCAAATTTTATACGTAGCTTTTAATAAAAATAGAAGTTTAACACTTTTGAAAAAATGGAAGGTAGACCACGAGGAAGTTTGACTGGGTAAAGCTGAGGAAAGAACAATATGCCTGAGTTCCTGTTCAAGATCTGCAAGCAAGCTGAAAATTAAATTGAAATGAATTCAAGTAAGACTGTTTATGTACTAACACAGTAGTTTTACAGAGAGGCTAAGGTATACCTTGAGATACAGGCTTCTTGTGTTTACCAGTGACAGGTCAAGACACAATAAATAATAATAATAAATTGTGTGACTTTGATGAGTTTAATTTGATTTAAATGCAGTAGCCTGCACCCCACACATTTAACTTAGCAAGTTATCTTAATTAAATTGAATATGTTTTTATATATTTGTCTCAAATTATTTCAGTATTTAGTCTTCTTTAGAATAAATTCATTTTGAGATGTAGTAATAGTAATTTTAGAGTGCAATTTATGGTCATATTGAGGGTGTGTGTGTATCTCATAATATAACATTTTCTATCCATGAATAAAATTAATGGTGGCTGATATAATACTTACAATCTGATCTACATTAAATAAGGAACTATTAACAAACATTCTGTGTAAGTAGCGGTTAGTGAAATGTTACAATAGGTATTTGAAAACGAGTAACATTCAAAAATCGGTTTTAAAATACTTAACACTAGCATTCAACAATACATAACCCAACTTAGAGTTTGTTGAGCAGAGAACTATTTTTTAAAGACAATTTAGGTCGTTGTTGCGTAAAATACTGTGCCTGAATTTTTTATTAATTATTCATAATTCTAAAAACAGAACTTAGCCGAAGTAATATACGAAATCCGGTTCACGTTGTAATGACGCAGTAATATAAATTTTCGGGATACGCGGTTCATTTTATTTCGTTTAACGGGGTTTCATAATATTTTATCGGGATTCCAAATTAAAGCTGTGGTGGTTCATTTACCGTGATAGTTTGTTTGTCGGGCATCCGTTTGCCATTTCGAACGTCATAGTTTTCAGTAAGCGTCAGCATTAGATTAGAAGCTTTTCCAAACTGCATCAACAGTTATTATTCTAAAAGGTTAGGTTATTTTTTTTACCAACGATGCAGTTTGGATGGCTACGCAGAAGCTTTCCAAAATTCAGGTAGACAGTTTTTGGTCTAGAGTGTTGATTATTTTTTACAAACGATGCAGTTTGGATGGCCATGCCCTTATCTGGGTAGAAGGGGGGTGATAAGCATGTGACAAATACATGTGTGCCTGTTGCTGTCCGGCAGTTGATATAGAGTGGTCGATAATAAGCAGTCGACACCATTCACACCATTCAGCAGTAGACTCTCAGTGCTCACCTAGGCCGCATCGGGTGTGGCGCATAACCCCCACACCGGCAAACTTGAAATTGCTAGTTTATTTCTCCGCCGGTGTGGGAGGTCGCTGCCTTTGTTTTTTCTTGCGAGGCAAGTTTTTATGATGTATGCATCCTTGTTTACACAAACCACCATGTTGCTACCCATGACCCTGCAGGAATGGTTATAAAGTGGGGTGAAAAGGGAAACAGTCTGTTACATTATAATCTACTTTTAGCGTAGAAAATTTCAGCTAAAGTAGCTTCTATACCAAAGGTAGTGCAGTAAGCCCACACAGCGAAATTTTTTCCCAATCGCAATCTGTATATTCCTGGTATTACTGCATGAATAGTTACGATTTACGTATGGGGGGGGGAATTCAATTCAGATATGCAGAATATGTTACCTGGATGCTTATCAAATTTACCCATTGCTGGGTAGACCTACCTGGCGAATTTCAAGTTCCGGCTTTGGTTTCTCGACAAAAATGCATATGCACAATTTCCCTCTGCTGCCATTTTACAGTTTTCCAAAATTTCCCTGCTCTACTCTCATCCCAAAATATAGTTACAAAAAACTGGGTTTTCACTCAAAAATCACGCCACTCTGCTTCCCAAAGCACAAATGATGACAAGCATGTGGGATTGTACTGATTTACCAGCTTAATATTTGGCAAAAAACAGTCCGATTTTTGTAGGTCTGTATTTTACTGCAAGCATTATGGTGGTGTGTGAACAAATTAATTCAATTCCACCATATAATATGTATGTATTTATTAATGAATATTATATTCAAAGTGACAAAATGGACTAGTCAAACAGAGGACACTCCAGACGTTGGTACAGGAACAAAACACAATTTAACATGACATTCTAAAAACAGTAGTAAACCTCAAACAACAAAAACACATCATGTAAGTTGTGGCAAAAGAAAAATTGTAATAAATAACATTATTTATTTCCTCAGTGGTGTTGGTGTAGGAGTATACAGATGATATCCATAAATAAAAGAATGGAGGGTTTTGCAAAAATAATTTATATTCAAAAATAAATTTGCACTGTTCTGAAATTATTCAAATCAAATGTAAATGGTTTAAAATTGGCTTTTTTCATTACTTGCTTGGTAAACAATAATTACAGTTGAAAGTTTAAACAATTTTAAACAAAGGAAAAGAAATGTCCATTACATTTAACTGTAAATCCTTTCTTAATGTTCACCGTTGCTCAGTAATTAAACATAAGAAACTGGTCATCAGGGCTTGTTTATGCACAAAAACGTGTTTCACACACAAATACATTTAACTAGACAATTTGGTATCTCTTCAATTTTTTTTATATGAACGGGATAGAAGAACACAGTTCCTTACCGAGTTACTGGATAAGAAGGAATTGATTTTATTTAGACTTAAACAAAATTAACGATACTGCAGTAACAGGTCATAATCATGTAAATAAATCAGTCTGGCACAACTTCCATACATAATACCATGGCATCTCTTAATTTTATCTTTTCAATCGTAGTGTAGAGCGACACACATCACAATCCGCTCACTGTGATGTTTTAGAACATTCTGCCTGTGCATTCGAAAATCCGACAGGCCTCACCCCCAACGTCTTTTCAAACGACACGTGACACATTTATGTACATGGTAAATCATGCAAGGAAGTGTTCCAAGTTTAATGAAATTTAAAATAAATAACATTGAAACAAGTTTCACTCACACACAATTCATCACATACATAAATAAAATTAAATGCTGAGCACCTGATACTCGGCCGAACTTCAACGACTATAATTTAAACATTAACAAAATAATGAAATGAAAATTCCTTACATTGACCATACAGAAAAATATAAAATAAATATGTAATAATATTACATTCCACCAATCTTCTTTATAAAAATGGTAATTATGCAGTTTAGGGGCTTTTCTGAACAAAACATCCTAGACCAACAAAAGTAACATTAATGGGTTCTGCACAGCTTACCTTGTTCATATTTAAAAGAGGGTCATGTTAAAATAAGTAGAATATATTTAAAAAAATTCAACAAAATTGTGAAATGTACGAGCAGTTTGGCCGGTGTGTTTACGTCGGCCGCCATGTTTAATACTTGCGTACGCTGTTTCCCACGCTACGTACCGGCTGCAGATATTCAGGAGGACATAATGTTAAAATTAATAGAACGTATTAAATAAAATAGTTAATAGTACAAGCGGTCTGCCGCTTTTTTTTACGTCGGACACCTTAATATTTGGTGATTTTCGGCATTGTGCCGTCACCTTATTGGCTGTAGGTCGTTGACATCATCATAACAGTCTTTTATACATCATCGTCATCAAATTTTAGTTGCCGTTCATATGCGAAACAGTGCGGTTGTGTTGTTGCGGGCGCGACTTGTAACGTCCGAATTTGACCGATATAAAAACTTAAAGTGCAATAACAAGTGCTTCTGTTCATATTTTCGCCTATGAATGTGTGCTTCTGTGCATAATACTCACCTATGTGGCGGGTGTTACTTGTTTCGTCGAGTGAGGTAAGGTGTACAACAATTGAATTGACCGAAGACAGAGGAATTGTACTCGCTGCTACCTAGGTGAGATAATTGATATTCTTTGGTGTGTTTTACAAATCCTTTAAATACCTAACATCCTAAATTTGACTAAATTTGTATATTAGTTTAAAACCCTAAAATCGAAGGTTAGTTAAAAACCCTACTATCCTGCATTATATTAACACCCTACAATCCTAGGTTATTTTAAAATGCAACAAACCTAGGTTAGTTTAAAACCAAACAATCATAGGTTAGTTTAAAAATGTAAAATAGTGATTCACTCATCGAGGGGTTAGGTTCAGTTAGGTTAGGTGGGCACATGTTACGAAATTAGTCGTATGTTAATGATCCTAGTATATTCGTGTTCTGCGTAATTAGTAGAGTGGAAATATACCACTTTGCAGGTTTTTTTTTTTTTACCAAAAAGCCCTTAAACTGCATAATTACCTTCCACTCTACTAATTATACAGAACACAAATATGCTAGGGGCATTAACATCAGACTAATTTAATAATATGTGCCCACCTAACCTAACAGAACCTAAACCCCACAATGAGTGAATCACTATTTTACATTTTTAAACTAACCTAGGATTGTTTTGGTTGTTGGGTTTTAAAATAACCCCGAATTTTAGGGTTTTAAAATAATATACAAATTAAGGGTAACTATGCAGTTTAAGGAATTTTCTGTAACCCCCCACCCCCCTCTGAAAAGTGGTATATTTCCACTCTACTAATTATGCAGGACACGAATATACTAGGATCATTAACGTACGACTAATTTCGTAACATGTGTCCACCTAACCTAACTGAACACCCCACGATGAGTGAATCACTATTTTACATTTTTAAACTAACCTAGGATTGTTGGGTTTTAATCTAACCTATGGTTGTAGGATGTTAATCTAACCTAGGTTTGTAGGGTTTTAAACTAACCTAGGGTTTTTTGGTTTGGTAATTATTAACTTTAAGGGCTTTTCTGAAAAACAAAAAAAAATCAAAATTGTGATATATTTCTACTCTACTAATCACATAGAACACGAATATACTGGGGGCGTTGCTTTAAAATAAGTACAACATATTTAAAAAAATTGAACAAAATTGCAAAATTAATAGTATAGCCAGTTTGTTTACGTTTCTGAAAGAAACGTCCTCGACCAACAAAAGTTGCATTAATGGCTTCTGCACAGCTTACCTTGTTCATATTCAAGAGGGGGTAGTGTTAAAATAAGTATAACATATTTTTAAAACTTGCAAAATTTGTTTGTTTACGTTTATTAATGTCAGAGGAATTATACCAGCCCCCTACCTAGGTGAGTCATTTACCTTATTTTGGTGTGTTTTATGGTTACTTTAAATCCCTACAATCCTACATTCGTAGTTTAGTGTAAAACCAAAACATCGTAGGTTAGTGTAAAATCCAAACATCCTAGGTTAGTGTGAAACCCTACTATCCTAGGTTAGTGTAATAGCCTACAATCCTAGGTTAGTGTAACACACAACAATCCTAGGTTAGTTTTAAAATGTAATATAGTGATTCACCCATCGTGGGGTTAGGTTCTGTTATGTTAGGTGGGGAGTTTCGATCTCAAAACATGGACACGTTTGTGTTGCGAAATACGTAACTTAACCACTCGCCCACCGAGATCATGCCATGTAAGGGACGAATAAATATATTTAGGAAATGTACAGCCTAAGATAATAGGAGTTAATTGGTTAAATATTTACAATTGTGTATTCGTACATTTACGCGCTTGTAATAACATCCCACGCCTAAAATAGTCTGTATCATGTGCACAATGTTTAAGAAGGACGGACGTGTGTGATGCAAGTTTGTAATAGTTATACCCAATCTTTTCATGCTTATTCGTATCGTAAATGTATGTGTAGGATAATTATAACTCCATGCAACACAAACACGTGCTGCACTGACTTTATGCCAAACAATATTTATTTCCGTGTCATTGAAATACACGGCCACATTTAATACCGACGCCCGCCATATTGGTTAACTACGAAATTCTAGCCTGCCGACTGCTCGTGAGCAGTTGTTTCGTCCCCGCCGACTCGTGACGTCAAACTACCGTCGTTTAAAAACTAAGAATACCAAATTAAAGGCTGGAACGAGAAATTGTTTCGATAACAACTTTCTTTCGTCGGAACGAAAACTTAGAATAGGCTCCCAGTTGTTTCGTCCCCGCCGACTCGTGACGTCAAACTACCGTCGTTTAAGAACTAAGAATACCATATAGAAGGCAGGAACGAGAAATTGTCTCGATAACAACTTTCTTTCGTCGGAACGAAAACTTAGAATAGGCTCCCAGGTGTTGTTTATAAGCAATTTACTTGTATCGCCATGACGCATTTGTTGTTCAGTGATACACAGAGACAGGAAATAAATCTGCGTCGATTGTGGTCTTCTGGTTTAACTTTTACCTATTTCACATAGCGGTTGTCTGCTGGTAGTGTATGAAAGTGTAGTATACCATTTAAATTTGACAGTCCAAAGGTTTGTGATTTACGAGTGCTATTAAGCGGGTTTCATTACGATTATTTCCATTTGACACGATAAATCTAATTAATGTGTGGAAATACAAGTGTTGGTGTAGAGTTTCAACACATTAGAATAGAAGGCAAACGTGTCATACGTGGATATCAGCGATACATTCACGAAGGAGCTATATTTGCTGCTCACATGTTTGAGTAACATAATTTATTGTATAGCTTTTGCGTGGAAATAAGTGTGGTGAATTGTACTGTGTAGTATTGCATTAAAGGGCTTACATACTGCTGGTGCCAGCTATGTAAAATACATACAACTTAACCAAATTAATCATACTTTCACAATAAGTGAATCACAAGGGGTGGATGAACCAACGCGAGCTTACTTATTATACTTTTCTGAACACACTATCTCGTGTCGGCACACTTTTCCACTGTAACCACATATCTAGAAGATATGTTAGGTCTTCTTGCATTTATCGTGGTTAAGGATCCCAGATGACATGTAATTTACATAAATTATACATGTTTTACCCCACAATTTCCCTGTTATTCCTAGCCCTGCCACCTATCGCATTGGTGTATTTACATTTTAAATTATGCAGTAAAAGAAAACATAAAATTCACTGTTTTTTTTTAACCATAAAGAACTTAATATTTATTAAAATAAATTATTTCATAATTAAAACTTTAACGTAGATAAGAAATGTCCTTTACAGCATAGAATTACCGCAAATACTTTAAAAATTATGAAAAGTTTTGTGAAAAAGTAATTTCAGCGGAGCTAGGTCGTATTTTCTTTTTATTTCTTTGTGTCTTAGATCCAGCAATATTTAAAATGTGCTTTCAGCTTTACTTGGTTGTAATTTACGTAATTGCATCTATGTACGGAATTTAACAAAAGCGATTCAGGGTTTTTTTTTTTTTTATGTGCTTCTAACCCTTAAAACATCAGTGACAGCCCTTGTGGCGCGGTACCTATGGATTAAGACGGACTTGGTTGTTTTGTTTTGTTTGATTCAAAATAATTGTTTATTCTGTTTGGTTTAGGTACGTGTAAATATTAAATAGGTTAGATAGAAAGTAAAGATTAAACTAATGTTTTTGTTCTTATAAATATTATTAGTTATTTGCAATGTACTTACATACGTAGGTGCTATTGATATATTGGGGTGATTTTCAGACCAAACACAAGTCTATTACTCAGTAGCTGTAGTACTCGACAGTGAAGAAGCTGTGCACTATTCCTCAGAATTACTTAATTCATTGAATCCTTCTAGCATGCCACCACACAAGCTGATTTTAAAAGTTGGAGCTCCCATAATTTTATTGCAAAATATAAATCCAGCGAAATTATAAAATTGGAACTCGATTACAAATAAAAAGTTATCTCATTGAAGGTACTATTCTAACTGGCTGCGGTACTGGAGAGACTGTTTTAATACCTAGAATACCAATGATTCCCTCGGATTTGCCTTTTAATTTTAAAAGAGTCCAATTTTCAATAAGAGTTTGTTTTGGTATGACCATAAATAAGTCACAGGGTCAAACACGTAATGTGGCTGGAGTGGATTTGAGTGGAGCATGTTTTTCACACGGACAACTATACATAGTCCTTTCAGGTGTCACATCAAACAGAAATCTTTTTGCGCTACTGGTCGGAGACAAAACGATTAATGTTGTATACAAAGAAATTTTCTAAACTTCTCTCATATAATATTGTTATATTAGAGATGTATGAATGCGGATAAAGCGAAAGAGGTAGGTATGTCAGGATCATGTTAAATGGAGGTCCATAATCTCTGCCTAACCCTCTGGCAGTCAGGTGTGATGTGTATGTATGTATGTAGGTTATATACGATAGTAGTTTACTAATTTACTATCAAATAATAATGTAATTATCTTTTACCAATTTGTTTAGTAGTGTATCACTGTAAAAATTAAGTTCTACCCGGGCGAAGCCCGGCCATGTCACTAGTTACGAATAAAACCAGACCTGTTATATCTTTTGGAGTGAATATGTGCAGCTGACATGCTGAAATGCCTACAAATCAAGATGTTGTAGGTCTAAAAATAATAGTGAAATATTTTAAAGGATCACAGACCAAAGGAATTCAGTACAATAGCGAAGAGTCTTCACATAAGATAATTGCCTTTTGTGACTCCGATTATGCTGGTGATTAGGAAACAAGACAAAGTAAAACAGAATATGTGATTTATTATTGTTGGGGGACCAATCAGTTGGTGTAGTATGAAGCAACCAAAATTAGTTTTATCAATTGCAGAAGCAGAATACATTTCAGCAGCTGATTGCACCAAAGTTATTCTATTCCTGAAAAATGCATATGAAGAACTTTTAGCTGCAGAAATTAAAGCAGAGTTGGACATCGACAATCAGATTGCATTAAAACTGATAAAAAAAATGATGTCGTTAATCGTAAATAGAAGCACATTAAAGTAAAATATCATGATATTCATGAAAAAGTAAATGAGAGATGTCTGAAATTTTTTTTCTGTTCAAGTAGTGAGCAAGATGCAGATGTTTTCACAAAACATTTAGGAAAGGTAAAAATTTGATTATCATTTTTACAAAATCATTGAGGTATGATAAGACAACAAATAGTGAATTAAAATTTAAAATGTGAAAAATATATATATTTAAAAGTTAATAATTAGGAGGAGTGTTAGAATATAAAATTATTTATTTTGTATACTAGCGCTTAGAGCTGCACTTAATGGCTGGTTTCACTATTGTGGTTCATCTCTCGATCCAAGATCATGTACGAACTTTATCTAAAATCGACACAGAATACTGTTGCACCATTCGAGTTCTGAGGATGACTTGACATCGAGATGAACTTAATTTCAAAACACTGAACATGGTGGTTCGAAATCACGATCTGGGTTCAGAAAAGTGACCAAAAGTATGACATGGTCGAGGTGACCCAGGGCAGGTTGAGTATAGAATTGCCTGGCGCCATAACCCAGTAGAGAGTTAGTGATTTGGGTCGTTCGGTTGACGACCCATGGGGCCCTGGGTGCCTCCATCAGTTTGCAGATGATGTTATCACACACTTGATATTACACTACTTACACCTTCTGACAAGACTGTACGCCTGACATATATTAGAAAAATTGTGGGAGGTACTACAAGTGGTGTAGCACACTATGTGTCCTGGGGAACAATGAATCAACACTCATTGAACTTTGTGAAGCTGTTTACTCACTGTGCTTGATTACATGTGAATAATGAAAGGAAATGGACCCAGCACTTATGGCCTGCCAGTGAACTTTGAGTGAAAATGAATGTAGTTTTATATGGACACGTGGTGGCATTAAGCTCTTTGGGGAGAGTGCAGGTGATTCTCCCCTCCGTACATAAAATAGAGAAATCAAATATTCTGGATAATTAAGTTACCATTGTAATTAAGTGATATCAGCCTAAATGATGATCCGAGGTGGCTCGCAGAGCGGGCCGCAGACGCTCCCCGGTCTGGCTTAAGACGAACTGGACGAGTTGCTTCCGTTCCGTCCGAATTGACGAGAACCGATGTCAAAAGCCGAATGGGAAAACATGACATAAGCACTATTTAACATGATTGCAATGGTGGAAATTTGTATAAATTAAATTTAACACATTCGTGACACCCCCATTGATTAACAAATGTCTGTTAAGGTTAATGTTGTGAAGATGAAGGGGAGTGTCAACGCTCTAAATGAATGTTACTATTATGGAGGCCTTTATAAGCAATCTCCCTTTATGAAAATATAATTGCTCTTTTATAAATAAACATTAAAAATACTATCACACTTTCTCGTGAAAAGTGTTTGTATTTCATTCCCTCTGATGTGTATGTATTTTACTGGCTACAGTGTTGCCAGGTGGCTGTCTCCTTAAGGGATGGAAGAGTCCACCTGGGCAAAGGGGTGTGGGTTGCCATGCTCGATTGCTCTTAAAACAATAAAACACACCCCTGATTGTAGTTGTGAATGAGAAGACATTGTTTGAAGTGTTAAGAAAAATTCTACGCACTATTGGCGACACTTTGGCGCACTTAGCACCTCAACTTCGACCTACAGTTCAGTTGACATCGCCAGGTAATTCGTTATGTCGTATGTCGCGGCACGAGCTGATACGACGTAACGACCAATGGCCCATGCGCCCAAGGGCTGTGGCTTTAGGGTAAACACAGTTTCGGGTCGCCTACTAATTTATTACAAGAGATACCTATTGTAATAAATAAAGTAGGACGACCTCTTGAGTCACACAGTACCTGTTGCAAAGAAGGTGCAAGTTCCATTCTTGTCAACCTGCACTACGCACTCTTGGCCTGATGTTGTTTTATGCGACCCGGTGCAGTTGTGCAGTTGATGTGACTGTGGCGGTCAGAATAGGTACAAGGAGCTCGTGGATGCGTGGTTCACGTCCAGTACTGTTAATTAATATCTGCACAAATAACATTCGTTATATTTAAAATGTTTAAATATGAATTCGGTTGTTTTCTACTGTTTTAAAATATAAATCCAGACATTTTACAAAGTGTTAAGATCAGAGGCTTTTATTTAATGAAAGTTGTATTAAAGGTTTGTCAAGAGATATTGGAAGTCATGCCTATTTTTTCTAACAAACACGACGGAAAATTGTAAAAACTATTCTGAAAAAAACTGTCCTAATTTTCCTCATGAGCAAAAATCTCACGTCGATAGAATTGTTCGCGAAGGAGCATTTGTCACCGACAATTGTAGTTTGAAAATATGCGAACAGAAAGAACTAAGTATAATTGTTTTTTTTTGTTTGGAGGGTGGGGAAATTAAAGCAACATTAGACACGCTGGAATATTAGTAAGTAAAATTCGTAAAACAATTATTCTTACTTAAAACAGATAAAACATCGCACTTTCTAGTTCTATGTACACTTCCTTCTTCAATGATACTGATATGAAAAATAACAGAAAAATTTGTGCAAATAGTTTCCAATTAAACAAACCAATTGTAGTGGAAATTTTTCAGTACAGTCAAATGACTTATAAAGTAAAAAATCCCCCGAATAGTACCCAATAACCTAACTAAAGAGACCTTCACAAAATTATGAAAATAAAACTGGGATGTCTCCCACTACATTTACTTACAATTAATAATAAAATTAGAATAAGTGGTCAGTAGTGCTTCACGTGGAAATGACCTTCCCCTACCTTACATGACAACAATCCTACACTATCGTTGGCATAAACAAAAACACGGAAAAAAAAAAGTCCACAAATACTTGTAACAAGTATTTATTACGAGAACGAACTAAAAGTAATAGGTATTTCGTACCACTTATCTTCGATGTATAGTGCAGTTCTTTTTCATGTGAAGCTTTTTCCCCATATAATAAAGGAAACACCAAAGTGGAAGATAATTTTCATATTACTTTGTAATTTTTTATATGTAAGACCTATGGTACTCAGCTTCATGTAACTTGTATCATTATTACACACTCACATCGATAATCGGTTTGCTTACAGTGTAAACAAAGTGTTTTGAGATGTTTTTATACTTCAACTAACCTAATTGTGATGCAGTTTGATTGACTTCAAATCGGTAAAATTATTTGATTCATATAATATAGCTTGTTATTTAGAAATTAAGATTTAAATAAACACTTTAATCGCTTTGACAGTTGTGTTCTTTTGGGGTTGGCCAATGTTGGTTACATGTGCAGAAGATGATTAAGTGGTCTACCTCATCTTTGGTCTATAGTACTCATTCTCGTTTTGTTTTGTATTTGTAACCAACCACTTATGATAGTACTCGCTAGATAGCATGGCTTGACTCATACTCATACGCCGCATACCTCTTACATGCACGCATATTCTTTTTGTAATTTTATTGTGTCTGTAACCATAACAGTGCGAATACGAGTGGTGTAGTATTGTGGTGACGATCATAAATATTGTACATAACGAAAAATAAAATAAAGGGTTTATAGAATATTTGGAAGAAAATTGATTCAAACTTAGTGAAGCGTGGATTTATGTAGACAAAAATAGTATTACCAAAGTTCAATCTCAAAAAAGTTGTTAGAAAACGTCGAATTTATTTAATAGGTACCCGGAAAAAGGTATGACTACTCAGTGATAAGTCATTAACTTAAGTAAATTCATATCTTTGAATGAAGTTGGTATGATTTGAAAGTATAAATTATCTAAACACATTATATGTTAACTTTGTTTCGTTTCGTATTATAAACTACAAACACCAATATTAAAATTATTAGGACCTAAACATCGTAAACTACGAGAACTGACGTATAGTAATCTACATATAACTTTTATCAGGTGGAGCATTATTCCAGTACACTTGTTTATTCATACAAAAAAAATCAAAACCTACCGTAAAGTATGGAAATTTGGGACATACATCTAACTTCCGACAATTTGACCTTAAAGTGTTTAGGTTGAGAAAGTTGAAAAAATAGTAGTCACCTGCAATGTAAAAATTGTGTAGTTAAGCTAACATGTCTACAACACGCTGAGTACATTTGCTATAAGTTCCAGCACACGTAAGTTTTTATACACTACTTGTAAAAAGTCTGTTTCAAATCGTTAAAATTTTTGAATTGAAAAACATTAGCCGTACAGTTTGGCTGGAAACAGTTACTGATCAACGACATATATATATATATATATATATATATATATATATATATTAGACCCAGCTTCGGCTATGCTCGCTACACTCCAGAGTAGGGCTGACATCAAAACGTCTGATTGTGGGCTGTTTACAGAAATTGCTAAACGTGAACTATGGCAGAATTTTTGTTTTTTGAGTTTCATTTACTCGTAATATAACAAAGACAGTTTTGTATATATAGTAAAGTTTGTTTTAGTGGTTAAAATACAACATAATTCAGTAAATACAGGGGTTACTTGGTTGTGAATGCGCATTTTCTCAAATTGTAGGTCTGACATGAAATCGGGGTCAGACCCGGCGACAGAAATGTTGAGGCCTGTTACTCTGATTCCCATGTGGGCCCTCCTGGTCCCTAGTTTTGAGTCTGGTAGTTAGTATATTATAGTAGCAAGTACTAGTCTGATATAGCTTAGCTTTATTTGTATTTGGGTAGGTACATAATAAAATAATGAAAAATTTTTTTAATTATTTATTGCTAGAAACAAAACATATTTTAACCTTAAATGAGTCTTCTTACTTTTAATGCGGCAAAGTCTTTTATAACGTCACTGAAATATATTTCTCGTGCTGTTTCATGCTGTATAGATAACAATGCCAAACTATTATATCGCTCTTGAAGCATTGTTCTGCGCATGTAGTTTTTTTTTTTATTAAGGCAAGCTTGCTAAATGCTCCCTCACCTTCTGCGACTGTGATTGGCAGACTGCAGAAAATTCGCAGTGCAATGCTCGCTTCTGGAAAAATGTTTTCTAATTGCAACTTGTAAATCGCATTCAATAATACTAAAGGACCTGTAATTTCTTTAAATATCGCATTAAATTTTTTTTTGAGATGAATGATTTCACTCTCCAAGCTTGATCTCAGGTCTTCTGAGTACATTTGAATCAATATTTTACATTTTTCTCTTACATCATCTTTATTCATATTGTGAAAACTTATAATCGGTGAAAACACAGAGCAGATATGATTCAAATGCTCAAATTGATACTTGAGTTCTGGTATCAGAGAGTCCATAATTATCAGGAAAACATTTCTTTTAAATTTAATTTCAGGGTCCATATCTTTGGAACATCCAATTTGGTGTTCTCTGTTAATTCGGCTACCTCGTTGACGTTCGGATGGAAACTCTTCTGTAATACCTACATTCTGTAAAACGAGTTTGGCTTCCGAAAGTAGAGTTAGCCATTTCTCCCTCAGTAATTTCATTTCGTCTGTTAGGTTTTTGATATTTGCTGTAGCAATTTCCATTGTAATAGCTATTGACTGTAACATTAAATTCCTTTCATCAAAGCTTTCTAAAATTTGTACCCACATGACCGCCATTAATACAGCTTTAAAAGATGAAAAATATTGTAGTAAACATATTGCTTGTGAGTAGGCTTCAGTGGTGAGTTTTGGACGTCTGGTGTCAATCAATTCTTTTAAAGCCTCAATAACTCTGGGAAGATGCATAGCTATAGGTCTTACTGCTTCTTTTTTGGCACTTCAACGAGTATCGCTTTGCCTGTGAAGGGAAAACCCCGTTTTCTTTGTTAATATACTCCATCTATCAGGGCTGCCTCTAAAAATAATGTAAAGGCGATTAATACATCCAAAGAATGTAATGGCATCAGGGCATCATGTGCAGCATTAACACCAACAAGATTTAAAGAGTATGCATGGTGTATATTGCTGTAGGATGCTTTTCTTAAATTCGTGCGGTTTTTACACCTTTATATTTTCCCGACATGTTGCTGCGATTGTCGTACGATTGGTCCCTGCAATCAACAATATTAATGCCATGATATTGGAGTCGGCATAACACTTCATCTGCTATTTCCAATCCAGTTTTCTGACAAAAGTCGAAAAACTCTATAAACCTTTCTTTTATGAGCCACTGTCTGGTTTTTTCCTCTTTGCAAACACATCGCAAATTCAATACATTTTGCTCAATGTGAGCCACATCTGGCATTGAATCATAAATAAGGGGAAAATAAATTGCTTTTGTTCTTTCATCCAAAATCACTTCTAAAACTCGTTTTCCACATAAATCAATAAGCTCGTTCACAGTTTCATGTCAAAGGCAGTGAGCTTGAAGTCGTTTAGCTCCATCATCTTGGCTCATCTTTACTTTTTTTATGTTCTTCTAGAAGTGTGACGCAATGTGAAATTAAATCAGGACAACCGAGAAAGTGTCCGCTGTGCACGTCTCCTATTTTTTCATAACTACCGCGAAAAGGGAAACCATGTGAGCCTAAATTAATCGTAACATCAAGAAGTCGTTTCAGGAAGCAAATCCTTTTATCTCTTTCGGTCCTTAACTGTTTTTGCAGTTCATTGGCAATTCCTACACTGCCCACCATAACAGCACTTTCAAGTGCTCTCCACTGTAAATAGCAATTCTTGTGTTGATGACCATTTTCATGTTCTGGAAGTTCCCAGTACAACTTTCACCATGTCGATGTATTTAGATTAAACCCTTATTTTGTAATAAGAGAACTAGCTTTATGTTTCGCCTGTGAATCTGATGAAAATAGTCGACACGGACCACATAACAATGCATTAGTCTCGCAACTTGCCATAAGCCAATCTCTTGCTAACTTCTCGCGTCCATTCGGTGCATTCTTATGGAGTAAATAAACTGGAAATACATTACCTTCAACATCTTTGGGTAGGTTTGTGACCATTTCTATTAATTCCGTTTCAGCATTTAAGCCATATTTCACAATGAGTTGCTTACCATGATCCGTAACCTGCCACGGCCATGCAACTGGATACTTTGGGTTAAATATCTCTGTCGATTCTATTGCCAAGTCAATAGTGCTTTGACATGGTTCAGAAGTATGATCATCAGGACTATTTTGTTTTTTTAAATTACTTTGCCGTATCTCAGGTTCCAAAGAATTAGTTTCAGTTGATTTTGATCTAAGTAATTCAGCAGCCTTATTATAATCACTGTGACACACTGTGGTTGAGTCATGCACCTCGTTGCTTAAACTTGTTGAAGCGACTTCTTCAATTTTCCGTCTCTTCTCAAAAAATGTGAAAAGAAGATTTTTGTTCCTCAGGTCATCGCTTATCTTTCCTTTTTCTCGTTTTATCTTTTCTTTTTTGTGCACCAGATTTATGTTGATTTATTGTATAGTAAAATGTACAACTTGCAAGAGTTTATAAATTCAAATTACACAATAATTTTGCCCGAAGCATTGTGTGCAGAGCGCCACTGAATATAAAGGAGATCGACATCGTTAACTGACCTAACTTGTGACGACATTTCGTAAAAAAAATGTATTATTATACGTAATTTTAAAACAAATGCTATATTTAAATTTATTATTTTATTTTTATGTAACATATTACATGGGGCACCCTGTCGCCAAGGACCCGGTACAGCTGTAGTACCCATAGTCACCCTTTCACCGGGCCTGGTCGAGGTTGGAGAATGTTGGGCCCACGCCGATGCACTGTTACACAGGCAAATCTCAAGCTGGAAATGCTCACCAGAGACGTCTTGGAGATATCTCTTCGGCTGCTCTGCTGTTGTGGGTCGTGGCCGAGTCACCCAGTTGGCTAGGCTGTTCTCTGGATCCTCTATGTTTAAATTGATGGTGTATTAATTTCGGTGCGATAGGCTGCTAGCCTTGGGCAGTCACAGTCGGCCCAATACCACCACGGGTGCCTGTTGTGAGGTGGACGGTTATGCTGATGGGATGTTAGTTAAATACGGAATTTATAAGGCCACTCTAAATGCCAATTAAACACTGATAAATGTACACCTTAAACTTAAAACACTTAAAACCCCGAGAGCGACTGGTTGATGGGTCCAAATCCCAAAATGCCTTCTAGAGGCAAGGCCTCAACGAAAACTCAAATGTAAAGGATAGAACATTCTTTATTTGGTTTCTTGTGTTACTACACTCCCGATAATGGTCAGTATAGACTGGAGCGAGTCCGACTCACTAGAGCATGTCGGTGGTTTTCGCAGTAAAAAAGCACATGGTGCTTACAAAGTGTTACATTGTAGTTGAGTCCTAGGTGATTATTCGACGTGAGTCGAAGAGGTGCTCTTCCCTGACTAAGGAAGTTGCTTAACATTAATGTTCTGGTTAAATGAGAAAACAAACTATTGTCCTTTATGATTGGTTACAAACTTTATGTGACCAGGAGGCGCGGTAACGTGCATCCGTCTCCATCCTCTGACCGCTCTAGACTCAATAACTGCCATCATATTTCCGGCCACTTGCTATCAAGATACCGGGAGTCGAAAAAGAATGAAAATAAAATAAAAGTGCAAAATAGGGTTAGGCCCTTAATTGTTACATTGCATATGTGGGAAAGCTCCCTTGGTTAATTTAAGACATAAAATTGTCGTTAATGAAAACTTATGTGTTCTATAAACTACAGAAGCTTCTGAATTACTAATGACAATGAACATTCGCATTAAGTTTACATGCACGTAGTGCTGGAAACATGTCTATCAGAGTCCATAAACCTGTCGACTCCTGGAAAATAAACATATAGACTTTTACACTCACTATACCTATAGAAAAACACATAAACTGAAATTCCCCCAGTCAGGTGGTGCCTGTGCGGGCTGAGCTTAGGTTGGTATGGGTGAAGCATGTGCCCCAAGTACGAAGTCGTTAGCACTTCACTTTGACGTAATCTGAAATTACATTTAAAAACACGGTTCACTTGTGGTGTACACTTGGGGTAAACTGGGATTGGATTGGGAGTCACTAACACTCTCAAACACTTTGTGTTGCGAAAAGGCGTCGGTGGGTCGTACGCATCCTAATCACGGGCGCTACGAAGTCTGGTGTCGCCTTCACGTATGCTACATCCTGAGGGAGCAGCACTAAGTGTGTGCACACATGCCGATTGGTTGGGATCCCAACCACGAGACTGTCGCGGTGTCGCCCATGTGGTCGGATCAAAGTGGGACTGTCGGATGACTCGCGCGATGTCGTTGGCACGGTGCTCGGCCAGGGCAGCTGTTGTACTGTGGCACAGCGAACCTGTCGTGGAGACCTGCGAGTTTGGGGTCACATTAGGCCATATAGCAAATCTTTTTCAAATGCTATTGCAGTATAAAATAACTCATTACGTATGATGTATAATCATTACTACGTTCTACAAAATGTACCTAATATTATTTTTCAAATTTAATACATTATCTTAGGACAACTGACAATGGGAAGTATACAAACATAAGATGGAAATGATTTTATTTCGTGCATATCCTTTCAGCTAAAATAACCTAAGTGGTGAACATTACCAGTACTAGTTGGTACAAATCAGAAAAAATCTAAATGAAGTAAAATCAATTGTACACAGTAATTACACTTAACAGGTAATATGTACATGCAAATTATGTAATTTCAATGTATTTCAGCTAGACGACTCGCCCAGAACCTTCTTCAAAAACAAGGTTTTTTTTTTGAGAGGAAGGTTACAAGTTCAGCTTTTATATTGCTCAATTATTTTGTATTATTCCTGGGCAGTTATTAAATACACAAGTAAACATCCTCACCGCAATGTAAATCATGAGCAGTAAAAGATACAAGATACTTGTGAAAGGGGAGGGCTATGATGACCATGGGTTGTAAAATACATTTAAAAAATGCAAAATGAATAAAACAAATATTCATAAACAAATTTAAAATGACCACACAACTGGGAATTCACGAAACAATCTGCATCATTCTACTTCCCAGAGCGCGAGTGCAGAGGGCCATGCCAATTTACCTGCTTCACTTATTTTACCCAAATTGTAATCCGTAACATATGCAACAGTCTGGGGGAAAAGTATGAAGGGGACAGCTATAGGCAATCCCCAGTTCTTGCACTTCAGGAAACAGAGTGGGGCAGATTTTTTGCATGAAACTGCAGTTGTGTGGCTAAATTGTGGGACGAAAGTGGGGCAGATTTTTTGCATGAAACTGCAGTTGTGTGGCTAAATTGTGGGACGAGAGTAGGGCAGGAAGTTATGGCAAATGACACTTGTAAGCAAGCAGCGTTGTTACTTGACCCACTAATGTTGGTGGAAATACTTACTTGGTGTCTGGAGAATATGGCATATGCATTCTTTCGTCGGGAAAGTGAAGACGAAACATGAATTCCTCAAAAGGCAGTTCACTTTAAAGTGAGCACTATTGAAAGCCCTGCTTGAGTTCTATTTGTATACACGTTGTCTTCTTCTATCATATGAAAATTAACATTGCCATGGCTTTGAACACTTTATACATGCATCGTTGAAGTAATCCAATGGAATTATTATTAAAGTAAATATTTTACAATTCTGTTTTGTTATACATGTTTATGAATTATATAAACAGAAAGCAATATAAAAAACTTCAGTACTCACAATCATTTACCTAACACTTTTAATTCAACTTTAAGACTAGAACTACTTTCCCTTTGTCGTAACCAACTGTACTTGGCACTTGCCAGTCAGTGTGCGCGTTAAAATATATGCATGTAGGGGGTGTGAAATTTTGAAAGTGTTGATATCAAAATGCTCAAAATATGCATGAAATTCCTCTATGTACCCGACTACATGCAAATTGGTTAGTATCAAGGTAATACCATCTGTATAGCTGAAAGAATCACTGGAAGAAACCCCACATTCATTCTTCATTTGTAAATCCAAATTATTCATATAGTAAAATTAGAAAAATGCTGATAGTGAATGCAACAATACTCTTGTCACAGTGTACCTCACTACTTTTGATCCTGAAATTTTCCACACTAATCTTGGTTAGCCGTTACTGCAGAGTCAAGGACAACAACATGGTGGTATGTGGAAACAACGATGGGTAACAACCATTTTGTCCCAAATTTTTTTCTTCACGAAACAAACACGCCGTATTTCAGAAACACTTACGTATGTGTTTCAGAAATATGTTGTGTGTTTCAATTGTGATAAGCATGCATACATCAAAATAACACTCGACCTACTTAATGGAATTTTTTATACATAAACAATAAATTATGTCATGGGGTAACATTAAATATTTTTATGTACTAACCACACTACATTTAGTGCTACCACACATTTGCAACTAGGAAGGCCTAGCAATTGGACGAATTGTTTTGTTTACATGACCCACTAGTCTAGATAATTACCACTGTATGACTTAACAAGGTATAGCAGGTATATATCAACTAATGTTACACCTACAGTAATGTTAGTAGCAACAAACGTTCCCTGTTTGTATAGACTCGCCAGTTTTTATGCTTTCCATTATAACAATATATAAAATCTTTTCAACTGCAACAAGGTTAAATTATTACTTACTTGCGGTTATTCTAATAAAAACCCTGTTGTCATGAAAGGCAATGTATTAGGGATATTTGGAAAGCACTAATGTCAGTTTTTAGCTCTTGTGAGAATAAAATTTAATGAACGTGGAAAACTGGGTTTTAAATGCCATCTTGCCCTTGTCAAACAGATAGGAGACCATCCAGTTGATCACTCAACCACCAGTTTCTCTTGAACGCCAGTAAATTTGATATATATTATGGGAAAACACTCACTTTACAAGTAAATAACACACCATAAGACATACTCAGTTTACCTAAAGTGTAACGGTGGGTTTTTATCTGGCCTCTTGTCGTACACCAAAGCATTTTACACTTCAATCTGAACCCTACAACTCACCCAAAAATCCTAAGTTTAGGCAGAACTGTGATTTGCTAAATTGCTTCGTTAATTTTTGATATATTCAATTAAAAATCACACATGTGTTGTGTATAATAAATGTTGTTAAAGATACAGTCAAAGTCTCACAGCTTTCAAATTCCCAGAAGACGTGATATTAAAAATGTGTTTAGTATAAAATACTTTTCAGTAGTAAATATAATGTTACAAGACTCTCTGTGGAATTTGTATCAAGATTATACTGCAATAATGTTCACATTAGTGTACACAGTTACAACTACCAGGCTGAAAACGGGTATAGTTGAATGATGAATGCTGTCATGATCTCATAAGCAAGTTGCAGTGAACTTAATTAGCAGCTAATTTACTTCATAGTTCTTGTGCTGTCCAAGACTGATAAAGTTATACCTATCAATCACTGGTTGAAATTCTCTGCATATTTTACATGATCTTGTTTGTTGGTCATGGAATGTGGAACACTTAAAACTCTAACATTTGTACAATCCACAAAAATAACAAGACCATTGAAATATTACATTCAACACCACATACACCTAGACAAACACACATATTTATAATTGTTTTGGAACTAAATTTATAACCATTGAAGAAAAATGGTATGAAAACACTGCATCAAACTATGAATGCAATTCTGGCCACAAAATTATACCAACCAGTTACAGACATTTACTTCTAATAAAAAACACTTACCTTCCTAACGAATAACATTCTAAAAAAAATACTGTAAATGTCGGTAGTTACAAATATTTTGCTGTCACTTTCACCAGACAACCTCAAAGTTTACATATCCTACTATTTTCAAACAGTAAGAAATGAAAACCCCTATTAATAGTAAAGTCAAATATTTTTAATGTCGCAATTAAATACAATGATATCACTTTGAGAACCACAATTGATTTTTATTAATATTTTATGAGATGCTTTTTAATACCGATTTCCATGCTTGTTTAAAATGTCTTACTTCGGATCATTACAAGCCCCAAAAGTTGTCATGACTACTACATCCTACAGTACATGCCACTCATAAATGTACAATTATTACTGCACAGACCATCAAATGTTTACCTTGAGACACCTCAAATTCCTTTCTGCAATCTCACCCACCAGCCTGTTGCTAGTCTGGAAGCACATTACAAATACATGGTCTATATATCCATCGCAGCATAGGGTGCTCACCTTCTGCAAGGGAAATGACATGCGCTAGGCTGTCTGATGATACTTATCACTATGTACAAACACAAGTATAATGAGCTTATTAATTAAACTTTATTATAATGTTTTGTTCACATAAATAGTAGTGTTACCTGAGCGGTCGGGGATAGTAATGAGGATGTCGTCCGGCGACTATGTTAAGAAAAGTCCGAATATTACACAAAATTCCTATTTCTAATAGGATGGGCGCTGGCTCAATGAGTGAGCACGAAGTCACAGTTCGCAAGATCGTGGGCCAAACGTCCAGGTGGCTGTATCCCCTGACACATACTGTAGAAATTTACAGGAAAATATATTATATAGCCGGGGTATTTAGGCTCCCTAGCACACCTTAGTATTACCTTTTACCTTATAAATGAAGGATGTCTCCTTGAGGAGTCGATGACTTCCTGGATAGGGCCAGGGCCCGAAATACAACACTAAGTGAGAACTCACATGTTTCGGTTAACTGAAGTTTATGGTATTGCTGAATAGTGTACATAGTTACATTTAACTGGACTCACAAGACCTTCCGACAGCCATTACTGTACAAAAAGGCCAAGAATAGTGCGAAAACTTACAAGAGTAATTAAACCGCCGGAGTCTGCAATTTGAGCTGATGAAGGGGTAATGCGAATACGGGGAAGACTGTTTTTAATTAAATAAAAGTTCCAGTAGATTACGTTTACCTTTTGCAGTTAAGTGTTCAGATCAAAGTATGAAAGTCCCCCGCGATGCGACGCACGTGCAGCACCTCAGACTCGTGGAAACAGATTGCCAGTGATGGCGTGGGTGAGTGATGTACTTGTCAAGAGCTTGCCCCACTATGCAAGGTAATTAACTGACCTCATTAGCATTGAACTTGAAACATATACACATAAAACACTGAAACATTCTGAGTGAGTTTTCTTAATTCTGTAGAGAGATAAGAGTTCTTAATTAAAAAAACACTAATCTAAATACAAAACATGATTATGTGGTGCCTTGCAGAGCTTGTGAGAAACCTAGGTCTGTAAAGTTTTGGGGCACTCTGCGGTGTGACCTGGTGGGCCTCCGACATCGAGATGATGGGCGCTGCGGCATCAGGTCGTCGGTTGTCATTCCAGGCGCTCTCAATGGACTCGGACATCCCCATGGCTCGTGCAGCCACCATGGTAGCTGATGACCCAGATTTCCTTGAGGGTATTGGTGTTGGACGACCTGGTGGTCGGAACATACCTGATGCCGGTGAATACAATCTTGTTCAGGCCGGGACTACTTCGGTCGGTTGCCTCTGACTGATTTTATCTTAGGGTGCCATAGCAGCTGGTGTTGGCTCCTCTGGTGCAGAGGTCGTCACGATGGAATTTAAATTGCCTTCGCGCACTCACCACGATGAAGTAGTCGGTCTAACCCACCCTTAGTACCACTGTGTGGGGTCCACTCCAGTGGCGGCTAACCCTGCCCATAAATTGGCATGGGTAGCCGACTGCTGGTGTTTCCGCACTTAGACAAGTATTGTAATTTGCAGCTCTTTCGGGGGCCGTGTGGTTTCTGGCAGCCAATGTTAGATATACCATTCCAGTCGTTCCCTGGTCTGTTCGAACATCTAACAGCGGTGTCCTTCTTGTGTTTCCTTTTCTGATGATCCTGAGTTCGTGGTCGGTTGTTTATGTGCATATTCCCCGGGTCGTGCCAGACAGTGTCCGTATAGTAATTATGTGGACTAGTGGCCCGTGGTTTCGTTTTGTCGGTTTCTCAGGCAGAACAGTATCTCTGGGACGAGAGTGGTCCAGGTTGTGTGGTCATCCCCCATGAGAAGCTGGAACTGCGCCTTGAACTCTTGGTTATTAGGTATTGGTAATATTTAAAGACACAAATTGAATAAATAGTTTTCAAAACAATAACATGATTAATTTCAGAAACAGGATATAGGCCTGGATAGAGAAATTGAGTTGCACCATTAACAAAGCAACAAATTATGGACATATTACCTTTTTCGCATACACTCCCATAGACAAATCATGGTTACTTCCTCGAAGTTGGATAACTTTACTGAAGCCCTGCTAAACTTCTACTGTCATGCTAGTCCTCTGCCTCACGCGAGAAAAGTTTAACCAAGTCTAATTTTCTGATATTATGAAAGAACAAATTTGATAATTGTACCTTATGACTATGCAAGCACTGCTAGTGCGAGATAAATTCATTTAGCTCAGGAAATAATATTATCTACAAATCTCATTATTTTACATAACAAACTACTATTTGCACACATTATCGAAAAAAGATGAGTTTGAAAGCTCAACTTTAATTGTTTTTCTGCTAAATTACATAAATTTTAGAGGAAGAACAAAACCACCTACATTTTTACAATTCAGAAGCATCAGGTCTGTTTTATCTGCAAATAATGCACTGCAAGAAGCATCACAATAATTTTCACTTTTCAACTAAATTCCCTTCTAACAAAGTAAATATACCCTACTACATCTTAAAGGATTGATGTTGTGATTGTGTTTGACACTTTTAACAACAACTGGATCAATTTATTATAAGCTAAGAAAGGAATCATTAAAAATTTTATTTTTGGCACGCCTTGCACACAGGATTTGTACCCAGTGTGAGTGCTGGAACAGTGCATACTAAGTGCTGTCTGGAAACAGTAACCATAATTTGCAACAAATTCAGTGTGGTTCAGTTCTGCACTGCCTAAAGGTGGTTACACATCAGTAGTAATGTTAAACATTTTGTTTGAACTCTGTTATAACAATAACCATCTCCCCTGGTGTTATCTTCTTCGGTAATAATTATTACAAAATATCCACAGTCTATGTGGCTACACAAATTGTACACTTTAGTAAACCTAGAAAATGGTGTTCTTAGCAAAACAATTTTAGAAATAAATATTTTTAACAGTAAAAATTACCTAGGAACTGGGTTTAACAGCTTGATAATGTACGAAGCTCCCACCTTCCCTTTTCTATACAAAACTCAATTTTTCAAAGTACACATTTACCTTAATAATACTGCCTATGCACTGTACTTACCAGGAAATTTATGAGACTGGGCTGACATAGGTTTAGTGATGAGATGTGGTTTGCAAAACTCACTGGGGTGGTGCTTCTCTTTTAAACATTTTTCAGATGTATTTGTGAGGAAAATCTAACATTGATGGCACTATATTTTGGTCAACATTTTCTTCCACTGCCGAAAGCACGTTTGTCATAACAATTCTGGGTAAAGTGGTGCGAGCAAGCCTGGGGGGTATGAAATCTTTGCACCTGAGAACTACAGTCCATTTCTTTTTCAGTTTTTCATCGGTCAAAAAACTGAAAACAAAGAAATATTTTTGTAATGGAGAAAGGTTAAATTTAAAGGAAATTTAAGACATAACTGCAAGCAAAATTATGTTTTAACGACATGTCAGCATAACATCAACAATCGGTTTATTGAATGTAAATAAAAATATCAGCAATAATATTGGTAAATAATCTTACCTAAGAAATATCCAAAGATGTTTCTTTCACGGACAACCCATTGTAGCTATAAGTAACACATTATTATTTTTTAAAAGAAGTTACGGCATATTCCTGTACTATTAAATTTAAAACACACCACAGCAGCCCAGAATCAGCTGTCCACAGAGCGCGAGATGTTGGCCTCTGGTTTCTGATGCCATGCTGTGTCAAGAATATATATATATATTTATTACTTATATATACTTATATAATATATTTACTTATATATACTTATATTATATAATATATANTTGTGTCAAGAATATATATATATATATTTATTACTTATATATACTTATATAATATATTTACTTATATATACTTATATTATATAATATATACTTATTACTGACTAATATGTCCGGTCGTAGATAACCGTAGTTATGTAAGGAAACAAAATAATATTCACCTTGAATTTGTACCTACTTGGTTTTATCCAATAAACATAAATATTAGGAATGGTATTTTGCTGGTAACTTGGGACAACATCCCAATTTATCTACCTGTCCTATTTTAGATGTCATTAATGTCCCTTTTGTATGTTTTGCTTTATTTATATGTATTTTAGATATGTTATTATGTACAAGTACCAATGAAATGTTTTTGCTGTACTTATAGACAATCAGAAGCTTACCACACACTAGGGCATTCAAAGCCTGGTCATAATTTTCAGGACGAGAGGCTAGAGAAATCAGCGGCAGATGTAAAAATTGAAATGATCTAATGGCAAGTATCTAAAAAGTGCGGTGTCAGTAAATTAACAATTCAGACACACGCGAATGTCAAAAACTGCGGTAAGGTTGGCATACCATATGTTTTTCTCAAATATGACGAGAATGTTTTGGCAGAATGCATTAAGATTAGTGTAGATTGGGGATTTCCTATGGTAATGTTTGTTAAGTATTTCTTAGATAGAAAGGATGTGCAAGAGAAAGGTACGAAAACAATAAGCCCTGTAAAGCCAGGGCTTTTGGTTTCCTCAAGAGCCACAAGGATGTTTTACCTCGACAGATCTGTCAAAATATTAATAGGTGTATAGCAGCAGTAATACAAGAAGTTATGGAAAGCTTGAAATTTCGTTAATAGCTGGACTTCCAGAGGTGATTCTGAATTATGATAAAGTCGCCATCCCGAAAAAGTATTGATCATTCACGAAGTAGTGTCTCTGTCATATAGACTGGTTCTGCTAATGGCTATCTATAGACTAGTTCTGCTAATGGCTATCTGCTTCCACCACATGTTGTGTACAGAGCCAAAAATCTATAAACTTCATGGTCTGAAAATGGTCATGCAGGTTAACGATACAACAGATAAAAAAAAGCTATTGGTTCAACAGGTCTATTTTGGAAGATTATTTTGATTCAATTGTTCTACCATACTTCAAGCGGTTTAATAAGGATTTACTTGAAGCCATAATTGGCGACAACCTAGCTTCCCATGCTTTAGTGCACGTGGCAGAAGAATGCAAACGATACAATATCAGATTCGTGCTCCTTCTACCTAATGCCATTAAAAAAAAAAGTTTACAGAAACTTAGCATAAACGGAAGTCGGATATCAGAGGAACAATTCCTAACGATCACTTTCCACGATTGTTTAAAAAATGTCTTGAAATCCTAAATGAAAACAAAGCCATAGAAACGAATCTAAAAGCTGAATTCAGAGGAGTAGAATATACCCACTAGATAAAAAATGAGGTGCTCAAAATAATGCCAACTGAAGGAAACACTGAAGATAGTGCAGCAGAAAGCACAAATTTGTGGAAAGAGGTCTTCACTAAGTTTCTGGAAGAATCTCGTGGGAAGCAAACACAACCCACGAGAAGAAGGAAGAAGAAATTTGACATCGCACCTGACAAAAGGGTTGACTCTTGTAATGTTTGTCAAATGCACTAGCAGGATTCCGGAAAAGCCAAATCTCAAGCAAAGTATAATATGCAAGAAACAACAAGTTGGTTTCTACATCTGCAGCCATGAAAAAACGTGCATTAGTGTATGACACCAGTACCCAGTAAAATTTCAAGTCCTGTGGAAAGTGATGGAGCTATTTCCTTACATGATTCATGTTATGGATTGTAAGAAATATCCTCAGATACAGAAGTTGATGAACTTATGCCTGCCCGTCCAATTAGCAAGCAAGATGTTACAGTGGCAGAAGTTCTTGTACTTGAAACAGTTAACGAAGGCAATATCTCTATTGGTTAATTTCTGTTGTAAAATTTGAGTATGACACCCCTGAATTAATCAAACAAGTAATTCATAAGGCAAGTGATATCTCACACTGAATGTTTTGATCATGTTATAGTGAAGTATATGCGAGAGTGTATGAAATGCCAGAATGTTTTTATTTTTACAGTGTTTGACGACATTGCTGAAGTTAATTTATCCCAACTCATAATGGTACTGCAGACACATACGTTTATGGGATATCGTTATGCATTCCCTTATGAGTTTAATTTAAATATTCGACTTCGTCTGATATAGTACCATATTTTTGTCATTTGGTTCGCGCTTAACTATTTTCAGTGTTTTGTGAAATAATTAAATATCTGTGCTTGTGAAATTTATAGTTTTTATAGTTAACAAAGATTATTAGTTGCTATTATTTTCTAGTATTTCAATGTGTGTTTTTGTGATATAATTAGTAGATTTTTGCATTGTTTGTAATCATGCTAATGAAAAAGTCAAAATATGATTTTTAGCACTCAATTATTTTAAACTAAGAGTATTTTGTTTCCCATCTTACCACAGTAGTATATAAATTGGCACAAATTGACGTGAACAACTCCTGCATGGTCTGGCACTGCCACTGTCATCATGTCATCGGCCCACAGTCGCTGCACCAGTGTGGCACGCGGAACATTAACGTCGTATGTTCCGATGCATGGCAGATACCGAGTGATCCAAACGAGTGCCTGTGGATTTCCTGGAGACATTTGTATAATTTGGATATCTATAAAATGTTAGAATGTGTATTAAATAGCATTTGAATTTATCGTCCAAGGGCAAAAGTTCGTGAAATTCGCTCTTAGGGGATTTCTAAGTATTCGCAGAATAAATGCACACCATGCTCATATTTAATGATGTATAGAGTAGCAAGGCTAGGGTTTTTGAAGTGTTCCATATAATTTTCCGAGTGCAATTGTGTCTCTTATCAAGCCAATTAGTAATGTGGGAAATAATTAGTCTTTCTTTCAACCTGGCCGTTGCTGTCATAGAGTGCCCCAAAACATAACAGACCTAAATTTCCCACGAACTCTGTAAGGCACCACATAATCATGTTTTGTATTTAAGTAAGTACTTAATTAAGAACTCTTAATTCTTTACAGAATTAAGAAAACTCAGGCAGAACATTTCAGTGTTTTATGTGTATATATAGGTTTCTAGTTATATTTTAATGAGGTCAGTTAATTAAATTCCCTCGTGGAGTGGAGTGAACTCTCGGCAAGGACGCTACTCGCTCGCACCTTCTCCGGCAGTCTGATTTCACGGGTCTTTGGTGCTGCACGTGCGTGGCATCGAGGGGGACTTTCATATTTTGTTCTGAACATTTAACTGCAATAGGTTAACGTAATTTACTGGAACTTTTATTTAGTTTACCAACAGTTTTCCCCACATTCGCAGCACTCCTCCGTCAGCTCAATTTACGGACCCCAGAGGTTTAATTACTCTTGTATGTTTTCGCGCCATTCTTGGCCTTTTTGTACAGTAATTGCTGCTGGCAAGTCTTATGAGTCAGGTCTGCTTTAATTTGCATCGCATACATGTAACGGTATACACAATTCGACAATACAAATTATTTGAGTTAGCAAAAACTTGTGAGATATCATTTTTGTGTGTTATTTTGGACCCTTGCCCTATCCAGGATGTCATCGACGCCTCAAAGAGGTATTCTTCATTTATAAGGTGAAAGGTAATACTAAGGCATGCTGGGGAACCTGAAACCCTGTTTATATATTACAATTTCCTGTACATTTGTACCATGTGTGTGTCAGGGGATACAGCCACGTGGTCATTTGGCCCACGATACTGAAAACTGTGACTTTGTACTCACCCAGTGCGCTGGCTGCCATCCTATTCGAAATAGTCGCGGGACGACGTTGGCATTAATATTCCAGACTGCTCATGTAACGTTAAATGGGTTACCCAACCAGGTGTGGCAAAAATAAAATGTAGCAAACATGTGGGTGCAAATCCGAAGAAGAAAGGACAGTTGGACATAAAATTCTCCAGTTGTGCTGCCTGACCAGGAAGAATGCGGTCCATGGCGCAATTTTTTGGTGTAGGTTTGAACCTCGTGGGTCAATAAACTCTGACGTCACAGCTGACCTGGCGAAACGCTCCACATGTGCTAAGAGCCCTAAAACGGTAAAGTCCGCTGCCTTCTGGAATGATGATATGTGTTTACAACTGCAATAGGTTAACACAATTTACTGGAACATTTATTTAATTAACAATGGTCTTCCCCACATCCGTCAGCTCAATTTACCGACTCCGGAGGTTTAAATACTCGTGTAAGTTTTCTCGCTATACTTGGCCTTTTTCGACAGTTACAGCTGTTGGTAGGCCTTGTGAGTCCAGTCTGCTTTAATTTGCATTGCAAGCATGTAACTGTGTACACTATTCGGCAATACTCTAAACTTGAATTAACAGAAACTTGTGAGTTCTCACTTAGTGTTGTATTTCGGGCCCTGTCCCTATCCAGGAAGTCATCGACTCCTCAAGGAGTCATCTTTCATTTATAAGGTAAAAGGCAATACTAAGGCAAACTGGGGAGCCTAAATACTCTGGATAATATAATATGTTTTCCTGTCAATTTGTACAGTGTGTGTGTCAGGGGATACAGTCACCTGGATGTTTGTCCCACGATTCTGAGAGCTGTGACTTCGTGCTCACCCAATGAGCTGGTGCCTAGCCTATTAGAAATAGGTATATTGTGTATAATTCTGACTTTTCTCAACATAGTCGTGGAACGACGTCGGCATTACTATGCCCGACCTCACAGGCAACGTATAATGTTTATCATCCAGTGATTATTATGGAAAATATATGGTGCCCCACGTAACATGATGTAGGTTGGTAACATGGGACCCCTAAACATGTTTAGGTATATATTTATATATCTACTAAACATTCATAAAAAAATTCTTTATTAGATAAAAGTACACTGTATGTGACTTACTGCCAAACTTCCTGCAGGATAAATCATGAGAAAAAACAGTAACTTTCCATGCAGCATAACCTCATATATAAAATATGTCCCAAGTTAGCACACCTTATGTTGCCTTGTTATCTGGGCACATAATAAGAAATAACACATAAAAGATACGTACTCTGTAATTCGGATGTATATTGTATCCAAAACAAAAATAACAGATATTTTTTTTAACATGTATGACATTGCAAGAGTAACAAATACTCATTGTTACAACCAAAGGTACTCAGTAACCATCTTTAACAAATACTCATTAATTGTCTCCGAACTTCAAAATAAAAAATTGCAATACGGTGTCACGAAATGTTAGCCAAACACAGTATTTCATTTCAATCCTAGTGCCGAACCGAGAGCAGTAGATCTACAATCGGAACTCGTCAGTTCGCATTGGTGCAACACTCGTACATTTGAACCCGGATCCAATGGAAGATCGTGTTTGATTCAATATCTTAGGATATAGGTTCAGGGCTGTTAATGGTAGAACTGTGCACCATAAGACACCTAGGCCGCATTCCACTTGGTAATTACAGCAGCTGAAATTACTGGCGAGTGTACCTTTGCATGCTGATTCTGCTGATCAGTAACTAACTGACGGCATTGTGGCTTCTGGGTTGGAGGCTATACTTCCAGCTGAAGATACAGATGTGCAGGAGGTCAGGCAGTCTCACTAAAGAAGACAATGCAACATGATGGCGATTAATAACAAGCAAGTTGAATTATTGTTATATGCAGAAGATGCAGGTGGAAAGTATATTTTCACATCCTTCGACCTCATAATCAATTTACGAGTCTGAATTAGACGAAGTTTAATAGAAAAAATATCCATCCCAGTTGACAACATGTTTAGGCCTACCATTGCTTCGCCACACATACCAGATACCATTATTCCTGCTGAAAACTCTGCTGATGTTTGTTCCACCTGGTTCCACTACTGAGCGCTACTGAATGTGGATTTTTACTGACAACATTCCTTTTGGTATGCTACTAGTCAGCGCTGTCAGTACCAAGGGGAACACAGCTTAAATAAGAAACTGTGTATATGTGCAAACATTCTACATATGTGATCGTTTTGCTCTATGGAAAATAACAAACCTTTTACTTTAAGAAAATTATTATTATTACCGAAGATCTTTCAACTTTAAAACATAATTCATGAAACAAAATTTTCAAATTGCATTTCTTTTATATAGTCATCAATAAACTACAAACAACGACTGTCAAAACTGGCTTTATAATAAATATAATATTCAATTTAGAGCTCTGCCATACCAATCCACATCATTATTACTGATGTAATAACACTTTATTAGGTTAGTGTATATTATCAGTGTAAGTTAATTCAATTGTTGTGTTTTATTATGTAATGTATTTAATTATGTCAGCTATATTTGCATATTTCTGGTGCTGGTTTCGCCAACGTTTTACCGAAGCCGATGCTACTGCTGCAGTCAGGATGCAGCCCCTGGACCAAGTGGCAGTGCAGGAGTGTCGCTATGCAGGTCCCCCATCGTCACATTCACTTATAGGCTGCAGCAATTTTTAATTTTAAGAGAATTAACATACATAATTTTTTTTGGAATTTTGTACTGAGGGGTGGACACACTGCTTTCTAACTCCAGTTCAGAACTTAGCGTGATGTGCAACCTTCTTTCATTGGAAATTTTCGGGCAAATTTTCCAGACAGGCTATCGGCGGTCCTAGCATCGTACATGTGTGTTTTTAAAGTAAATGTATTTTGTGAACTGTACTAAAGTAAACATTTAGTAGACCAAGTTTTAGCCCTACTTGAGCCTTTTCTTGGGTATGTAACCCTCCTGGGTATTTAGGATGCTTCAACCACTTGCAGCACAGTTCCAATATAACATAATCCAATGGTGTGTGAGATGACCACAACTATCTTACCAACAGGTTAGAAATAAATTATGATCAAATATACAATAAGGCAGGTAGGCAGAAGGTGGATTAGTTGTCCCATCTACAGTTTCATCTGACCAAGAACCACCAGTGACCCATGGCCCATCGATCCTCATTGACTCATACTCTCAAATTAAGGACGTTTCACAATATTGCGATGCATCGCGCTGCCATGCACTGAGACTCGACCAACCAGCGATAATCAGCGATTGTAGTCGATCATGGTATTGAACGCAATGCCCAAACTTTGAACTTTGGTATTGACAGCATCGAATGGCGACGGATTAAGAACTGTATGTATTTCCTTTTCGGCAAGATTTCAACCAGCATTACTGTTTTTGTTGCAATTTTATAAAAATGTGCTAAAACAATCCAAATTATTGTGCAGGTTTCTGAGATGATATT
This sequence comes from Clitarchus hookeri, assembly GCA_002778355.1. Classification (NCBI taxonomy): domain Eukaryota; kingdom Metazoa; phylum Arthropoda; class Insecta; order Phasmatodea; family Phasmatidae; genus Clitarchus; species Clitarchus hookeri. Next base: position 351,839 of record NQII01000902.1, read on the forward strand.
GGAAAATGTTGAAATTCCATTCTGAATGTGTATGAAATTGAAATAATTTAGTTTCCCTATTTCCAAAACCTGGAATAAAATGTATCTCAGTTACAATATAGACCATCGGTAAGTTACTTCAGTTGTGCACCAATTCAACTTTAGTCGCAATTTGTTTCGAATATACAATAAATCCAAATTATAAAGAGAATGAAAATAATGGTCACATCGTTACACAAAGATCTTTTTTCTGCACACTACGCACATCCTAAACATCACTATAACCCATGCCACACCCCTCTCCCTTATCACATTTGTCCCACTACACCCATACAGCTATAACCTGCCCTCTATTTGGATCTTTGAAGAGGGGGGAGTCAGTCCGAACGGGACGGTAACACCTCCTCGACTTCTGCTTCGGTGCGGTGTGCTAGAAGTGCACCCTACCTGTACGACTTACAGGGTATTGTCGGGATCAGGTGATCGTCCCATGTTCATGCCCTTAAGAGCAAATCTTTGAGGCCATAATAATTCGGGAAGACAATTACCACCAAAAAACACCCTCTGCCAGTAAAGATGCCACTGGGGAAAATAATGCAGTGAGGGGCCACAACTGTTTCATAGTTCCAGCGACCCCCTTCGTTCGCCTCCTCTACACTTGTTATGTCCCTGTGTGTGCATGTGCGTGCAGTGTGAGTGTGGTTGAAACCAAATCCAATTTTTTAGTCTCTACCTCTAAATTTCGATTCAAATGTAACTAATAAATGAAAAGTTATCGTTGTTTCATAGCCTATCAGGCATGGCTACCCACACCCCTCCTGGGGCGAAAGTGGACTCGCCCAGCTCGAGCCACCCAATGTCACTCTACCTTAAGCATAATTTGAGGGTGTAATTATTTTTGTAATCTTTTATTTCAATATTTATTATGCTTTTAAATCAATGAAACAGACAACAGACTGCGAGATACAGCTCCGAAACCTTTTAATTATACATTGCATAATAAATTTAATGCCAACACATTTTTCTTGTTTACATAATTTGCTCATTCAAATTAATTAGTAAGTGGTCATGTATTCCATAATTGAGGATCACATTGTATTAGTGTAATTGTTCTTTTTAGAATTTGTGTTTTGTATTTTCTTGTGCTTCTTGCGCGATTTTGGTCTGAGCTCTAGATGGGTCTTTGGCATTTTCTTTAAATGGTATGTGGCGCTTGCTGGGGGTGGTCACGCATCACATGCATCTGTCCTCACATTGTTGTTATTCGATCACCATGTAGTTTAAAGAAGTCAACATTTGCATTAGAACCTTAATTTAAATTTTCGTCACTCAGAGGAAGCACTACACTCAGGTCCCGCCAGCTCAAAGGTGCTGGATTTTATTTGTCATGTAATAGTTCCACTGACCATGTGCCGATTTTGTCTTATTAGTTTCCAACACGCCAGAGCTGCGAGGATTTCACTTGCATTGGACCAGCAATATTCGGGAGTGTGTACATCCAACAGGGTGTCATTCTAAGGAATGTGTAAAAGTACTCATGATCTGTCACAAACATTTTATTGACGGTGGTGTGATGATCACCCTGCTGGCATCTTATCATATTTATTAGGCACACCGCCCAATGTCGATTTCCCATTTTATCAACCACTGTCTTTAATATTACTCTTCTACATCTGAAGTGCCTTTTATACTCAATGCATGCTCTTTTGTAATCAAGGTCCATCATATTGTTTTTATTTTGAAAATTAAACACAAGCAGATAGCACAAGTGTCTTATTTGTAATTTTTCATTTGTAACGACCTTATTTGGTCCATAAACCAAATTTCTCTGTCAGACATAGATGTCGTCACTTTCCATTGTGACGTATGTGGCCAGCAAACCATCGCATTATTGTAAAACTGCAAACATGCATTGTCGGCGGCATCGAGCTCGACACATCGCAACGCAACACATCTCAGTATTGTGAAAACTGCTTTATGGTGCTGGGCAATCTAAACATTTTACCTCCCTTAACCCAACAAAGTATGGCAGGGAGATCCACGTCATGCCTGGGGGTCCCCATATACCGATCTCATTGGCCGCTCATAAACATTTTTGGTATATGAAGATTTAACTGCTTTTCTGCCAGCACATCTAGACAAAATAGCATGGATTGGATTTGAGGTTAGAATACTGGTTAGTAAACAAATGCTTAGAGGTGTACGTATACTTCCTGTAACCAATTTGTAATGCAGTTTGATTAAATTCAAATTTATGTAAGCATTTTATCCATACAAAAGTGCTTTTCTTTTTAATGTTGAGATATAAACAAATGTGTTCATCACTTTTGACCATGTGACTTGACAGTTGTGTTTCTTTGGGGTGGATCAATGTTGGGTACGTGCTCAGAAGACGAATACTTGGTCTACCTCATCTTTAGTCTATTGGGGACCCCACCGTTTCACCGATACACTAAAGTTTCATCTCTCTGACTGCGCAAACCAATCCCGGTGTCCCAATATTGAACTGGTTTTCTGCCAATACTGTTAGAAAAAACTGTGGAATGGATTTGAGGTTATAACAATGAGTACGTAACAATTGCTATGATATGTTCTTATACCCACTTTTAACAAATTTGTAATGCAGTTTGATTAAATTCAAATTGGTAAAATTTTTTATTAATATATTAGTGCATGTCATTTAAAAGTTATAAACAAACTTGAAATTGTGACTTTGAAGGTTGTGTTCCTTTGGATAAGTCAATGCTGGGAGCATGCACCGAAGACATATAAGCGGTTCACCCTATCTTTAATCTATGGTTTCACCTCAAACATTCCTAGCTTTGTTTCATTCAATCATAAACACTGTTGCTGGTGTAGTGTGGTGTAGTTCAGCTTGCCCAGATTTATATTCCGGTGTAAGTACACCATTACAGTTGAAAGAAATGACGTTGTTTATATTCCTGTAAAGATTTAGTGTTGTGTTTGAAAATTAGTACTTGCGTGGTTTTGAGCTATGCTAATGAAACATTTTTAGGTGTAGTGAAGTTTTACTCCAATTTAATTTTACATTTATTATATTTGTTTCATATTTGTTCGTTCGAATTTCGAAATGGTCATTGACTGATTGTTAGAGAATGAATTCGTGGAAAGTAGTTCTAGTTCTTCGTACTTTAAAACTTAAAAACTCAGTTTCATTCTCTTTACAGCAGCCATAATGCTGGTTATATCTGTGTACATGCATAATTGACATTCAAAAATTGTGGCTACATCAGTGACAGTGATAGTATGTTCATTGAATTGAATAAGTTACTTGCTATTTCTCACGTACACATGCATCTACAGAAATAACGGGAATGGTCGATGTTCGTAGTTCAATTCGATAAATGTGTTTCTCAGTAAACACGCACGCCATTTACCTTAAAAGTATCTCCACTTGCTAAAAATTCGTTCGTATCTTACGTGAACGTGCAACAACTGAGGAGTTTTGAGGTTAATTTCGTACTATGCTGTGGTAATATCTCAATGTTAATTTTTTACAACTAAAGTTGATTGTAATGAACGTATATTCGTCATTACCATTTGCCAGTGCTCTTCCACTGTTATCTTGATGAATTGAGACAACCTTCATCTTATACTGTAAAAACTATTCAGTGGACACATACAAATGTCGCACTTTTTATTACACTGCATGAGCTTTACCTCTTCCAGAGCAGGTGTAAAGTTTACTGCACCAAATTACACTGTTGTAGCTACACAGGTTGATATAATTTATCACTGGTAACTATGTTTGACGTAATATCCGAATGAAAAAAAACAATTTTCGTGAATTTTTCCTTCCCAGTGTAGTTATACTGGTTGAAAGAAATGGTGCTCCTGTTACTTGTCTAAATGGCAAACAATCATCCCGGCTATTTTCTTCGATACTTTGCTTCGCTCTTCAGTAATCTAAAATGTTAATATGATATAAAATGTAGAGTTTCAGAGGAGAATAATTATATTATCAATAAATAACAAATAGTTACACCTTCTTATGCCAACAAACTTCTTTATGAAATGTTTTATACTATCGACTACTCGTATCTGCACGTAGCGTTGCTCGCAGTTGTCGCCAGAAAAACCCTTCAAATAATGGTATTATTTTATACTGAATTGGTAATATCTTTGCATACCGGATAAAAAGAAAAAAAGAAAACATTAATGTTTTTTAGGTGTACGTGGTGTCGTTTTGTAATTCTGGAGTGCATGTTAAGGATTTATTTAGTTACAGTGCCACTTTAATTTTTAATTTAACACGAATGTGGTTAAGTGAATAATTTTCAGTCACATAAGTTTTTCATAGCATGCAATCCCAGGCTTTGTAGGCGACGTCTTTCTCATTATTCCGAATGTGCGGCATATAGTTTGGCATTACTTTGAAATAGTAAGTTCAGTATAGCGCTTTAAGGCAACATGTGTTTTCTTCAGTGATTCTGAGTTTGTGTTATTGTTATGTTACAGATGAATGCCTACCTGATGAAACTGCTTTTTCTCTTGGTGTTTGTTGAATTATGCAGAGGGTTCTATGTGCCAGGAGTTGCTCCTGTGGAATTCACAAAAGCAGAAAAAATTGATGTGAAAGCAGTGAAAATGACGAGCACACACACTCAGTTACCCTATGAGTATTATTCACTTCCATTTTGCTTACCAAAGAATGGAAAAGTTATTTATAAAACTGAAAACTTAGGTAAGTCTTTTTAGATAGTTTATTAATGTGAAATTGATTTGTCTTGTAGTGGCAAGTTTGTATGCACCAGTTCTAAGGCCCGTTCTGCAATAGATGGATATGTAGGGAAACGGACATAGGATATGTAAATTGAATGAGCTGATGAATCTGGATGAATATGAGCAATTTATTCTTCAATACACAGAAATACAAGGTTCTGAAAATTACAAAATCAAAAATACTCAGATGTTGTAAATTACTGATGTTTTATTATGTACACACCTTGATTTATATTATTTTTACAGTGTGTAACACTGCGTAAATACTACTACTTCCAAGACATTGACACATCATGCATTCCATTGTAATGGGGTTACATTTGCATNTAACACTGCGTAAATACTACTACTTCCAAGACATTGACACATCATGCATTCCATTGTAATGGGGTTACATTTGCAGGGACAATATTTTTTTAAACATCATACATGATTAATTTATTTTAATTTATAAGCNACATCATACATGATTAATTTATTTTAATTTATAAGCATAAAATCCCCGATGTAATTTTATAATGTTTGCTATGTAGGGTACACAGCTGTTCCCAATTAAAATAATTTTTCTTTGCCGTTGAGAAGGTGTAACTGGTGTTATGCGTGAAAGACCTGTATTGAGAGGTATCCTCAAAAAGATAATAAATTCTTTGAATTATGCACTGCTCCTTTCTTTAAAAATATGTTTGTAAATACATAGATAGTAAAGTGTTTCATGTGTTCATATTATAGTTGAGTAGGGGGTAATTATTAAGTTTAGGGGCTTTTCTAAAAAAAAAAAACAAAAAAAATTAAAAATTATGATATATTTCTACTCTATTAATCACGTAGAACACAAATGTACTAGGGGCGTAGCTTTAAAATAAATACAACATATTAAAAAACATTGAACAAAATTGCGGAATGAGCAGTATAGCCAGTTTTTTTACGTTTCTGAATGAAACATCCTAGACCAACAAAAGTTGCATTAATGGGTTCTGCACAGCTTACCTTGTTTATATTCAAGAGGGCGTAATGTTCAAATAAGTAGAACATATTTGCGAAATATGTTTGTTTACGTCTATTAACGTCCGAGGAATTATACTAGCCTCCTACCTAGGTGAGTCAATTTACATTCTTTAGGTGTGTTTTACGGTTCTTTTAAATCCCTACAATCCTACATTCGTAGTTTAGTGTAAAACCCAAACATCCTAGGTTAGTGTAAAACCCTACAATCCTAGGTTAGTGTAAAATCCAAAAAGCCTAGGTTAGTGTAAAACCCAACAATCCTAGGTTAGTTTAAAAATGTAAAATAGTGATTCACCCATCGTGGGGTTAGGTTCTGTTAGGTTATGTGGGCACATATTATGAAATTAGTCGGACGTTAATGCCCCTAGTATATTTGTGTTCTGCATCATTAGTAGAGTAAAAATATACCATTTTCCGTGAATAATTTTTATTTTTACAGAAAAGCCTCTAAACTTAATAATTACCCCCGTAACTTTTATGGCTGGAGTAGGCAGCTTGCCAATCAAATGTTCATAGTTTACTGAACTTTCATCTTCTTCATCAGGCTTCAATGCATTTTCCCCACATGGTTTTAGGAACATAGTTTGGACGTCATTATTCCCATCAAGCGGCCCTTGACGAAAGTTAGTCAATTAATTTACACTCATTATTTACACATACTCAATCTCTCTATTGCCCTAATTTGCCAAATGTCTTACACTCACATCCAGTTCAATAGTCCCGCCCATCAGTCTCGCTCCTTACTGTACCGATGGTTGCAGTCTGCAGACTTCACTCCCGCTGGTCACTTGCTGCTGCTAGACGCTCTGCTGGCTCGTCGCTTTGCTGTCTTCGCACACCTGCTGCATAAGGTCGCACAATTTTCCGAACTCGAAACACTCAAACTGTCTGCTCGGAGGCCCGTTACGGCGTAAGTAGTCTTGCTGGCTCGATCTAGAAAGTTCTCAGCAGCCGGAGTCTTGTTGAGAGAGGCTANCCCGCCCATCAGTCTCGCTCCTTACTGTACCGATGGTTGCAGTCTGCAGACTTCACTCCCGCTGGTCACTTGCTGCTGCTAGACGCTCTGCTGGCTCGTCGCTTTGCTGTCTTCGCACACCTGCTGCATAAGGTCGCACAATTTTCCGAACTCGAAACACTCAAACTGTCTGCTCGGAGGCCCGTTACGGCGTAAGTAGTCTTGCTGGCTCGATCTAGAAAGTTCTCAGCAGCCGGAGTCTTGTTGAGAGAGGCTAGAGCAATGACCAAAACATTTTTTCGAAGATAGCCCCAGAAATGCAATCCGCTGAAGGTCAGGAGTGCATAAGTCGCAATANTAGAGCAATGACCAAAACATTTTTTCGAAGATAGCCTCAGAAATGCAATCCGCTGAAGGTCAGGAGTGCATAAGTCTCAAAANTTTCGAAGATAGCCCCAGAAATGCAATCCGCTGAAGGTCAGGAGTGCATAAGTCGCAATATGCTAATTCTGGTGGCTGGCCTTTGTAAATCACTGTCTGCTCCTCAGGTTACTAGCGTGGCCTTCACACACACTTTCACTCTCGGAAGCAGGACAGAGCAAGGGAAGCAATGCAAACCAGTAACACGTTGCACTATTAAATGACTTCAGTTAAGTGAGTCACTGATAATTAGGCAGAAATCATTGAGCAACTTTCTGAGTTACCTACCTCACAGGATGTTGCTACAGCATCCTTACACACACAACACAGAAAATTACAAATTTTTATGTCAAAATAAAAAATTGCTTTACTTGCAGTTAAAATAGTGCCTCTAGGGAGTGATAAAGGAATGTCTGTAGATCTGAAGTACTGTTGTTTAAATTGTTTTGAATATTTAAAAAAATCCCAAAATGTCACTTTTGTATTTTATGTCCCTTAACCATTCCCCAAAAGGGTGTTTGAGGTTTCAAACTAAATTCTAATAAAATCCTAGTTGCAAGTGTTAAAAAATACATATCGGGGGAAAAAAATGTTGGGTGAAAACGTTAGTAAGAAACTTTAAAATAGAAATATTTTTCTTGCCCCTTTACTTGCCTAATCTATTAAGCATAAAAACAATTGTACCAGCCAATGCAACAGACAATTTTTAGTGTAAAACAAACAGGATGTAACAAAGAATTTTTAGATAAATAAAATAAAGTAATTTATTTTGAAAGTAACCTAGGTGTTTAAAGAAAATTATTGTTTCTATCATACACCTAGGAATTTTTGCTTTTGGGAGTGTTGTTTTGAGCAAGATAAATTCTGCATAATTACAAAATGAGATAATCATAAAACACTCATGGCCAGTAGCACCATTGAGGTTCATCTCTTGATCCGAGATCATGTCCGAACTTGATCTAAGATCGACACAATACTGTTGCACCATTCAAGCTGAATATGGTGGTTCGAAATCTCGATCCAAGTACAGAGAAGTGTCTAAAAGCACTATTACATGTATTTATTTACTAGAAATAAACTTTTTAATATTTAAGTTGTTTAAATATGAATTCGGTTGTTTTTTATTGTTGTAAAATATAAATTGAGACACATTACAAAGGCTTAAAATCCAATAAATTAATTTTATTAAAGATGTATTAATGTTTTGTAAAGAGAGAACAAAATCCAAGCTTATCCCTCCGAATAAACACAACGGAAAACTGGAAAAGTCGTTCAGAATATCAGAACTCATAATTTTCCACACAAACTGCATCTTAAAGTGAATCTCACGTCCAATTTTTTTCTCGTGAAAGAGCAGCAGTCGCAGATAAATGTAGTTTGAAAATATGCCACTAAAAATGTTGTTTTGTGT
>NQII01000902.1:370720-464933 GCA_002778355.1 Clitarchus hookeri
GTACCGGATGGAGCATTGGAAGGCTGCCAAAAGGGCACTGAGGTACTTAAAGGGTACCATAAACCTAGGTTTATGTTTTACCAAAGATGACAAGGACATCATTGGGTATGCTGACGCCGATTGGGCACACAACCCTGTTGATCGAAGGTCATATAGTGGTTGTATTTTTAAACTGGCGAATGGTCCTGTGTCATGGGAAGCAAAGAAGCAAGGGTGTGTTGCTCTCAGTAGCACTGAGGCAAAGTATATTGCTATGAGCCATGCTGTTGAAGGTGCCAAGTTCCTTAAAGGTCTACTAAATGAAATAGTAGGTGTTGACAAACCTGTTTTGTTGTACAATGACAACCAAAGTGCTCAGAAACTAGTGTATAACCCCATGTCTCACAACAGGACGAGACATATTGATGTGAAATACCATTAAATTAGAGAGAATGTTGACGCAAATCATTTGAATGTTGAATATCTGCCTTCTGATAGAATGATTGCGGATATTCTAACTAAAGCCCTACCTCCTGTTAAGCATAATTTTTGTGTTAAGGGCATTAATGTGTGTTAAGTTTTTTCTTCTCTTTGCATTGTCTTTTCATTTGTACTTATGGTTAAGTATGTATGTATCCCCAGATTAAGGGGGAGTATTGATGTATGTATGCCTGGATTAAGGGGGAGTGTTGAATATTAGCCTCTGCTATATTTAAGGTTAATCCTGGCTATGCAGAGAGTCGCTGCTATTGTCCGAGGCCATGCAGTTGTTCAGTCTAGTTCATGATGGCGCTCTCACAGCATGTCGGTCGGTTGTAGTGATGTCGTGTTATATCCAAATACATCTGTTATACTCCACTCCAGTTTATTATTTGTCTTGCGTGTTTTTCTACAGTTATGTTAAGAACTAAAAACCCAAATTATAATTTTCTTTAAATTTGTAGTGCTAACATTAATACTGCCTCCATTTGCAATGCATAATTGTTAATCTTGGTACATGTTGATTAGCGTTCCCAATGTTATAGTTTGTAACTAGGTGAGAACCACGTACGTTTTATTATGGTGGTAACAATGTTCTATAAACAATTGTTGGAAACAAACATGAAAACATTAAATAAGTAATTTTATAATTTTATTTAGTTTACAAAAACACTGAAATGGTGTGTTAAGAGTTTATAAATACTATAATTTGTAGCATGAGAAAAACTTGTGTGATTTGATGCAGTTATTGACTGTATCAGCATGAAAAAAAAAATTGTGAGAAAAAATTTGACTCACAGCTTTTAATAATGAGAGTCAGGCTGGCCTGAAAGTGTTTCATTACGCATAAATTGCAAGTAAGCGGAAGCTCTGGTGGGATAAAAGAGATAGACGCAGAAAGTTTAGTAATTACAGAGGGTAAAGAAACAGCATCAATAATAAATGCTTTTTTATGGGTATGTATTGGGAATAAATGGAATGAAAACAAAATACCAATAACTAATACAATAGAGCAGCTCGAAAGGGTAAATGTCAAGTAAGAAATCTATTTTTTTTATTACCAACAGAACAGGAAATTATTAATATTATAAGTTAAAAAAATTTTATATCATAGATGTATAGTATTTTATTGCAAAACTGTTTTTTTTTTGGCTTTGTTAAAATTTGACACAGTCAGTCATGAAATGCATTTAGGTAAATTGTATCACTATGGAACAAGAGATATTGTTTATAAATTAATGTAGTATTAGCAAAGAAAGAGTATATATAAATTTAAATAATGAAAAGGATTTTCTTGTGGTCTAATACGGTAAATAGTGTGCAATAAGGTAGCAATCTTGGCCCTTTATTATTCTTGATTTTAGTTAATGATCTACCTCAGCAAATTAATTTGGGAAGATTTTGCTGTTTGCAGGTGATACCTCGGTTATAGTAAAAGGTAAAACTAATGATTATATTCGTATGAAAATAAATATAATTACTGATCAATTGCATTAATGGTTTACATATAATAGATTAGTTCTAAATACTGCTAAAACAAATTATATTAAGGCTCCCGCCTACCTGTAGCTTTTTTCTGTATTTGAGGCAGAGAAGCATAGGAGCTATAAGAGTTACACTGCCACATGCATGAAGTTCAACATTGCTGCTAAGTACGAGGCTCTGAACTGGTGTGCTGTGTTCTAGTCGCAGTGCGTGTACCTATGTGACTTTCAGCAGTCTGTAGGAAGGTTCAGTGCAGGGCCCTTTAGTAGTTTTATTTGTATTTTATGCGTATATTTTGAGATACAGCGCTTTGAAAAAGCCATTTTGGAGTATTCAGAAATGGTACTTCTAATGTACGTGACGTCTTGAAAGCACTAAACAGCCCTCGTCTGAAGTGTGTGTTCCTTTCGTAGATCAGCGTATTGGGCACATGCTATAGTTTCGTTGAAAAACTTGTATTTCAAACACACTGCAACGCAGTTCAAGCGCCAAGTAGGCAGGAGCCTTAAGTTTAATCTTATAAACCATGGTACAGATAATTTAGAGAATATTATGATAAATAAGAATGAAACTAAGTAAATGAATAAAACTTAATTGTTAGGGATTTGTGTTGACCAACATATAACATTCAAGGAGCATATAAAATATTTAGCAAAAAAATTGACTACAACTTGTTAGTGTTGAGACATTTAGTGGATTTAGTTAATTTAAAAATCTTGAAACAAGTATAGTATGCTTATTTTCATTCAACTATGGTATACAGTATTGAAATATGGGGAAACAGTAATGAGTATAAATAAATAGTAACATTACAAAAAAAGGCAATATTAATTATAACAAAAGACAAGAAATTCTCTAGCTGTAGAAGAAATTTAAAATATTGTAAATTCTGATGTTTGTAAATGAATACATTAATAGGGTATTAATTTATAGATATAAAAATCAAACATTTTTTCAAAATAATAAAGATATACATAATCATGACACTCCTGGGAAAAATAAATTTAAGTGTTTAGAACGTAATAATACCAAATTTGAAACTGGAACTCAATATCTAGGTAGAATATTACTAATACAATTCCTAAAAAAAAAAATTTAAGACAATAGTAAAAATAAATTATACAACGTCCTTTTTGCAGTATAAAAGAGTATTTGGAACAAATTCAATAGCTTGGTGCTAAATTTTGTAACAGCGCTGTAAATGATAAGAGATAATATAATAAAATGGATAATTTTATTAACATAATTATGAAGATTTGATTTGTTATTGATAAGCTTATAGAGCTTAGATTTTATTGTAAAAATGTTTTATTGATTGTAAAGTTGGTAATTATCCAGTTTAGTGACTTTTCTGTAAAAAAAAAAAAAATTCCTGGAAAATGGTATATTTCCACTCTACTAATAACGTAGAACACGAATATACGAGGGGCATTAACGTATAACTAATTTCGTAATATGTGCCCACCTAACCTAACAGAACCTAACCCCACGATGGGTGAATCACTATTTTACATTTTATAACTAACCTAGGATTGTAGGGTTTTACACTAACCTATGATTTTAGGGTTTTAAACTAACTTAGGGTTGTAGGGTTCTAAACTAACCTACGAAATTATGATTTTAGGGAATTAAAGGAACTGTAAAACACACAGGAAGAATATCAATTAACTCAAGGTAGGCGGCGTGTACAATTCCTCTGTGCTTGGCCAATTCAACCTTACCTCACTCAATATACTAAAACGCCACATAGGCGAATATTACGCACTGAAGCACTTATTCATAGCCGAATATTACGCACTGAAGCACTCGTTCATAGCCAAATATAACTCACAGAAGCACTCGTTCCTGCTTTCTCCGTTTTTAAATCCGTCGTATTGGGATCTCACAACACATTCCGGCAAAGACACAAAGGCTACTGACTGCCTCAAAAATTTCCGTTAAAATGACATCTGACGTGTCACAGTGACGTAATAATACCCACAAGCTAATAAGGTGACGGCAGGAATCATGACGTCCGCCGTAAACAAACCGGCGAACTGCTAGTATTTTTAACTATTTTATTTAATACGTTGTACTTATTTTAACATGATGCCCTTGTGAATATTAACAAGGTAAGCTGTGCAGAATTCATTAGTGCTACTTTCATTTATCTAGGACGTTTCCTTCAGAAAAGTCACTATACTGGATATAAAAAACTTTAGAGAATATGTTTCTGAAAAATAATCTGATACACTATAAAAACTGTGGCCCAAACCAGAGAAAATTGCAATTTTTAAAGTTACATGTCTTAGAAATTATCCCATGCATCAATTAGATAGATTCTGGGTACAACCTGCCTTTCTCAGCAAGTCATGCCAAGAATGAGTGGACACTTTGCAGCTTTTACTGGCCCAGTGTGCCTACAGCATCCAACTGGTTTCCTGTTGGTTAACCATGTTAAATTGCTATGTTAAGAGGGACCTGTATCAATCCATATACCATTGAAGCATTGTTTATTTACATTCTCATGAAACATCATCCAGCCAGCTTATACAGTAACTTAACTCTACCTGTGCTTAGGACAGGCTCTGTCACATCAAACAAAGGAAAATTACTTCCTACACTTCTGGTTGCCTGGAGTTCTTAGCGATGTGTACGTTACTACAAAATGCTTTAAAACAACTTGTTCCAGACTCTATCTACCCTTTGAATCACCTTTCAGAACAGATTTATCTGCTTCTGTTCAACTGCAAATGGAGAATCCAATCCTACAAATTTCTCAGACCATTAGCAGTAAGCCATGTTATATATTGACCACGTGATTAGCCTTGGGCAATTTTTTTGTGCTGCCAGTACTTTGTAAAATTATTAATATTTTGTAATTGGATTCTAATATTGTGTGGTGACGTGTGCAAGATGAGCACTGTTCAGGATTGTTTGTGAAAAATGTAGCCATGGTCTTTATTTCTGATGCTAAGGTTGGGGTGTAGAATATTGGACAGGTTCAGTGAGCATAATTAGTGGGTTGGCAGTTGTACAACTAAACTTTACACTTATAGTCCATTAGTGGTTACTTCCAACTATTCTGAAGTCCTGCTAAAAATCTGCTTCCAGGCTATTCCTCTGCCTTATGCCAGCAAAGCTTAACCAAGTGTAGAAAATTACACCAATGGGACAATGCACCACATTCGTGCGCTATCAGTTTAATAATGTTTTGCATGAAAACTATTTCTTACTAGGCATTACCAACACACCTATTTTCTCCCTGGCTGTATTCATATTTACTGTAAAATCAAATATTATAATTTCTAGATTAAATAAGAGTAAAAGACTAATTTAACCAAAATACAATATTGTTGTATTAACAGAAGTATAAAATGCTTGTGATACTTGAAATATTTAGGAAAAACCCAAACACGGTATACATTGGGTAATTTTTTTTAAGGTTTGATTCAAAAAGTGTGAAGTAACTGTGAATGGCCTTTAGCAGCAATATAGGGAGTTTAATTTTAGCTGAGAAAAGCTCGTGAAGAGACTAGTTTTATTTTGAGAACATGACATGGAATTGTGTATGGCCAAGTACAGGACAGGAGCAAAGAGATGGGCAAAATTTTTTCAGTGAAAAGAATATCTGTTTCATCTCATTCATCTGGAAGAACTTATCAATAGTACTCTAGAATTGATAGTGGAACTGTTACATCAGGAAATATGTTTTGGTTTTTGCACTAGTCGGAACCACATGTGCAGAAAGAGCTGATGTAATGACGCATTGTGCTGAATGGGATGAACTAAGATAGTCTGTGTCAAGTGGAGGCATGCCCAAAACATTTTAAAATTGTGCAGGAACTCATGGGTTCAGAAGCAAGACCTTGGGGTAAGGAGGTGATGGACATTAATTATTCTCCTTCTGCAAAACCTGTCTACAACACACATCCCTGGAGTACAAAGAAAGCTGAGTGTTGAAAGAATGCCAACAGAAAAGCAATTATTGACATTGTGTGCCAGCAACTTGGCAATAATCACAGTATGAGTAAATTGTGTGTGTGTTGTTATTACCACTGAAGCCATAAATTTATAACCAGTTTTCCCCAAACATACATGTGTAACATGTGGCATGTGAAGCTAGTGTGTATTATGTAAAAAGCATTCACAGTAATATGCAGGTATTGATTGTTTCATAATTAATACACACACAAAATATAGTATATAAGTTTTGTCTCTCTCTTAGGATACTCTATAAATTATTGATGAGGCAGCTGTTGAGTTGCCAGTTATGTTTAGCAGTTGACTAAGTAAATTTGCAAATCAAGAAGAAAATGCACATAGTTACTTACATTTGATACATGGTTTTGTATACTGTAAAGTATTTGACGGTTTATGTAATATAAAATGAATTTAAAATGTTTTTTATTGGTTTTATACGAATAAATTAATATTTCCATGATAAAATTAATTGAAAAACATCTTGTATAAATGTTCACATTCTAAAAGTAATAATTTTTTTGTACGAATTGAAACAGATTACTTTGAATACTTTTGTTAGATCAAACAGTATGACTTGTGTTATTATTTCATACTTTTATTCATTTTTTGTAAATCAAAAAAATTTTGTTGTCCCTGTGCATGATAGGTGTATATATTAAAACAGGTATATTTTTTAAACATCTGTCTAAATATATAGTTAATGAGTAATTGTGCTTTCATATGTGTGTGTCCAGGAGAGGTGTTACGTGGAGATCGCATTGTGAACACTCCGTACGAAGTGCAGATGGCTGTAAACATATCATGCAAACTACTGTGCCACTCGCCAAACACTCCCATGCACTGGAGTGATGATCAGTCACAGATGGTCATCAACAGGATTCAGCATGAATACTTCGTGCACTTGTATGATATCTGCAACAAGTATTTCTGTGTTATGTAGTTTTGTGTATTTAAAAAAAAAAATTTATTACAGTGTTTGTATATTTATGTGAAGACCTGCTGTTGTTAAGCCTTACTGGTGGTCTGAACACTTTGTAATCAATGTGTAAAATTAACAACTTTTAGCATTAACTATTAGATGTTACATATTTTTATGAATTAAATAGTGTGTAATGTGTCATTAAAATTACCAAAGCAACTACATGGGACACATAGTAAGAATTTTCCCTGCATCATAATTGATACCAGAATGCATGTATGTAGTGACCTGCATGTCCATGAAAGCAGCCCCACAGAGAGAAAAATAAAGGGGTGGGGGATAGAACCCTGTGTCTCCATGCATTGTATGCCCAGCGCACATCAACAACTGGAGCAGAGGGAGAAAATGCCCTGTGGCTGACAGTGATGAGTGGAGGTAGTGGCAGAAGTCTGCTCAATGCACAGTTTGAATCAATAAGACATGTGTAAGATGTGTTGTAACTTCATCCATTGAGGACTACAATGCATAATTGGAAATAACCATCACATCTACTTACTTGCCTCATCCCATGCCTGATAGAGCTCGATAGTCTGGGTCCTTCCTCCAGTAGAGTAATCCTCAAGATGACCTTACAGAGTGTGAGTAATGATCTTGTTCACTGCCATTCCTGTGATTTAAATTAACACACCAAGGCATGCCATGCCTCCACCATTACTAACCAGCTGACAACTGACACATCAGATGGAACAAAAATAATAATAGTGACGCGTGTCACATACTAGTACAGGCATAGTGCTGTTACCACACCCTGCCATATTATTAATACATATCCAGGGCAGGCAGCTGTCTACGAAACTTTCAACCCGGGGATTCACCCCCGGGGATAAACCGAGATGACGAAGGACACAGGGGATGTCCCGAGGCTTATAGCTGTTGAGAAAAGAATCTTCAGCCAGATAAGCCACACGTCGAAGTAAACAGGGGGTGCTCCGACTAGAATTTGTGCAGACCGCAGCTCAGAAATTAGTACCGTAGGAATCCCCGTCACACCACCCTCACCCTTCCTCCACCCTAGTTGGAGCGCACAAGCCACTGATGAGACACTAAATCAGGCACAAAAAATGCCAGAGTTACACAGGGGAACTCCCCAAATCTCTCGCGAGAAAGTGCTGACAAAGGTAGCTTGAATATAGCGACAAACGCATTAAATCACGGGCGCAGCTGAGACAGTGAGTTAGTTTTTCAGTAGCAGAGACGGGAGGCGGAGCAGTGAGCTCCCCGCGCCGAGAGTGATGTAGGAGTCAGTCAGTCAACCAGCCAACCGAGGCCGGGGTTCGGACCCCGGCAGAACCAGTGATGTGAGTTAGTTATTTGGCAGAGACAGAACCAATGACATAGAGTCAGTTGTAACCCGCGCCGAGAGACGATAGACAGGAACTATGCCGAGACGCGAGATTAGGCAGTTGTGTGACGGGAACAGAACAGTCATATCACCAAGTTGGGACGCAAAGCGTGAGACTGAGGAGTTGGGAGTCGAGTGGCGACACCATAACGATGGGTGCCACCCCGAGAGGAAGTAGACGGCGCCGGATGGCGACGGAGCAGCACATCGAGACGCAAAGCGCGATACTTAAGGGGGTCACCCAGCGCAGTCAAGACAAAAGTTAGTTGTTCTACGTCACTCGACGCGAGACGGGGCAGTCAGGAGCGTCTACGCAGGAGAGGAGATGCGCTACGGTCTCCGACAGGAACGACCAGTCGAGGTCACAGAGACATCACAAGTCCCGGGATACCAACTCCGGACTTCCGAGAAGGGACGCTGGGCTGACCCAGCTACACCAACCAACGAAGACAACTCGCCAAAATCCGCAGTCACAGATAAGTAAAAACGTCTCCATTCAAGCAATCTTCCCCCGACGCATAGCATTCCGCCAACCAGTCCTTCAGGCCATGGGGGGGCTCAGTCTCGTGTGTGTGTGTGTGTGTGTGTGTGTGTGTGTGTACCCATGTCATTTTTCAGTCAAATAAAAGACTTGTGTGTGAACTACCTGAGAATAAGAGTATTTGTTCACCCCTTACGCAACAACTACAGGTGCCCTTAGTCTGCACCAAAGTATAGTAACTCAGTACCCTACTAGCCACCATTCTGTATAACACAGGTGGAAGTAGCGTCAATAAGTAATAAACATGAGCCAGTATTCACAGACGTATATAAAAGTGAAACTGAAGCTTGTTTATTATGGATTTTTAGTGTTGACCATGTTATTTACCTAATTATTTACTTTTTTTTAAATTGTAGTTTTCATTAGTTAGCCTAGCACCTTTATCATGATTGTCTATAGATATGCAGTAAGACTTTTTTTATTGTGTGTGAAAGAAGGGTACCCAACTCATAAGGTATATTGTAGTATGGAGGTAGTATTCATGTGCATGATGTAAAATGAGGGTGTGTTCCTGAGGGAGGCCTGTCTAGTTTTGTATGTTAGGGTTGAAGTAAAATGCAGGTAACCTACTCAGTTGGCTACAGATATGTAAAAGGTACTTTTAATGTTACTCTTTGAAACCTTTTTATGTGCTCCCAGGCTTGTTGATAACTTGCCATGTGCAACAAAGCTGAAAAATCAGGAAACTTCAGAAGTTCATTATGAGCATGGCTATAGATTGGGTGGTGCTGTTGGTGACAGTATCTTCATCAATAACCATCTGAAATTGATTTTGCTGTACCACAGCAAAAACAAGTGAGTACTACAAATATTTTTTTTGCTCATATATAAAATTGCTAGCTGTTCTGTTAATATATCACAACATTGTGTTTGTTGCTGTAGTCAATATTTGTAAATCTATAAATGTTATTTTGTCAGACAGAGGTGAGCCGATATGGTTTTTGAGCCTTTTCCGATATTGCAGATACAAACTTACCAATATTGCTGATACCAATACCGATACTGCCTTGACAAGGAAAAATAACATCATTACTAGTTTCAAAAATAAAAACTTAATTTTTAAACATTTACCTAAATAAAATTCTAATTGTCTTTGTTTCTATTGTTTCAGTGATAGGCCTAACTATTACTGTAAATATAAATCTAGGAACCACATATTAAGCTTAAGCATATTTATAAGATAAAAATAACTTCCAAAAGCATGTCATTAAGTAATGAAACTCTTAAAAAAAACATAACGCTTCAAATGGTGCATACATTCAATGTGCCGTTTTAAGTTTGTGGTACTATAGGACCTCTCGAAGCCAAACATTTGCAAATATTGTAAACAGTTTTGCATTCTTGCATGTTGCTTACGGTACAAAGAAATTCCACAAATCACTTTTTCTTCCAGCTATATCATTTGTTTATTGCTGGTACACATAAATAATTTCACCACGTTCGTACCCTAACCTAACACCGTCATGTTACTACAGCAACAGCAAACAAACCAACAAAACAAACAAAAAATAGGCAAACTGTCGGAATGGTGCTGCTAGGCGGCAGTAATTTGCAGAATACAACCAACATTACAAGATTACATAAATTTTTTTTTTATGTGTCGCCGTTTTCGCGGTTTGTCGTGAAACAATTAAGACAAAAAATCTTTGGAGGTAATCGTAAATATTAATTATTGTTAATATTATACATGTGTTAGGCTGATTAAATGTTAAGTTTTGTTTTTGCTGCAAGCTTGCCTCCATAGATAAAATTCAGTAAACGCAAATTATGGCTACTATTGTTTTGTTGTATACATGTTTCGTAAACAATCATGCAAAACATGCCTAATTTTGCTTTGAAAATAAACACAGCCAATTGGAACTTGTAATGACGCAACATTCTTAAATTTCGGGATGCGTGTTTAAATTTCTTAAGCTTTGCTAAGCTTAGTAATATTTTTATCGGGTATTCAAAATTAAAGCAGCGGTGGCTTATTTCCCGTGGTAGTTTGTTTATCGAGCAGACGTGTGCTATTGTACGTTTATCGGGCGGATGTTTACCGTTTCGTTTCGAAAGTTGGAGTTTTTGTTAAGCGTCAGCACTACTTAGCTTTTCAGTCTTACTTACGATAACGTGTTGAGAGCGTGCGTGGCCAGGCCCTTATCTCAGGAGAGGGGGGTGAGAGGCAGGACAAAAGACGCGTCTGTCTGTCACCCTTGGAGCAGTTTCTTCAGTCGTCGGAAGAAGTCACTTGAAGTCAGTCGGCGGCGAGGGCAGTCGCCTTTCAGTTCCGTCAAACAATGCTCGTTTAAGTCGCGTCGGCCGGGACGATAACCCCCACATCGGCAACTGGACTTTATTTTATTTCTCAGCCGGTGTGGGAGGTAGCAACATTAAATTCCTTCGGGAGAGTTTTGAGACATTAATAATCTGTAAACGACTGTGGCGCTAGTCTGTACTTGTATATTTAATTGTGAAGGTTCGTACTCTGCATACTGGAACTTCAGCAGTGTAAACTGCCCGAACGTTACAAACTTTAGTAAAAACCAATTTAAAAATAGTGATTATTTTAGTAAAACCAAATAGTGAGCAAAGCACTCCAATTATGTCAAGTTGAAAACAGCATCATCTTAGATTCTTAAGGCAAAATATTGGTTATAATATTGACGATTTAAACATGAATTGCGCACAATTCCAATAATTACGATATCTGCCGGTTTTGATATATCGGTACCGGTATTGGCTCAGCCCTAGTCAGTCTCACTATGTGTAACCAGATTGTTTGTGGCATGTTTTTCAAAAGGTTTTTATGATTTATGATTACAGAAATCTCTTTCAAATTGCACTTCAGAAAAACTTTACATTTCCTTTAACATCTTCATCCATAATACATATTATCATTTGGCTAATTTTATTGTCATATTTGAATTTGGATGTTGAGAATAGTTCATTTTCCTCCAAAGTTTTCCGCAACTGGTGAGCTAGTGCAGAAACTAAGCCCTTCTGCAAATTCTTCCTATTCATTATTGTTCCATCGTCTGCCAGTTTCTTCTTCACATGCTCTTCAGTCATTCATCTGCAGATCTTAATTTTTTGTTCAGATTTCCTATTCATTATATGTATTTTCCATCCATTTTGTTCATGGAGACATGATATTTTAGCCTTCCCATATTTAGTTACTTTTTGAAGGAAAGATAGGTTTTATTCTGTTGTGTGTGTGCACATTAGCACGTGCCCCACTAAAACTTTTTAACCCATCCACCAAACCTTATTTTACCTATAGTCAGGTATTGACATCAGTTTTTTATGATGTTTGAACTTGCTAAAAGCTTATAGTAGAACCTTACTAAAACGACCCCTCATGGTTTCCAGGTTGGTCACTATAAATATTTTCGGAAATTTTGGGCCAATTTTAACTTAACCCAAACCGCTATACATCAAAATTTGTGATTTTTTTTGTATGAAGTCCATGTTCAATTATTTCTAATGCAAAAATAACATTTTTTATAATTAAATATAAATTTATAGGCTTTTGAAAAAAATGGTATTCTAGAAGTTTGTACTTAGCTTCCCCTTGGCTCCCGAAATGTTCAAAATATCAAGCGGTGCAAGGATTTACCAAGCACCAAAACTCCATGTTCAATTGTCTCTTGCGTAAAATCATCATTTTTGCATGAAATATTAATTTTATTTAATAGTCGGACTTCCTCCGAATAAAATTATACCACAGAACAGTATCTGTGACCTCCATTGTTGCCAATAAATTACAAAATTGTTAACATTGGGTTCTGCCTACATATTTCCGAGCGAAAATTCGATGTTTGGTGCCCTCTTGCAAAAACATCTAGACGCCCTAAAAATAAGATGGCACGGAAGTGTATCTGCGACCTCCCTTGTCACCAAACAGTTGCAAAAACTGTAACATTGGACACTATGACTATTTTGCACCATATTTACAAACAAAACCGAAGCTTGGTTGTTTATACTGCACACTAACACTGCTTTCCGAAACACTGGTTTGAACTGACATATAAAAGCACTGAAGGTCTGTTTTGTCTGTTATGTCTGATGAACACCAAGGGACCCATTAAAAGGGTTGTCGTTTGGGGTGGAAGCCTGGAACTGAGGAGGCGAGAAATCTATCTGGTTCTCAACAAGCGTGATGAACTGGCAAAGAGGTGGAAACCACACTGGGGGAAAGATTTAATACAGTCCACAGTTGTATTTGTGAGTCTTCCACACAACTAATGACGTCCAACAAAACTAAGCGTAATAAGTCATCGACACACAGTAATCTAAACGCATGAGAAATCCGTGTCTTAATAACACAAGGAAAGTGAGAAGGCAAGAGAGCAGAGCACAATGGCAAGACAAACACTTAGGGTAGTCGCATCACGCGCAGAAACATTCAGCTCTGTGTGGGGTGAAGGGTGGGGCTGAGTTAATAGATATTGTTTAGTGGTGGGGGCAGAATCTATTCTTAGATAAGTTATTTTGACCCATACAGCATTTGCCAAGATAAATTCAACGTGAAGCAACCAAAAAAAGGGCAAAAAAATTTATTGTTTGGCAGATTTCCCTTAAATAAATNAATTTATTGTTTGGCAGATTTCCCTTTTTTTCATTGTTCCTCAAAAACTAGTTATTAAAGAAAGATGGTCACTTTAAATGGGGTTGATGTAGAGAGGTTCTACTGTATTTTCAAAGTAATGGTCATTTAAATCTTTTGGGTTTTATCTAACACTCAATAACCATTCAGTCAGTTTAAACCAAAAGTGCTACTTTGGTAATTCACAATGTTAGCATTGAATTCTGAAACGATCAGTCTCATTAGTCTGCCATTTTAGAAGATAATATTGTATGAAAAAATAAAACTCTTAATATTTTGGAACGTCCCAACTTATTCTGTCAAACTTGGCATAAAGTTATTGCAATGGTAAGCCACTCTAAACATAAATGATTTTAATAGAACAGTCTCTTATTTTAAAAAATGGTGACCAAATAGCTATTTAAGGTTCAGAATGCCATATCTACTGAACCATGGGACCAATTTAAACAACATTTTTCATGCTGGCTCTACTTACTGCAGGCATTAAATGCACTAATTCAGAGCATCTTTTTCCACCATTTTGCAAGGCAACATCATTTGAATTAAAAAGTTGTAACATCATATTTCCAGAACTACTCAACTAATTGCTGTCAAAATCACCATACAAGTAGGGGTTTGATGACCACTTAACATATGAAACATTTTTTGTTTAAATTTGCAGCTATTTAAATGTTTTAGTTTAGTGTCCTATATCTACTGAACCATAAGATATAGTTCAACTAAACTAATATATCTGGCTTATTCGCAGCCTTTTTTGTTTGCCATTTTGTAAGTTAGCATCATCTTGATCGACAGTGTTTATGTTACGTGACTTAACTGATTGCCATGAAATTTTGCACAAGCAGTACTATGGTAGACCTCCCTAAACTGTGATTTTAGATCAGAGACATGTTTTTAATACAGTGACCATATAAGCATGTATTTGTTTGGTATGCCATATCTATGGAACAGTTTGAAGAACTTCAACCAAACTTGGTATGCTGTTGCCAGTGCATACATCTTGGGTGTCGTGGGTGGAGCCGGCACTGGCCAGTACTTGACAGGTGGTGTGAATATAGGCAACAAACTTTGTTGGAACACTTCTGTCCATTGCTGTCCCTCTGATGTGCTTATAAGGATGTTCTGTAGTGTATGGGATATGCATAAAAATTTTGTCACCAGTGAATATGGTAGTTTTATCAGTACCTTGTCTAATAATTCCTAGGGTTCTGAGTAATTTGTAACACAGTATTTTGAGTGTTCCGACCACTTAGTGTCACAATATTTAAAAAGTTGATTAACTTTTTTTATAAACTTTAAAACTGGAATCTGCTGGGGATTTATTCCAGTTACAGTGGAACCCTCTTATAAGGTTTTTCAGGGGTCCACAAGAAAGTGACACTATAAGCAGGAAAACCTTATAAGAGGGAAACACAAAAATTCAAGAATCTGGACACCAAAAGATATAAAATTATGCACCGTAATAAACACACAACTTTACATAATGAACAAAACAAATATTTCTTTTAAATACATAATCTTTTAAGAAATTTTATCTCCTGGTTGCAAAATCATAAAATAAGTATACGAGCAAAAGATTACTGTACATGCAAAACAAGCACAATTGTTCGTGGCAGTTTGTCTCCTGGTACCAAAGCACACAAAATTGTCTACAAGTAAAATATTTTCCAAATTCCGAGGAATTGCTGTGCGTGTTCTACCCGGATTACGGTCCACGTGCTTGATTAAGATTAACTTTTCAGCTAATGAAAATGTTTTTCTTTTCTTAGAGGCACTCATTTTAATTTTTCATCAAAACTGTTTCAAGGATGAATTAATTTTCACTACATAAATATTAACTGAGCATGTGCGAAGGTCGTTTTTTAAATGTGAAGCAAAGTCGAAGTGAAGCTTGCATCATGCGAAGGAATTTCGAAGAACAATCTGAGCTGAAGGATTAAAAAATATATATAGTAGGCTACAGTTTTCAAGTATATTCAACTTTTTGTACCGTTACTGCCAAAATAATGTATGCCTACTAGACGCTGAGCAATGAAATAAAACATATCCTAATCTTACTGCTGAAAAACTGAAATATCAAAATCTGTAAGAAAGTAATCATTATACATTTAGATACCTACAAACTTTATAAAAACTACCATACTCCATATATCCAGTCCCATTTGGCACCACCACCGCACAGTGATGTAAATGGATGGCTATCAACATTTGGTCTCTTCCCTTTCCTTAAGGACCCTTGTCAATGTCAGGCTAGATAGTAAACTTGCTAGATGGTGGTGACATTAGGGCCTCGGAGCAAGAGAGCTGAGTCACTTTCACTGCTTACAAGGTAAGTGTGAAGTTCTACCAAAAAGACTATATCAGCTGTGGTGTGGTACATATGGCAGCCCAACTCCCCCCATCCTCCTGGCACGTGATAATTTATGAGATGGTTACACATGTCAAAATTAGAAAGGCACAGAAACATTAATTTTTCGAGGCAGAAAATCCACACTGTATTTGTGTTATGTTATGGTCTGTCACCCTCCTATTGCCTTCCACTGGTGTGTGTCAGACATGACGTCTTGTTAGCCTAACAAAAGAGTGTACTAGAAGGGGAGGTGGGGAGAGAAAAAGAAGAGACAAAGAAAGGGGGCCGTGACATCGTGACATCTAGGTGAAACACATCACCATGAAACACATCACCACGGGCCACCACCAGTAAAATGGATGAGGAGGGGGAGGGGCGCCCACCACCAGGCGGCACATTCCACAGTCCCAGCCATGCCTACCTGCCCCAGCCGCTGTAAAACCATTCACTCCTCCCCTTTGCAGGCCCACTGACCCTCATCGCTGTCAAGCTGGTAGATTATCTCAGCAGGGTGGAGCTTGGGATAAAAACTACAAACTTTGTTTGAAAAGCTCTGTAAGTTGAGAATCTTTTCCATTGAGGTTTTCTTTTCCCAGTGCACTTCCTTCACAATTTGCCTTATTCGTGGGAAAATGAAAACATTATTTCCGGGAATGTTTGTTATTCTTCTTATGGAGAAACATTCCCGGCTAGAAAAATTCTGCATTATAGGCGGGAAAACCCTTTAAATGGGAACCTTATAAGCGGGTTGTACTGTAGTGGTATTTCGACAAGCCCAAATTTTAAATTTATCTTTGTTTAGTTTGGCAAGTAGGTAATTTCAAATTTTCGTTAGCTTTAGGCAGTAAATTCATAAATATGAAGGTGCATTAAATGAATTGTAATACAAACTTCTTACATTTTTAATCATTTTAACATGGGAGTTGTTTTTGGATCTATAAATCATATTTTCATTAGTTGATACTTAACCCAGGATGTATTTCCTACACTCTTGTGAAAAAGTGTAATACAATGAAGAGCCAAAAAAACTGGTACACCTGCTTAATATCGTGTAGGGCCCCCGCGAGCATGCAGAAGTGCCGTAAGACGACGTGGCATGGACTCGACTAATTTCTGAAGGCATGCAGGAGGCAATTCACACCATGAATCCTGCAGGGCAGTCCACAAATCCATAGGAGTGCGAGGCGGTGGAGATCTCTTCTGAATGACNACAGCACGTTGCAAGGCATCCCAGATATGCTCAATAATGTTCATGTCTGGTAATTTAGGTGGCCAATGGAAGTGTCTAAAGTCAGAAGAGTGTTCCTGGAGCCACTCGGCAGCAACTCTCGTTGTGTGAGGTGTCGCATTGTCCTGCTGGAATTGTCCATGTCCGTCGGAATGCACAATGGACATGAATGGGTGCAGGTGATCGGACAGGATGCTTACGTATCTGTCACCTGTCAGAGTCATATCTAGACGTATCAGGGGTCCCATTTCATGCCAACTGCACATGCCCCATACCATGATAGAGCTTACACCAGCTTGAACAGTCCCCTGTTGACCTGTCCATGGATTCATGAGGATGTCTCCATACCCGTACACATCCATCCTCCCGATACAATTGGAAACGAGACTCAGACCAGGCAATGTGTTTCCAGTCATCAACAGTCCAATAGCGGTGTTGGCGGGCCCAGGCGAGGCGTAAAACTTTGTGTCATGCAGTCAACAACGGTACACGAGTGGGCCTTCGGCTCCGAAAGCCCATATCAATGATGGTCCGTTGAATAGTTCGCACGCTGGCCCTTGATGCCCCAGCATTGAAATCTGCGCCAATTTGAGAAAGGGTTGCACGTCTGTCACGTTTAATGATTCTCATCAGNATTGAAATCTGCGCCAATTTGAGAAAGGGTTGCACGTCTGTCACGTTTAATGATTCTCATCAGTCGTTGTTTGTCTTGTTCGTTCACAATCATTTTCCGGCCACAGCGATGTAGAAGATTTGATGTTTTACCGATTCCCAATATTCACGGTACACTCATGAAATGGTTGTACGCAAAAATCCAAATTTTATCACTACCTCGGAGATGCTATATCCCATCTCTCGTGCGCTGACTATAACACCACGTTCAAACTCACTTAAATCCTGATAACCTGCCATTGTAGCAGCAGTAACGGATCTAGTAACTTTGCCAGACAATTGTTGTCTTATATAGGCGCTGCAGACCACATCGCGTTACTCTGATTAGTTCTATATCTCTGTTATTTGCATATGCACGCCCATACCAGTTTTTTTTGGCTCTCTAGTGTACTTGGCTTTTCCAGGACAGTTTAAATAATGTTAACGTAATCTGAGGAAAATAGATTGACTGTCATTAAATACAATTTTTTTGGGATTGTATTGGTGTTGTATTTTTAATATAGGTACTGTGCCACTTCTGGAAAAGAAAAGCTGCTGCCATTTGTTACGTTAATAAAATAAATGTAAATTGCATGCTGGGAAAACTGTGGTGCCAATAATTCTAAATGCAGGTCACCATTCGCCCAAATGGATATTGTTAATGAAATAAATCAGAGGAACGCTTCTACAATTTCTGCCACAAGGAGTTTAATTAAATAAAATAAAGTTTTTTCAGGAGATTTTTGACCTTTGTATATGCCATTAAATTTTAAATACTGTATATTGCAACATAGAAACAGGAGTGCATTAATATCTCTAATAGATCATACCAATTAATTAATACGACATTTCACTCTAGAATATCTTTAATATTGGTTATATTAAGATTTTAAAATATTATTTAAAAATTCATAGTTCAAAATTGGAAATGGGTACCCTCTTATTATTTCCTTAGAGGTGAAAATAAGCATTAATTTTGTATTACACAGGTTATCTTACTGAATATGATATTCCATTTGCCAAGTTAATCAGAAATCAAGTAATTTTATCTCTAGTTCAAAATAATACTTTAGAGTTCGCTATATAAATTATTAAAAAAAAATTCGTAAATGTGTTTATATCTGTTAGTTGTGTTGCGTCCAAGGACATCCGGATGCGAACATGAGCCACGCTACCTGGTGAGCTCCATGCTGTAACTGGGCAACACCATTCCCACACTTAAGCCGACGGGAAGGTGAAATTTGGCAGTTCCAAATTAAAAGGGAAGAAGCGGAAGCATGGTCATGGAAATATGACAGGAACAATAACCGCTACGAGAACCCTCTGAGGACAGAGAATTCAATCAAACTGGAATTTGTTACACAACCTAACTCGTTAAAAAATGTATCAAATCTGTTGTTGGAAGACTTACCCATTAAGGTGGGTGCAAGAGAAGCTACAGGAAGATGTGCATACCAGCAAACTGTTAGTCTCCAACTTGACAAAAAGACACTATTCCATTATGCTGGTCTAAACTACATTTTTTTAATAAATACCATCTGCATATGAGGTGATAACACACACTTCAGTGACTACATCTCCATGGAAAGCAGAACAGCTCCAGCTGCAGAGAGATGTGTCTAGTCGTCACCAAGTTCAGTATCAAAGTACCATGGAAAAGTACACCCTACACTGAGAAATACACAAAATAGTGCGTAGTCGGCATAAGCATACTGTGAAATTTAGTTGCCAAACTGCTGATAGATGGCACAGAGATAAACAAATGCTCTTCCGGATTGTGCAAAGAGTGCTTATTCTTATTTTTGTGGTGAAGCCTACAGACTGTAGACACAAAGAAAATTTACCGTGCTGGGAAACAGCACTTCAAGAGCTCGGGTGCAGCGAGAATTAGAAATGCTGTAACTAAAACAGTCATGTCGGCATCCGGTGCATCCGATAATGGGTGTTGCAAGTGGGGCGTTCTCACAGGTATGGGCTGCGTGGAGTCCTTGCCTGCCTGCTGGGATATAGAGCTAAATTGTTATCCCCAAATACTAATTACAGTTAAAAGACTTACTTTCAAAATAACTGCAATACCAAAAAAAAATTTTAGCTATGTGCATTTTTAAAAAAAGGCACAGTACATAAATGCAGTTTAATATTTCTTGGTTGGTAGCATTGTGCCTGTGATTTGATTTCAATATTACACTTTTATTGCTTGAGCATACATGAAGTATACATATTTACATACCAGATTGATGGTTTTTTTATATTAACACTTTGAATAATGGAATTACCAATGTTGTAATGTAAGCTTCTTGATGTGAAGCTTTATTTGTTGATGAGCAGTCAATGATAGCCTCAAGTTATTTGGTAGAAAGTGTTAATTGACAGATATTTAGTTAAATTTAAAGCCTATACTCATAGCATTTATTTTCTCTCATGTACAAACTTAAGTTAATAAGAATTTAGTATTGTTTTTTTTTTAAGTTTTATTTGATTTTATTTTATTATAGTGATTGTATGTATCAATTTTTAGAAGTAAATTAATGTATTAAATTTTTATGATTAATATGGTCAATTTTATTTGGCAGGGAAACATACAGAGTTGTTGGTTTTGAAGTTGAAACAAGCAGCGTGGACATAACAGAATACAAGTTTGATGGCGAGACATGTTTCTTCACCAACCATCTGAAACCTCAGTTTGTCAGCAAACAAGGCAGTACTAGTCTGTATTTCAGCTACTCTGTTGAATGGAAAGAATCTGACATCAGCTGGGCATCTCGTTGGGATATATACTTGGGAATGAGCGATGTACAGATACACTGGTTTTCAATTATTAATTCCCTTGTTGTTGTCTTCTTTTTGTCAGGTAAATACTGAAAATAATTTCTTCCTTTTTTTTTAATTTGAAGATTTTATTAAAGTTGTAAAAGATGCTGAAATTGCTGCTAGAGTCCTGAAGTGCCACAGAGAAATATGTTGTGTAATATTTGTAGCATTGTGAAGTAGCTCTGAGCTTAGTTAAAGGTGTACATTTTGTTATTACAATTGCTTGTGTAATTTGTCTTTCGCCATTTTGAAAGTGTCTCGGATTTTTCTTCTATGGATTTAAAACTAAATGCAGATTTTCTGTACATATGTCAATATTTTAGCAGTTAATGTCAGTGCTGAGATTTGAACATATAAAATGTTTATAAAAATATTTAGTTCTTTAAATTACTGAAGGTTATTGTGTTTTAGAGTTACTCATAGACCTTAATAATAAGGAAACTTAATAAATTGAAAGGTAGACCTGTTAATGTATATACAGTAGAACCCCAATGTTACCCCTCATGGTTTCCAGGAATAGGGTGTTATGTTTTGGGAAATTTTGGACAGATTTTGACCTACCCCGAACNTGTTACCCCTCATGGTTTCCAGGAATAGGGTGTTATGTTTTGGGAAATTTTGGACAGATTTTGACCTACCCCGAACTCCTATACATCAAAATTTGCAATTTTTCATATGAAGTCCATGTTTAGTTGTCTGGTGTTAAAATAAGTTTTTTAATTAAATATAAATTTATGTTAACAGCAGACATCTGGTGAAAAAAGTTTAGAAACAGTGTCACATTATTTTTACCAAACATAAACTCCATTTTTAGTAAGTTTTTGCAAAAAAATTAAAAGATTTGTTATTAAAATATTAATTTAATTGTCTTCTGAAAAAAATTATACCCTAGAAGGGCACATTAGACCTTTTGTCGTCAAAAATATTCACCAACATTGAGCAGAGCATAAGTTTTACCATGCATTAGGCCCATTTTTAGTTGCATATTGTTGGAAAATCGGAGAAATTAAGGAATTGTTATTAAAATGTCAATTTATTTCAATAGACAACTCGTCCGAATAAACTGATATCATGTAACGGCATATACACTGTACTACACCCCTTTGTTGCCAAATAATGTGCAAGTACCNTGTTACCCCTCATGGTTTCCAGGAATAGGGTGTTATGTTTTGGGAAATTTTGGACAGATTTTGACCTACCCCGAATTCCTATACATCAAAATTTGCAATTTTTCATATGAAGTCCATGTTTAGTTGTCTGGTGTTAAAATAAGTTTTTTAATTAAATATAAATTTATGTTAACAGCAGACATCTGGTGAAAAAAGTTTACAAACAGTGTCACATTATTTTTACCAAACATAAACTCCATTTTTAGTAAGTTTTTGCAAAAAAATTAAAAGATTTGTTATTAAAATATTAATTTAATTGTCTTCTGAAAAAAATTATACCCTAGAAGGGCACATTAGACCTTTTGTCGTCAAAAATATTCACCAACATTGAGCAGAGCATAAGTTTTACCATGCATTAGGCCCATTTTTAGTTGCATATTGTTGGAAAATCAGAGAAATTAAGGAATTGTTATTAAAATGTCAATTTATTTCAATAGACAACTCTTCCGAATAAACTGATATCATGTAACGGCATATACACTGTACTACACCCCTTTGTTGCCAAATAATGTGCAAGTACCNTCCGAATAAACTGATATCATGTAACGGCATATACACTGTACTACACCCCTTTGTTGCCAAATAATGTGCAAGTACCATGCCTTAGTGCATCATTACTCATGGCAAGCTCAATTGGAATTTTGCAGGAAAACCAGAGGATGTAGTTTTGAATTATTCATTATTGAAGGTTGTAAAAAAAACAAATCTTAATTACTGTATTTGCTACTGTTTCAAAAATCACACATTTAAATAGAATATTAATTTCTTCAAAAGGCAGACGACCACCACAAATGATGTCTGCTGCTGTTATTGCTATGGTACTGTAACCCCCCAAGTCACCTTGGGAGGATGGAGCTGTTGCCAACTCCGAAGCCCTTAACCCTTTTTCACTGGTAACATAGGCATTACAGTGGGGCAATGAATGAGGCCAAATTCAGCTATACCACTGACTCATCTCAACTTCGATGGTCATGGTGATGAAAAATAGTGAGCGCAACTGACATTATTATTAATTCGCTCAACTACATTGGGGCGATTCGAATCACATGACCTTCACATTTAGAATTAAAGTTATTAGCATTATCTGACACAAATATCTGGTGGGGGGGGGGGGGGGGGGGGCTCCAAATACCTTCCATACTTTATTTACTAGAGCCTTGCAAATATTATTCGCCTTCATATCTCACAAAGGCAACAAAAGCAGAAATTTGCTTTAACCATCTTCCAAATAAGAATACAATTATTTCTTGTCTTGATCTTGTTAATGACTCAAAAATATCTATAACAACTCTCCCACGGCAGAGTTGGCAGCTCAACAGAAAATTGACCAATTATACTATTACACAGTTGCTTCACAAGCTCACAATCTGTACAGCTTCTGTCTGACATACGTTGCAATGTTACAGTTTATATTTGGCCAGTAAAATTCCCTTTTGATCATAGATTTTGTTTACATGGCTGTGAAAATATTTCAGCAACACACATCACACTTTCTCTGGCACAACCACTTTCTGTCCATTTGAACAAATCTTATAATACTGTACAAGATTCTCTTATCCATTTCCACTCCTTTCAGAAATTTCTTTGATTATCTGTTGACATGCCTCATCCTGCTCCTACCAATTTGTAATATCTATAAAAGCCTCAGGGATTGCAGTGCAAAATTTTCGCAGTTCCTTTCTCTGAACATCTTGCTGGATCATACATTCTAGATAAACAATCATCTAAAAAATTCTCTTGCCTTTTTATATAAATAATTTAAAATCTAAATCTAGTTAAGTGTGTGATCCAGTACCCTATTTTCCCAATTTGTTGTGGATGGAAAATAAAGTCCTGTTAACACTTGCTTATCTGTGATAGGTCAAACTTATCATGTTCAAGGTAGGTAGAAAATCTTTCAACCCCCCAAACACACACTAATGCTTCCTTTTCAAAAGCACTCAAATTCTTCTCCGTAGTGGTTTTAAGTCCTATTCCCACTNAAAAGCACTCAAATTCTTCTCCATAGTGGTTTTAAGTCCTATTCCCATTAGCCACAACTTTCAGGCCAGTCACCTGATCCTGTAGGTATCCTACCAACTGTAAGTGATTATACTTCTACCTGTAAAATTAAACTTTTACTGAAGTTAGGCAAAATGACATGGGAGGTTGGGAAATCACATACTTTAATTTACAAGAGGCCCTCTGTTCTTCTCCTCAAACAAAGGGCCCTCCCATCTTCCTGAACTTGTTAAGAGGGGCACGCAATTCTGCGTAATTGTCTATAAATTGGGGAAAATATCCTAACATTCCGATGAACCTCATTATCCCCTTTAAGCCATGAAAAGTTGACAATTGGGGTAATTTTCACAGGCTCCATTATTAACTTCCCTCGAGACAAAATTAAACCTAGAATTTTTAACTCTGGTTTAGTCCATGTGATTTTGTTCGGATTTACCGTGAAACCTGGTTCTCCCAACTTCCCCAACACAAGGCAGATATGCTCCATATGTTCCTCTACATACATACAATAAATACATATGTCATCAAGAAACAAGATGATAAACTGAAAATGGTAATCTTGTAATCCCTTATGTAAAGAATGGGAGAGACATTACCCTTCGAAATTTACTCCGAATGGAACCGGATTCCATCTGTAATGCCTCCAAAAAGGACAGGAAAGCCATCTTCAGATAATTACCGTTGATGGAAGGAGGCATTAAGATGGTTTGTGGAGAGAAACTTTGGTTTGACCAAAATACTATAATGCTATTAATACATTTTCAACATTTGGCATGGGGAGGTGATCAATTTCATTCTTTTTATTAAATAAGCAGTAATCCACAACCAAACTGTGTTGCCCTTGTTTCTTTTCTACCACTAGAAATGTAGGTGATGCATAAGAGGAATCTGAAAGGTTAGTAATTTTTTGCTTCCTCAAATCAGCAATAATCTCTAGATGCCTGCACTTTTAGGGGGACGCACTGATATGACTTCAAGTGAACCGGCTCATTGCCAGTTACCTCAGTATCATATGGCACATCTTCTTGGTGATAACTTCAGAAAACTCTCATAACACCTTGTCTTGTTTCCTCTTTTGTGAGTCACCAATAAAGGCAAGATTTTGTAATTTTATTTTTAAAAATAACAGATTTCTGTGTTATTGGTTTTATTATCAAAGACTCGTACATTGAAACCTCATTTGCTAAAATGATGCGTTATTCCAGCCAAAGTTGTAGTTATTTTAACACAAATTCTATTATTAAGAATTTTGGACCAGTAACAATAATTTATCCTTACATGCGTATTTACATAACAATTTTTAATGTTTATGCAACTGCACAAACAAGAGTAAGCTTTTTATTTGAACTTAAATAACACATAGCATTTTCGTAGGTTAGAAAATCACTTTTTAGGGTTTTGTGGGGCTGTCAAACTCAATTCCTCGATACCCGCGATTCTTGAAGAATTGCATAATCGAGAATTGGAAGACCACGAATTGAATCATTAAAAACCAATTGCTACAAATATTTAACCTATCACCTCTCAAAAATTGTTTAAAATTACTTGATTTATACCAGTAATTGAATCACTCTTGGAAAATTATTTTGTGTGTGAAAATATGAGATGCGGAAATCTGCAAATAAAACTGTACTAGCTGTGTTCAAATTCACTATTTAGGATACCAATATTTGTTAGCTTCAGTTCGGTCGCGATTTGATTGTGATTTGGTAGTTTTGTATTTTAGCATGTTTCGTCGCATACCAAAAAGAGTTTGTCATCGTCTCTGGGACAATGAGTGAGCACAACACACAAATAAAAACAAACTACGGGTGTGCGGGATTCCAAACTTTGGGGCAAAATTTTAGGAATACATAACGATTTTCTCGTCGTGTGGAAAATAATTTTTCCCCAATATTTTTTGTAAAAATGTATGTTCACATTTGTAGATTGTTCTAACTAAAATAAAAGTCTGGTTTCGTGCGAGAAGCTTTGTATCGACTCTTCACATAAGCGATTGTGATTTGATGAATGAAATCTTGTCGAGATAATTTTGATTTTTCTACTTATTCACAGAATTTAAAGATCATTACATAAGCTAAAATTAATTTTGTACGTCACATATTATTTAACGTTAACACTACGTATTTATTGTGAGAATGAACAAAAACTGTTTGCAAACTTGCACTATTATGAAGTTACTGTGAACCGTGCGCACTGAATTTGTCTTATATGTGAGCTACATCTGTAAGTTGCAAGTATTGATCCCTAGTTGATGTGGGACACAAATTTCGGTATACATAACGTAAAAATAATCTAGTGCACCATGGATGTTTAATTCGACTCCAGATGTTCAACTATTTTACTGAGATCTAACATAATGTTTTTTAATATGAGTTTGATTAAAACGATTTCTAACACAGCAGTAAATTGTCTTTTTTTTTCGTTCAGAATGTGTTTGTTTTTAATTGTGTATTGTGCTCACTCATTGTTGCAGAGACGTTGACAAACTCCAAACGTAGCAAATTTGCTATGTGAGAAAAAATATAATTAATTTACTTCACTACTTTCCATTTCGTTATCGATAGAGAAATTATTTTTGTTAGCATGCAGATTCGGTATGTTGTTTCATAACCTGCCCGATGCAACTTGGCTGTGATTGCAGTTGCACTACATGATTCAAAGCGTGCGTGTTCACAGACGTTAAAAATTTCCGCTAAAAGTTAATTTGAGTAAATTTGTGTCAATGTACACACACATTTTACTACCAAAAATGTGACAAAAAATGTGAAAGTTCCTTAGACGTAATGAAATTATAAAGACAATAGCAGCAAACTGAAATATCAAGGATGGTATAATTACACAGAACACGAATTTACTAGGGGCATCAACATATCAGTACAAACCACAAATACGATAGTGTGGAGGGCTATGAAGATCAGGGAAATTGTGGGGTAAAACATTTTTAAAATATGTATGTCATCGTTATATTTTCTTACGTAAATATATTTAATGCAAAAAGACGCAACCGAGCAATACCTAACTTCACGACATATAAATATATGGGTACTGTTTGCCAACACATGATACCGTACATCTTCGTGCAGCAGTTCTTAATACACCTGTGAGTTACACATCGTGAAGTAAGGTTTAATTCGGTTAGGTATGCTACATATCAAATAGCTACACATCCAGCAATATCTTAACCCTTTACGACATACAACAAAATGCAAAACTGTGTCATATATATATACACACACACACACCACACACAATAAAACGTGCTGAAACCGTAATAAGTACACTCGCGTAGGGTCATCCACCCCTGTGATTCACCTTTCGTGAAGTTAGATTTGATTTGGTTGGGTCTGCTGCATTTTACATGACTGGCGGCAAAATGATGTAAGTCCTTCAATTAACACACTCACACGCAGCACTGCACAGTACAATTCACTACAATATAATTGCTGTCTATACCAAAACTCCAAATGTATTACATTACTCACCCATTGAACAACACATTAACGTGTATTCAATTTGTCGGAACTCCATACACACTCAAATTACTGCACAAATATTATATTTTAACATTTCCCATGGACATAATGGCACAGAAGCACTCGTATTTTCGCACAGTTATTTGATTTAACATGTCAAATAGAATGAATTGTAATAAACCATGTGTAACAGCACTCGTGCATCACAAACATCCATACAGTCAAAATCACACGTTGTACTGAAGTGGCGCAAATTCCCACAATAACACTATGATGTAAACTAATTTTGATGCACATTTGTTTTCTGTCTCTTGTGCATCATTGGTCACCGAATGTATTATACTGTATCATGGCGATACATGTCAACTGTTTATAAACACCATATGTGAATGTCTTTTTGTATGATCTACTATGTGTGTATTTATTCTACTAGTAATACATTACGTAGTACAATCCTCTCGTGAATGTAGACAAGGTAAGCCTTGAGTAATTCAACAGAATTATATGATGTTCCGACACTGTTTGATTGCTGTGTTTTTTACCTGTATAACCTTAGCACCTTGGCATAAATATACCCTGTAAATGACGTTTTATACATTGTGGATTGGCTTCAAAAAGTATTCTCGCATTTAATACAATTTAGCGACTCTATATAAATATATATTGGGCATACATTTTATGTGTTTTACTGCATAAACTCTGCAATCTTCATAGCCCTCTTCACTATCACATTTCATGGTATATAATGCAAATTATGTGAAGCCCCACTAAAATTTGTATTAAGTGTGATTAGTAATAGCCATATATAACATTTGCAGATATTATTTTTCCGATTTTCAGAAAAGTATTTTAAAGAAGTGCTCCAAAACCAGAGGATTAATTTGTAATGCAACAACTAAGTGTATAAAAATATAAAACTATACAACTTTTCCAGCTCAAATCTAATTTTTAGCACATACAGTCATTATTCTATGTTTATTTTTTGTTTTTATGGAATAAGTCATGATAGAATGTTATTTACTAGGTCTAGCAACCTATAAACTTCTTTACCTAACCTAAAATATTTTTCCTTAATTCCACGGGAAATTTAAGTTTCCAGTCCAAATTTTTCTTGTTGGCAAAATTTCTTCCCCGCACACCATTACTAAAATCTAAATACTGAAATATCAAGTACGTCATCATATTGTCGACTAATTTAGAAAGAACACATAAAGTGTCACTTTATTAATTTGCATGTGACAGAAACTAACTTTTTATTCCATTCATGGAATGTTCACTTTTGCACTTTTTGTGCCTTCTTGTGCCTTCTTGTGGCTTTGAAAGACGTTTATTCGTTCACATCATAAATTACGTGCACATACTTCACTGTTTGCATTTTGACTTGGTAAGGAACGAAAAGAAATTATATTTGTACCGTTGTAATATTTCAGAGAAATAACTTTTAAAAAAATAGCTTTATCGTAAAAGGAAACTAAGTTTCTCGACATCTTACAGCTTTAGAACGACCGCCTGACGTCTGCCATGGTTGTTTGCTAGCCTACTAGCGCCGTTGGTTTAATTCCGTGGCAGTGCTGATAGTACTCAAGCAAATAAGCCATGCCATTTCAAAAACACAACAATTTTGAATATAACAAGAAAAACATTTCCATGCAATCATTTAAAAAAATGATCTGTGTAAGATAACTGTCTTACAAACAAAATGCCAAATAAAGTGTGTGCGAAATGCCTTTATATGTACAGGCAATAATGGAGATTTTCTGTATTTACTAATGACGCATTCCCAACTTCATCCTTTTCTTGTGGGAAAATTTATTTTCAGCCCTGCCCAAAATTTTTTTGGCTCGAAATCTTTAATCCTGCCCAGCTATGTTTTGTTTATGGTAAACACCAGCCTGTTGTAGTATTATCAATCTACAGTTATTGTGTATATCAGTTGCTTGTGAAGAAAATATTCCTGTTTTTGTAAAACATAATGTTTTCGCTGTGCTATTCTTGCAAATTTTAATAATTTCATGTGTTGGGAAACATTTATCATGGCAAGTGAGGTTTGGAAATATGATTGAATAAACTATGTGGATGAAATGTATATATGTGTGTGTGTGTACATGTATGTATGTTTGTATGTACGTAAGTATGTATGTATGTATGTAGGTACGTACGTATGTATGTTATCAATATTATCTCATGTCTCTTTTGAACTTTTTGGAATTTCATGTAANTATTATCAATCTACAGTTATTGTGTATATCAGTTGCTTGTGAAGAAAATATTCCTGTTTTTGTAAAACATAATGTGTTTTCGCTGTGCTATTCTTGCAAATTTTAATAATTTCATGTGTTGGGAAACATTTATCATGGCAAGTGAGGTTTGGAAATATGATTGAATAAACTATGTGGATGAAATATATATATGTGTGTGTGTGTACATGTATGTATGTTTGTATGTACGTAAGTATGTATGTATGTATGTAGGTACGTACGTATGTATGTTATCAATATTATCTCATGTCTCTTTTGAACTTTTTGGAATTTCATGTAAATATGCTCCCACTGTTTGTGTTATATTATTTATGTTGGTAATAGGCCTAATATTAATGTAGGGCTAGTTTAAATTAAATTTCACACCCTCCTATACAGTATTTAGTTCTGTAAAGTAATTGTCTGTAACTAAAAGAATCACAATTTTTAGAATTGAGAATTGAGAGACGTATCAGCATCAATGAAAAGTGGAATCATTACATCCCTAGTTTTAAGTTTATTCTAACTCAGCGTGGATTTTTTGTAACAATCTTAACAATAATGGCTTAGGTATGGTTTTATAAAGAAGAAACATTCTATCCTGGAAATGAAACTATTTTTATATTTGCTTATACAATTTTGCTTCTCTCATTAAATTATTTTTATCTTTTCTGCATGGTATGTGACTCTTACTGCTGTTATTCTCTCAGCCTGAATGACAAACTAAAGTTAATTTTTTTTTTCTAATATCAAAAAATTTAAATTATTCTTATCATCACTGGTTTATACATTTTTGGATACAAATTGTTGGTCACAGTTTTGCAGATAAAGTAATCTATTTTGGTTAAATTTAATTTAATTTTCTGTTTTAACTTTTATGGGGTGTTTATTTTGGTTTTATCACTATTCGTCTTATATTCTTGGCTCTACTCATCAAGTATTCGTCCTTTTCTGGCGATACCACTACATGAAACATTGTGACTTTTTATCCTTTCCAATTTTATTCACAGACCTTGTGTATAGTAATTAAATTTCATCATTTTCTTTTGAAAATCTAATACTGAGTTAGACCCCCTTTAAGAAGTTTAGCCCAAAGATTAACATACAAATCAAACTTGGTAATACCCAAAACTCTTTGGTCCACTTTAAAGTGCAAACTATGCGGCACACTAATCTCACAACTTATTCCATTTGCCATAAACAAACTGAATCCTTCTTCCGTTTTAAACTGATTTCTAATTTCCAGGAATTCCATAACTAGAGAACTTGCTAATTCTTTGTTAATAAAAATTCCCACCCACACCTGTGTCCAACATGGCGATAATAATCTTTTTATCCCAACCTCAACAACCAGCCTAAGGTATTCATATTTCCCTTATTTTGACCTACTACTGCAATACTGTGAGAATTTTTTTCTGGAACTCCCTTTTCGTCACTTTTTCTCTGATTACAACACCTTTTAATGTGTCCCTGTTTGCTACATCAAATAGAAGTCAAACTATTCTTAAGGGAGTTGGATACCAAACAATTAACTATTTTATAATTGTACCAAACATTGTTCAACTTGTACGTATTGTATGTGATGCCATTTTCCCCAAATAAAAATCAACTCTACTCTACTAATTTCACATTGCTTTCCCCTCACAAGGTACAGTGTTCATTATATGTTCCTAACTGTTGAAGCTATTTGGTGTTTCTGATGTGTGAATAGGAAAATAGTTTATTATGAAATATATTAAAATATATTGAATAGAAATATAATTTATTAGGTATGTGTTTTGACAAAGTT
This sequence comes from Clitarchus hookeri, assembly GCA_002778355.1. Lineage (NCBI taxonomy): Eukaryota > Metazoa > Arthropoda > Insecta > Phasmatodea > Phasmatidae > Clitarchus > Clitarchus hookeri. The sequence goes on from NQII01000902.1 coordinate 401,790, forward strand.
TATTTGGAATTTTTTTTTCTTCCCCCCTTCCTTCTTCGCTGAAAAATTAAACATAGACCGGATATAAATCCTATATAAAACTGATTGGTAACTTTTTGGTTATAGTTTTTGTCAAGTCACTAAATCACTTTTTTGAATTAATTAAATCTCTATCAGCCCTGATTATGTTAATAACTCATGCAACGTCTTTCAAAGTTAAACTTTTTCACATTTTTGAAACTACACAATTTATTTTCCAGTAAGTGACTTTATTTATTTTGCACTGTTTCTTTCGTCTTTAAAAATGGGTGCATGCATTTATATCAAATTCATGATGTAGATATCTTTTTCATTTTAACTGGTTAAACTTGGACTTTTCCCCCAAACAAAATTGCACTTAAAATAACATCTTAAAAGTTGTTCTGTAAATCTAAAAATTTTTCTGTATGTTAATTTACAATCAAAGCATTAATAAAGAGGATGTTCCAAATTGTGCATTACCAACTGGTAGAAGCTATTAATTTAAGTTGGTCAAAATTTAAATGAAATGGGATCAAAGGAATGGCTTTGTCACTAATTGTGTTAATAAAGTCTGTCTAAGCTACAATCGTAAGGTTTAGGCAGCCAGTGTTTAGTAATGTGTCCTAAAAAAAACCAACACTGCACATGAAACAACATTGTGTATCAGCTGATGTCGGAATGAATGGAAAGGTGAATATGACAGCCCTGCTGATACACACAGACCAGGCAAAAATACATTGGCAGAATATAGCTCTTAGTTCATTAATACACTCAAACCTTGATTTTACGGCACCTGGTTAGTACATACTTGTTAAAATGGACAAATTTTTGAGGAACCGTGGAAAAAAAGACATCAAAACATAACTTTCTTGACATTGCATAGTAAATTGCTTAACACAAACATCATCCTGTTTAGAAACGTCCGTACTAAGTCCTCCAATATTCCTAAATATCTTCCTTGGAAAATATCTTCTCCTTCTGTAGTGTCTTCATGTCATGTTGAATCACTGTTGTAACTGACTTGTTACACTCTTGCTCTCACTTATATATACACATGCCCACACGATGAGTCACGCGCCAGAAATAACCAACTGTACAAATGTGCTTGCAAACTGTCTTCCAAGGAAATATAGACTCCTGTTCTGAATATTTTGCTTTAATAATTGTCTGCCCTTTTATAGATATAGAATATTTTTGCTGAGAACAATGCTGTACCTCAAAGGTAACATTTTGTAATTCCAGTTTAAATTAATGTATGAAACCGTACCTCTGACGTACAGAATTATGTGGGCATTTTTGTCTTACATTTGGTTGTAGAATGTAAAAAAATATTTGCTTTTGCTAATTTTTTTTTTTTAAATTGCATTGTAAGTAATTTCATTGGTTCAAACTGTGTGGTCTGTCATTGCTTCTTCCAGTGTAATATTGTGTGCTGTAATGAATACTGATAGATAATGATTGACTCCATATTTTATGTGCAGGGATCCTGACAATGATAATGATACGCACATTGCGTAGAGACATAGCACAGTACAATGCTGATGAAAGCCCGGAAGAAGCAATTGAAGAGACTGGCTGGAAACTGGTTCATGGTGATGTGTTCAGGCCACCTCGCTATCCCCGTCTGTTCGCTGGGATTATTGGGAGTGGCATACAGATATTCTTCATGTCTCTTATTACCATATGTAAGTTTTATCACGTGTAATAATACTGTACACATTGTAATGATGCAGCCTCGCGTTATGGCCGCCATATGTTGTAATATTGCACGTCAAAGTATGACAAATGGAAATTACAACTCTGTTAGCTCAGTTGGGTAGAAGCATGAATCTCTTTAAAAAGGCGCCAAACAAAAATAGTGAAGTTCCGGTTTATTTGTTCTATACTTTTATTTATCAATCAATTCAACCAGTTCACATACAATCGTCCTGTATGCAGAGTACGAACAGATTTTACAGACAGACAGAAAAGGTGGTAGCAGCGCCGCAGTGGTTTATTCAGTGTTGCACGTTCTGAGAATTTGGCTCGCCAGAAGAAATTAGATGCTGCGACCTCCCACACCGGCGGAGAAATAAACGAGCAAGTTCAAGTAAACAGTCGACGCAGTTTCGAAAGCCTCTATCACTATGCTGATGCGTAATAAAAACTATAAATTCGTGAAACGGCAACCGGATGCCCGATAAACATTAAACCACGATAAACAAACTCCCTCGGCTTTAATTTCAAATCCCGATAATATATTACGAAGCCGCGTTAAACAAAAGAAAATGACCCGTGTATTCCGATAATTAATAATATTGCATCATTACAACATGTTAAATTGTGTACACTACAGCATTGGACATGGTCAATGAAATATGAAAAGGGAGCATGTTTTTTCAGATACAAATATCGAAAATAAATTGATAATATATATATATTTATATATATAAGAATTAAAGAAGACAATATGAATTGGCTCCAGTATCCATTACAGTGGGATTAAAACTTTTAAAAAATGCTTAAAGATTTTATGTTTAATAAATTGAATTATATTACATTGGTATTACCTTGCAAAATGACTTTTTTCTGATGTCAAACCTAAAGTTTTGAAAGGAATTTTTTAACCTTATTTGAAAACAATACAGCAGCTTATGCCAGGTCTAATGTTTTGAAAGAATCTGTAGCATGTGTAGTATTATGAAATCATGAAATATTTTTTTGTCATCATTTGGTTATGCAATTCAGTGATTGTTGCTTCCATACCAATTGTTTGAATTATAATCAATGTATTAAAAACATTTTTTCCAGCCTATTTTCCTTGGAAACATCACTTACAAAATAAATTGTATGTATGTATATATTTGCACACTCTCACACGTGCCACCCACACACATACACACATACACAAAGGTGTTTCAGAAATACTTTTGCAAACTTTGGGGGCGGGTTCTTCACACCAAAACAAGAAAAAGAAGTCCATATAAACATATGTCCGAAAATCCTTAGTTTTTTTGCTTAATTAATTGTTGTAGGTGGCTCCACAGATAAAAATCCAAAGGATTGAGATTGGGGGAACGTGCAGACCATGGAACTGGTCCTCCCCTACCTATCTGTCATGGTAGACACCTTTTTTCCTGTTTTGGTGTGAGGAACCCACCCCCAAAGTTTGTAAAGGTATTTCTGAAACATTGTGTGTGTGTACGTGCGTGTGTGTGTGTGAGCGCGCGCGCATTAGCGTGCGCACAATTATTTAAATTTTCTGGTGGAAAGAAATGGATTGCTGCAGCATGCCTTATGTCTGGCCAGAATTTCCCAGCTAACTTTTGCTAGTTCCTTCGTAAGAGAATTCTTCCACAAAATGAAAAAAATGTGTATTCCATGATCTCATCAAAACGTGTGCTNCTTATGTCTGGCCAGAATTTCCCAGCTAACTTTTGCTAGTTCCTTCGTAAGAGAATTCTTCCACAAAATGAAAAAATGTGTATTCCATGATCTCATCAAAACGTGTGCTTGGATAGGTGGGATGAGACAAGATACTATGGCCATCCTAAATATGTACGTATTCAGTACTGTGGTGAGAATTGTTACACAATGATGCGGCGGTGCAATGAGTGGTCTATAATCAGCAAGTAAGAGGCGACCATACCGGGCAAGACCCCAGCCATCCACCCTGGCCAGCAAATCCCTCACAAGGGCCACTCTCTCTGGGATAGTAGGAAGGGGAGAGGGGAAGGTGCCACTGAAAGGTAGAAAGAAGGGGAGGCCAAGAAGAGAAGAGTTGACAGGTGGACTGAACCAGGTTGGCTTGCCTCGACAAGGTACCTAACAATAAAATAGGGAAGGAAGGAAAATCAACATTCTGCCACCACTGAACCCATTGTTCAGCAATATATACATAAACACAGTGGACTCCCTGTTTACCGTTTTTCGGGGGACAGTCAAAAAAATTTCCATACTTGTGGATTTCAATAGATGAGGGTTGTGACATGTACATCAATAAAATACCACTTCCGAATTTATTAGATTTGATTTTGAGTATAATTAGAGGTGTACATTATCTGTAAATAAAGTTTAGCTAATAAACATAATAAAAATTGGGGGATTTTTAAAGTAGGTATTACTGTATGTTAAAAAATATTTCACCTCGACTCGTTTAAATAAAGAATATAACATCTCAAAATACTGTTTATAATTGATTGTAATCAGACACCAAATGCAAGATAACCTAAAACTTTCAAACCCTCTGAAAATGAAAACAATATGACACAGAATGAAAGTTAGATCTTGAATGTGCCGCTGCCCGTGCTTGATCAGTTTATCTAGTGCGCGAGAGATTATCAATTAGGCAGTGTGTTCACAGTGGGAAGGGGAAGCAGTGGGATTAAAATAATGTACCCCTCCATGCCGCTACATTTTTGCGACACCTTGCACACGTGGCAAATATCTGTCTTTTAAAGTAATTAATTGTATTTCACTCCAAAAAATCTTTTAATTTTGAGACATAAATGAATGTGATTAAAACTTATTTCTTCACTGTACTTAATAATTAATTATTCTTTCTTCACTGTCTTTATTTAGTCATTTGAATCCATGTCCTCTGATTTTCCCATACACACCTGTCGTGTGCTATGCTGCACTCTGGCAAAAGGTTTCAAATAGGCACGTCTTTAACATGCCCCATAGTATTACGAGAGGACCAAGTCCCGTCCATGAATAACATACACACACACACACACACTCACCTCACCTCACCTCACCTCACCTCCGCCTATTTCTTACAGGAATGCTAGAATCAGGGAAATCCTGGAAAAGTCAAGGGTTTCTGTATTTCTGGAAAAGTCAGAGAAATGTCATGGAAATTTATCTGAGTTCAGGGAATTTAAATAAAATGGTTAGAAATGCATTTTATTTTGTTTTATAAATCTTTTTCTTGTTGATACAAGCATTGACGTAGTAGAAAATGTGATTTTAGGTGCCAACTTAAGATATTGCAAATAAAATATTAACTGAAATAATACTTTGTTTTCTTTGTATATCTGTTGTATTTTTTTTCATATGTATCTGCTACTGCATAAAAATCATCCTTAAAGGAAAACTATGTTTGTGCTACACATTCAAAAAAATTATAATTTTAAAAATAATAACAAAAATTTAAATTTTTGTTGTATATTACAGGTGGTGAATTTCTAAGCTTACCCTTAAAACGGTATATGCATGCAAGGATGCGCAACCTTATCACAAATTAAGTAGATAATATGCAGTAATGTTGCATCAGCAATGAATGTAACATCAGTGGTCCAACATGGAGAACTTTCGTTGGAAGTATTCTATATGTAGTCTTGTGATGTGAGGAGTCATAGGAAGAATTATTGAAGGCATGACCTTAAAACCAAATCAGAATTTTTCAGGCAATCCCTGCTCAGAGTAAACTGTCAAAATCCATAAGCTGAGCTAAGCACAGGATACGAGAAATATGCTGCTTTACCTGTGGCAAAAGATTTGTGTTGATCAAAGTGACGTATTACCAGCACAGAACGAGCCAGTTCCTTGAAAGACAGTTCTCCCATAATTCGGTGAGAGTTATGAGCATTGTGATGGAAGCATGTAACAAAGGCTAATACTTGTAATTTTAAGAATTTTGAAAATTTGTGCAACAGTCTCTTTAAGGTCCAAGTTCAACAACAGAGACTACAGAGCATACCTCTAGGGAAAATACCTTTTAATTCTACTGTTGCCATACTATCTTTGATAAGGGAAAACTTCTGCAGACATTACTGCATTTTCTGCATTGGCTTTGATCCTACCCACCGCAATGGATGACCTGTCAACAAAGAGGGCGAAACACCTCGCGAGTCACAATCTGCCAGATTTCGATCTGATAGTACGTGTGCCACTGTGAAAGGTCAACCCAGTCCTGTATTTGGGAGACACTGTTTCCCACAAAATTCTTGAGCCAATAGGAAGGAGTATGGATCCAAGAAAGAGTAACCATAGAATCTGACCCAGAATCAACAATTGCCACATAGTAGTGGGAAGACATGAGAACTTACAATAATGCAGTAGTTTGACCAATATGTAGACTGCATAATGTTCAAGTCAAGTTAAAGACAGCCTCGAGGCGGGCTAATGGGTGCAGGTGATTGGACAGGATGCTTACATATCTGTCACCTGTCAGAGTCGTATCTAGACATATCAGGGGTTCCATTTCACGCCAACTACACACGCCCCATACCATGACAGAGTCTCCACCAGCTGGAACGGNACAGCCTCGAGGCGGGCTAATGGGTGCAGGTGATTGGACAGGATGCTTACATATCTGTCACCTGTCAGAGTCGTATGTAGACATATCAGGGGTTCCATTTCACGCCAACTACACACGCCCCATACCATGACAGAGTCTCCACCAGCTGGAACAGTCCCCTGTTGACATGTAGGGTCCGTGGATTCATGAGGATGTCTCCATACCCGTACACGTCCATCCATCTGATACAATTGGAAACAAGACTCGTCAGTCTAGGCAACGTGTTTCCAGTCATCAACAGTCCAATGGTGGTGTTGGCGTGCCCAGGCGAGGCGTAAAGTTTTGTGTCGTGCAGTCAACAATGGTACACAAGTGGGCCTTTGGCTGTCGTTTGTCCCGTTCGTTCATGATACAGTACACTCGTGAAATGTTCGTACACGAAAATCCAAATGTGTTTGCTACCTCGGAGATGCTATGTCCCATCTCTCGTGCGCCGACTATAACACCACGTTCAAACTCACTTAAATCTTCATAACCTGCCATTGTATCAGCAGTAACTGATTTAGCAACTTTACCAGACGCTTGTTGTCTTATATAGGCGCTGCAGACCGCATCGCGTTACTCTAATTGGTTCCATACCTCTGTTATTTGCATACGCACGCCTATACCAGTTTTTTTGACTCTCCAGCTTATAAGAAGTATTCATACATTTAAATCTCATTTCAGTTGGTAAATTACAAATTAAAAAATCATTATTTTTGTTGTAAATATGNAAGTATTCATACATTTAAATCTCATTTCAGTTGGTAAATTACAAATTAAAAAATCATTATTTTTGTTGTAAATATGAAATGTGCTAAAATTGAGATCATTTGTAATTTTCCTGCTATTACTAGCAGTGCAAAACTTTCCGAGAGAGATGGGTAAGTAGGTAATTAGGCTTAACGTCTCGTCGTAAGCGAGGTTATTAGTGTGAGAGAGTTTGTATGCACGCATGCTTGCATGCATGCGGGTTTGTGTGTTAGAGGGGCGTGGGGCCTCCACTCCGTCTATTCAATTTTGATTGTCGCTAGGGCCTGCGCACCGTGATTTCCGCTGATATTTTATTTGTAACAATAAAATATGTTTCCATTTAATAAATTTTAACATTTTAATAGGCAGTGTTTAAATTACACATAGCGTACCAAAAAAACTGGTTTAAACAGTATTTTAATTTTAACTATTTCTTACTAGCCATTGCCAACACATTACTGATTTTACTGTTTTTAATTTGTATTGAAAACAAAATAAATATTTCAAGTTGTGGAAGATACTAAATTAAAGTTTCATTTATTGAAAAATATAATACTTTAAAGTTAATCTCAGTGGTATACAAGTTTTTTTAAAATACAGGTTGACATGTTACTCCTATGGTGATTTTTCAAAGGCTTGTTTCAAAACACCTGTAGAAACCATGAATGGACTATAACCAGGAAACTATTGTTTGTTTACTTGCATTCTTGGTCCTGCCACTTGTGGGGATAGACTGACCATCCTCATCTAGAGGCAGGATGCCTGCCATAGTAAGTTAACTTTTTTTTTTTCTGTGGTGTGACACAAAGGGCAGAGGAAGAACCAGTGCTTCCACATACAATGTAGTTCCACTGTGCAGAATGCATGCATCATGAATTATCTCCATATGTCATGTTGTCTCACTGTCATGTACTTCATCCTTCTACACAGTGACTTCATATGCCCACCAAATTACTCTCTTGTCTCACTAGACCTAGGGGTGGGGAGTTACTACCCATCATGGGTGACAGTGTTGTAATTAATTAACTCTGTATTGATTTAAAAAAAAAATTAAAGAATAAACAGGTTTTGGTTTTATTATTTTGATAGTTCAAATTAACTGTGTCAATTGCCAAACACAAACAAAAAACANGAATAAACAGGTTTTGGTTTTATTATTTTGATAGTTCAAATTAACTGTGTCAATTGCCAAACACAAACAAAAAACACTGAAGAGGACACAAAGAACTTGGAAACAGCAGTGATCCTAGCAGCCAATAAAACATTAACAAAGATTTTAAGCAGTCTACGACAACAGAGAGAAAACCAATCAGCTTTATGTAATTTCCTAATCAATTAAATTTTGAAAAAAATATCAACTTAAAAAGTTATGATACCAACTACAAAATGGTGATTGTAGTCAAATAATAAATAGACAGGACTTGTTTAATAATCAGAGAAATATTAATATAGAAAATAACATAAGAAAAAAATCAATACAGTTGTGACTAAACATCTTAGAGGACACAAAAAGGTATATTGATGCTTTATTAAGCAGGGAAATGTTTTAACAGGGTTCCACTGTAACATTTAACTGTGTTTAAGTGCCTGGAATCTGTCTCCTTCATGTTGCATGTTTTTATTGGAAAGACTAAAGATGATGGCATCTCCTTATTATAGTGGGCTTGAAACCATAAATGTACTGACTGACTTGCTCAGATATTTTTGAGCCATGCAATGATTTTAGTTAAAACTATCATTAGTTCAGAATCTTTATCATATGAGTGTAAATGCTCAAAGGGGTAGTGTCCCTTCCACATTGGATTCATTTTGTTTCACCGTAGCTTACTTTTCAGATAAAAAAAAATAGAGCTGTCAGGACACAAGGTATATCAAAACTAATATTTTTAAGTGACAATATTTTGCCCATGTTTTTGTTGTAGTTGTAATAAACGTTAACTCACTATTTACCATTTTTCAGTCCCACATGAGACTATACAGACCAAAATTGGCCTATTCTATTTTCAGAAATTCTGTAAAGTAGTTCTGTATGTAATAATGTTTGAATTTTAATATTAAATATTAGCAGTTAGTTATACAAAGATACAAATAATCACAAGATGCAAGGATACCACCAATTTGAGTTATCATTAGAGGTCTGCTAGCTTAGGATTTTTAGTTAGCTGAGCCCGAGCAAATCTACTGAAAAGTTCCCGAGCTTGAGCTCAAACCTTTTTATTCCATACAAAAAATAGTTNAGCTGAGCCCGAGCAAATCTACTGAAAAGTTCCCGAGCTTGAGCTCAAACCTTTTTATTCCATACAAAAAATAGTTTTATGATAAAGTAGTATTAGCGTTTTGAAGGTAATGTGTGTTCATATCTGCAGTCCTAAGGAACAATTTTAACAGAAGAATCCTACCTTTTAAAATGTAATCCACTCTTGATTCTATGACCCTTCACAGTTACTGGGAAAAGGGACGTTATTTCAAAGGTTCGTTATTAGAATTTTGACGGACCTCTGATCCCTATTCTCAAAAATTCCACTTAGTCGTACTTATACCACTTTTGAACGGCTCTCGTGGCAATATGACACATTATAGTAATCAAATACCGTCAAATCTTGATCGTATAAGTTCTCAAGTTACATGGGAATGGACTCTATGTGCTTGTAAGATTGACTTTGTTTAAATTTTAATTGTTTTAACCCGCCAGAACATAAAAACTGTGTTTTTGCGTTAAGTCCAAGTTCAGTCATCTCTACCATACAAACAACACATTTTTAAAAAAGTTATTTATTTATTTTAATTTATTTTCAACAAAAGTGATACCTTTAAAAAGCATATAGGACCTCATGTCGCCAAAATTAAGTCTAAACACAGTGCACCACCCAAGGTTTTACGATTGCAAAGTCCATTTTTAATGGCTTAATAACAAAAAAAGCGCTTTATTAACAAAACATTCATTTATTTTAATAGGCAGATGTTTTCCTAGCAAAATGGTATCCAGACACTTATACAAGACCTATCTTGTCAACAAAAAATATGTAAACATGTATACAGTGTAGTTTTTAACAAGTTTACATTCCATTTTCAATGGGTTTTTGCAGGAAATTCAGAGGATTTATTTACTAAACGATTACTTATTATTAACAAAAAAACTTACTAAATTTGCATTACATGGTTCTCGCGACATTGGGGTGGAAGAAGAGTGGATGATGTAACATGGTAAGTATTGCTTGTATTGCTTCTCTCAAGTTGCGTGCCATGTGCAAGGAGGATGGGAACAGGCAAGGCTGTGTGTGTGATGCGTGTGAGAGAGGCAGGTTGCGTGCGCACCCTGCGATCAACACTGCAGGCACTTGTCCGGTGACTGCTTGCTTTTTTTTTCCTTGAGAGTTTGGCGGCAACGTATCTGCTTGTTGACTGGCAAGCAACATATCATTTGGCGAGCATAAAGACAGCCTCTAATTTCGCACTAAAGAAAAGGGTTTTTTTACCCCAGTTTTTTTGTATTGCCTTTAAAATGAATCTTTAGAATTGATGATTAACTTAAATTATTGAGATCTGCTAAAAATACTTCCCAAGTTGAAATAAATTCTTTTAAGAATATGACACATAAATACATAAACAATGATTTAAAGCACTAAATAGTAGCCAAGTGCAAGTCGCAAAAATATTAAAAATAATTTGAGATGGAAAATTTTTTAATCTTGTTTTGAGATAAATTCTTTTGTCTCAGAATTTTCTAGAATTTTACTCATTCTAAAATCATCAACAAATAACTAATGGTTTGATAGTATTCTGCAGGGTAATGTTAAAGAAAATCACAAACTCAGAACTGTGTTATAACTTTCTGCATATTCCAGGAGTGACTGCTTATCTCTGGGTGGAGAAGGGAAGACCAGCATCAAAGCAAGAACGACTCAAATACCATATGTTTGTGTTTTTCCCGAGGGTTGGAGGAGGTGTTCTCCCCCCCCCCCCTTGCCCGGTGTTAAGGGAGGAAGTGAGAAAGAGAAAGGCAGAAACTAAATACAAGGAGTGCTATGGCGGCGGGAGTGAGGCTGGCAGAGTTAGTCAAGTTTGTGGCAGTCATAAAGAAAAAGGGCAGATGAGGAAGGGCATGTTTATTTTTCGGCATCATGTCTAGTTTTTCCTTATCAGTACATCACTGTCTGACACATTTAGGAACGACATATTTTCTCGCTGCAACTTGTTTTCAATTTTATTCTGTGTAATTATTTACTTCTAACTTTAAACTCAAATGTGTAGCTGCACTTTTTTTTCTATCAGCTATGTACCTTCCTTTGTATATCACTGTATCGTGCTCGTGCAAGAAAATTGATGAACAGTGCAGAAAGAGAGTTGCTACGCTGTAGAGCAGGTGCACTTGTTGGTTGCTTTCTTTATTCTTTTGTTCGTGACACTCAGGCGTGAGGCGACAGGCAAACAAAGTGCTCCCTCATGCTTCTTTCTCCCCCTCGCATTTCTGGACACATCTTCCCCTTTTTGGCCCAGCAGAAACGTCATTCACAACACCGCCCCTTTCGCCTCATCCTGGGTAAAATACATTTTTCTTCTCACGAGCGTACACAGAGCACAGCTGCTTGATACCATACTGTGTGCACTGCATGTAAGATGATATACAGATTGCACGTACGTTCATACAAAATTTGGACCACGAGGAATTTTTTTGTCATATATTAAACATAATGCATAATTAAACATAATATTTTTATATTGGTTAAGTATAAGAGAAGGCAAACTTACATCATTTTAATTGAAACTCATTAAGTGATGACAGTTCTGCAGTTAGTATTCATTAATTTACCCTTTCATTTTATACATATTTTGTTAGTAAGCACTAAGTTACTGACAAATTGATAAGCTAGTGAATCAGGATAAAACCTTTCTTTAAAGCCATTGTCATATATTTTAATTTAACAGAATTCTCTGTCTTTTCTCAATTCTTGAAAATATATATTGTGTTTCGATTTTGTCTCGAACTAAAAACTGTGCTTATTGCACAGCTCTACTAGATAGATATAGCTGTACCTAAAAAACATCTTTAAGCAAGGCCCTAAATATTAACACTCACATGCAATATCCAACAACTTGACATGTGACAGCTAGTCTTTCACTCATATAAACAGAAATGGAGCTATCTCGCATTCATACTTATGAATGTAAATTTTTTTTTAATACAGTACAGTGCAGTACTATTAGTTACTTTACAAACATGTATTGCATACTGTGGACTGCCGGGCTTACACACAGAAAGCATTAAAAACACTAGGAAGATAAAATAACAAACAGCCCTTCCCCCTTTCTACTTCTTCTTGAAGAAGTCCTTTTTTGAAGTCTGCTTCTTTTTGGCGCCTGTTTTCTCAGGGAAGTCTTTAACACATCAAGTTTGGATAAATGCGACAGAGAAACGCAGACTGCGGGAGTTCTTTGTCTGCGGACTTATGGGGGAGGGGGAGGGAGTGACAACTGTTGTTAAACGCAGCTGCTGCCTGTCCGCTGGTACACACAAGGCAGCCGCCGCCGGCCCNGGAAAGGCAGACTGCGGGAGTTCTTTGTCTGCGGACTTATGGGGGAGGGGGAGGAAGTGACAACTGTTGTTAAACGCAGCTGCTGCCTGTCCGCTGGTACACACAAGGCAGCCGCCGCCGGCCCGATGCACATGCACATAAGGCAGCCACTTGCGAGGTTTAGTTTCTTACACAGCAAGAATATAATCAATGCATAATTGATAGATTATCTGAATTTTACATACACTTCAGGGAAATTTTACTTTGAATTACATATTGTGCGGAATTTCGAATTAGCCAAACTCCAAAGCATGTAAAATCTAATTGTTGTGTTCGAGGGCTAACAACAACTTCGATTGACCTAGAATTTGGAATGAACAGAGTTCTAATTATGATGTTTTATCTGTAGTGCAGTGCTTGAGAAGAGAATCACAACCATTTGTGGCCATAATAAATGCAACAAACTTTTTTTTTTTTTACCCATTTCCCTATGATTTTATATTTCTTTAAATCAAATTTTTACAGTTCCTGAGAAAAGGGTTGTTACTTCAAGAGGGTCGCTATTTCCGGGGTTGCAAGATTGGAGTTGGCTGTAAGTTGTTTCATTTGTGAATAAATAGACACTTGTTTTCTGTGTGAAAAGGTTTCCATGTTTTCTTCTGTTTTCATAAGGTAATTTTGGTATGTTTTTCACTACTTTTTCTAAATTTGTCAATTACTTTTGTGATTTTTTAAGTGTACCATAATATCACAAACTATAAAGTACGTGTACAATTAATTTTCGTTTAGCAAAATATTTATTGAAGTGATTGATTTTATATAAATATGGTTTTGTGCTGGCTGAAATTTGCCAGTTCAATAAAAAAATACTCAGTCCATGTATACAGTAAGTGTCACACATGTGTAAAAGAGAGAGATAACAGGAATGATAAATAAAAGCGATGGCATGCATCACCAGCATGATTCCCACACTAAATTGAAATCTACGTTTAAAAATGCAGCCATAAAAAGAACTCTTTTGCAAATGATTATGCAAAAAAATATTTTGGCAGTGTCATATTTTGCATCAGCCCAGCAGCAAAAACTTAAAAAATCTTATAATTCATGAAAACTGGTTATATTATTTGTGTTGCTTTGTGTACGTAATTTGTAGGTTATAAGACCATAAAAAAATATTCCCCAAAATAACTTGTTTTTATTTGCATTTTCAGCCATAGAAGCTAATTTTGTTGAAATAGCCTATTCATCACTGTAAATTTCAGTTTTCTCCGCCGATGCTATTGATATGTGTGAAACGTTTAGTTGCGTCAAACCATTGTTCTAGTTTTCGTGCAATGCTGTTGGCATTTGTATGTTTAAGGCACATGTATGCTTTTTATATGCAATGTTAACATTATGAAAAATGTAAAATTCTCCCATTGTAACTTATGTTGCCATATCAAAAATCTTTAACATCAAGAACAATTTTTCCAGTAATCTAAACAAATGCCATTTTATGTTATCTAAACAAATGCCATTTTATGTTTTAATGTTTCATTCTATACTATCTAATGTTCCGATGAGCGATCAATTCAGCACAAACTATTGCAATAGAGTGCTCAAACCAACTACGTTCCTACAATCTTATTATTTCGTGTTTTTGTATAGCATTAGTTTATTTTGCGCTTTCAAATAACCTAAGTAAATGTTGTGAAAATTATGAATTTGTGCCTTGTGAAAAAAAGTCCGCCAATGAAAAGAGTCTTATTTTTCTAGCGTTTATAGCATCTGCTGGGCGCTGCATCTTAGGCCAATTCACGACTCTGTTTTTATGCTAATTTTGACGGGAATCTGTTTTCGTATATACAGTTACAAGGAACAATTTTAACTGTAACACATCTACCTTTTAAAATATTGTTTCATGAATGAATAATGTCTTATTTTGAAGCAAACTTTTAACAAACTGTCTTGTCAGGCACTGCATCTTAGGTGGATTTGTGGTCCAGTTTTAGGCTACTTTTGCTGTTAATCAGCACTCGTGTCTCCATTTCTGAGGAATCCTTTTACTGAAACACACGTATAGTTTAAATATTTACATTTTGTTAATAAACAATGTGTTATTTTATTTTATTAACAGTTAAACACACACTCATCAGTGGCCAATTGGATAACCTCACATTGATATAGAAACTCAAATTTTTTGAGCCGCAAGCAGGTATTCGGTTGAAGCTCGATTTTTCAAGTACTTGCAGACGTCTAGCAATCATGGCTATCAGTGCTCTTCATAGACAGAGGAAGTAAAAAAAAAAATATATGTGAAACACAGATTAACTGTAGAAGAGGGGTTGCCAGTTTTATTATTTAAGAATTGGTATTGTAGTCAACTGCTAGCTATTTGTCATTTTGTCCATTCATATGTTATACACTCACAATTCACTAGTGAACAGGCCCTGTTCAATAATACTGCAGCATTTGTGATGTATCGTTGTTTTGTCAACAGTTATTGCAATGCTGGGGATGCTATCCCCAGCTTCTCGTGGGGCGTTGATGACGGCTGCAATCTTCCTGTACGTGTTCATGGGTCTTATTGCCGGCTACTTCTCTGCGAGACTGTACAAAACCATGAAGGGCCGGCAGTGGAAGAGGGCAGCATTCTTGGTCAGTTACCAAATACATAGCATCTTGAGCATGAACTAAATCAACTCTGTACGTTATGTGCAGGAGTTTATATTAAGGGAGTGTAACAAGTGTGTTGACATTGGCTAATGAACCAAAATAGTGATAATATTATTTAATACAGATACATATTTTTCATGTACTGGCTTCATGTAGAAATCTTTGTTGTGGGCCAGTTTTCAGTTTTCACACTACCAATTCAGTCAGGGAGTGTAATTTTTCTCAATGATGCAGAGGCTATAGAATATTTTATGTAAGCTGTATAATTTTTTTTTGTATGTTTGTCTTTTTCTGTGTTTTGAAATTTAATTTACTTATCTCATGTTTCTTCATGAAAACAATTTTAACTTTCAGTGTAACATCAGATAGCGTGTTAAATGACCTCTATATTTTAGACATAAGACATTGCATAGTGTTGTAAGTTTTTGCATCTTTCTAATATAATAGTGTGACTTTTACCATTGTCACATCTGTTCAATTTTGAATTATCAATTTAGATGGCCGAGGCTTGTGAGACCAGGTAACGGGGTAACAAAATGTAATATTGGTTAAAAATGTAATTGTTTAGTGCTTTGTTTTCAACAGTGCGTATGTTTCGGACTTTGAACTTATATTCAAGTAATTCACCTTCTGAGAATTGAACCATTTTTACCATAAACTTGTGACTGTGGTGACTACTATCCTCTTTTTTGTGTAATTTACATGATTACACATGTATTTGTCATATACCATGCAACTATCTCCATAAATAGTATTCAAAAACTAAGTACATACTTAATTATTTGATTATTAAGTACTTGATAGGTACTGTGGAGTGTGCAATTTGATAGTTTTAAATAGTACTAGTTTCACAATCTTTGGACCATGATTACTTTTATATTATTACTGTGAAATTATGCATAGAAATATCTAAATTAATTATTGTTGTAAAATAGATGAGTTGTAATGAAGCATTGGCTATAAAAACTCAATCATGAGATTTTATAGATTTTAAGTTAAGGTATTAGGTATAATGCTATAATTTTGAGTACAATTATTTTCTGTCGCCTACAACATAATGAAGTTTGATGGTGAAACTACATTGCCTTCATGCAATTTTGTTTAGTCACATCAGTTATAGTTAGGGCCCCACATTTATGGTAAATAAAATTAACTGATTTCGTCACTAAAATTTTGCCATTTTGTCATAAAAATATTTTCATTTCGTCAAATAAATTTTATAGCAAAAAGGATGCATGTGGTGTTATCAGGATATGTCTCTAATGTTTTAGTAATGATTTCAATGAAACCTAAATGGAACTAGTTATTCATTAGTTTCATTAGATTAGTGATGGCCCGATAGCCGATAACCGGTATCGGATATCAGTATTGGCCATTCTAACCTCAACCTAAAGTATTTTCTCTCCTCTGCAGCACACTTAATTTTCTCAACTCTTAACATCAGGGTGCGGCAATGCAACTTAAAAGAACATTTATTTGAAATATTGATAAGCAATTAACAACAAACTCTACTTATAAAAAAAAAAGTAAGAATTTGATTTGACCACTGCAATTTTGCTGGCATAAACAATATTTCCTTACGATACAAACAAATTAGAATGTCCATCACTATTTTTCACTTCATGGATTACATTGATATTTTTGGTAAAGCAGTCTTATGTTTGACGTACATTTCTCAAAGTAAACAAAATGATTGTGGCTAGTACCAACTAGCAAACACCAAAATTATGTCCTAAAAATAAATATTGTAAAAAACTATTTAAAAAAAGAAAGGCCTGTGACTCAATGATATTTGAATATTAGTTTTATGCTTGAACTGTAGTTTACTGGTACACGTAAATTTAATTTAATTATGTTTTAGTTTTTACGTAAGAATTAAAAATACCAGAAGCAAGCCTCTTCTAATAGCGCTGCGCAGCGGCGAGTGTAGTAGTATGTTCAGTAATGTTACACAGGTTGGCAATTCTTCAGAGTTCATTGTTTACAAATGCCGCCTGAAAAGCTATTTTCATGTTTACTTGTAATATTTAGTGGTAATGTTGGGACGTTACAAAAGTTTAACTATTTTTTCAAAAAATAAATTATTTTCACTGTTTTGCTGTCAGGATCATTATCGCAATGATAGTTCTTTACGTGTAAATGTTTTAGTGCGAGTTGATTGCGTGAATCACCACTACTGATTACAAACATACAATGGCACCAAAAAGCAACATTTGATTGCATTTCATGATCAAAACCAATGATAAAACGAAAGCTGTATGCCTCCATTCCTCTAAAGAAGTGGGTTACTGTGGCAAAACGTCTCGCAAATTCAACACTACCAATCTTAGAACACACATGGTCCAAAATCATTTCTTTGAAATGAATAATTCCTGCCAGCCTTCATCTAGTGCACACTGTTAACTTCAAATAGTAGTGTTACACTGGGTTCAGATCAACCTTACAAAAAATTAAAACAGTGCGATTTAAAAACTTTTTCAGAAAAGTTTGCAAGTTTGCAAGTTGGAAAAGATCAGATCCTAGATCTATAGAAACAGACAGAGCATTAGCNTTTTCAGAAAAGTTTGCAAGTTTGCAAGTTGGAAAAGATCAGATCCTAGATCTATAGAAACAGACAGAGCATTAGCCAAGCTGATATGCACTGACATTCAGCCTGCTTCCATAGTGGAGGATGAAGGTTTTAAATCTTTGGTTAAAATTTTTCAACTAAAATATTGGCTGTTTACAAGGAAAGACATAATGGGTAAACAACTTCCTGAACTTGCAGAAAATGTCAATCAAACTGAAGGACATTTTACAAACTGCTGATGAATTAGCAGTTACCACAGATTTGTGGACATCTGGAGCTGGAGGTGATTTCATCAGTATAACAACGCATTTCATAGACAGCAATTGGACCTTTTATTCCCTATCGTTGGAAGTAATACCTTTTTGTGGAGCAAGCCATACATGAGAGCTAATTGCTGAAAACATTTCTATGGCGTTTGCTGTGTGGGAAATAGGTGGGAAAGTTAAAGTTATCATCTCTGACCGTGCTGCAAATATGAAGAGTGCAATCACTCAGCTGNAATAGGTGGGAAAGTTAAAGTTATCATCTCTGACCGTGCTGCAAATATGAAGAGTGCAATCACTCAGCTGCCTAACGTGTCTCACATTCCTTGTGTTCAACACAGGCTTCAGTTGGTGGTGAAAGGGGGTTGTCTTNCACTCAGCTGCCTAACGTGTCTCACATTCCTTGTGTTCAACACAGGCTTCAGTTGGTGGTGAAAGGGGGTTGTCTTAATCAGCCGAGTGTTTCTAAACTTGTGGCAAATGTTAAACATATTGTGTTTCATTTTCACATGTCGGTGTAGTACCACACTATTACTATTCACTGTGCATACGGCGGGGCGGGGGCGCACAGCAGCAGTGTTTGAGATGTGTCTTTTCACAGCAGTATTTGCACTCTGTTCAGTTTATCACTTTAATACTCTCAGGCACGATAAAAAATAGTCACTATTTTTTGTTAGTTATGTACCAATGTCATCATTGTGGTATCGGTATCTGCAGATATTCCACTTTTGTAAATTTTCCGATGTATTTGTTCCTAACCGATATGTTTTCGTAACCCTGAAACCACGCTAAACTCACATATGTACAATGCCATTTTTCACATCCATGCATCAAATTTGTTTAACTGTAAACACAAAAATTCTCTTTACAAGGAAGGATTATTATAATCAGAGATATAAAAAAAAATACGTATAAATAAACACTCCAATTTTTTTTTTCTTGCAAGCTATCAGTCTAAACCACAAAGTTAAAAAGTAAACCACTGTATATTCTCTGTAGATGTGGTGTGTGCATGCAGCACTTTCAACAAAATGGCTGGTCAACTGGCATCAAATACCTAGTATTTACAATTCTGGCACTAGCGGTAGTCAATTTCAGTACGCAAATGTGCGGTGCACATACGCAGTTATATGCGTATCTATGATACAACTTTGTGTACATTTTTGCTGCAGCGAATATGTTAAGCTGGGTTTAAAATAAAACAATTATGTGTTAAAACTTAAGCAGTAGGTGCTGTTCTAGCATTCGAAAACACGTCTTCTGTATTTGCAGTTTTCAATTAATGTTTTAATTCTTAATTTCAGCTAAAGAAAACACATGACAAGCGTGTCATGTTTACTTTTGTTCCTAACCTAACCTCGTATAACACAACCTAATTTAAGCAGATCATTCTTCAAAGCAGACATTTTTTAACGGAGAAGCTTATTTTTTTGAACAAATATAATTATAAACATGTGCACACACACATCTTTTTAATATTTTTTATTTTTACATTCTGTAAATAACAGTTTTCCGCCAACAACACAAACTGTTCTGTTCTGATTCATCGCCGCCTCACAAGTTCACTTAAGATATAAAATATAACTATTTCTTTTAACTAAGGATGGACAGATACTGTTGCCGATACCAATACATCAGCTGATAAACCCAAAATCGGTATCGGTTACGATCGGCCATGGTCAAACCAAATCATTTCATCAACCCAAATGATTTAATCATCATGGAAATTACCGCACTTGGTTATCTTACGGGACATGTTTTCACAAAAGTAGAGGTGAGCCGATATGGTTTTTTAGCCTTTTCCGATATTGCCCATACAAACTTACAGATATTGCCGATACCAATACAGATATTGCCGATACCAATACAGATACTGCCTTGACAAGGAAAAATAACATTTTCTCATGTTTCAAAAAATTAAAAACTTTATTTTTATAACATTTAGTTAAAGAAAATTTTTATTGTCTTTGTTTTCATTGTTTCAGTAATAGGCCAAACTATTAAGATGTAAAAAAATCTAGGAACCACTTACTAGTTAGTAATAAAGCATATTTTTAAGACAAAAATAATCTAAATTGATTTTTAAAAAATGTGTAAGATGTGATGCACATATGATTTATGCATATAATGTATTTTTAGTATTCAACCTACCTTTTTTTTCCACAGTACTAAATGGTAAAAGGTCTGTGCAAATAATTTTTCCAATGAGACTATAGTCGGTTCATGACTGGAAGAGACTTTCTTGAAGCCCTGCTAAAGATCTACTTTCAAGCCCATTTCGTATCCTTCTGCCAAAGGGTAAACAAACATTGCCATGTGGCAGTCACATGGCAATGTTTACATTCCACTGTGTGTGTGTACATGTGTTCGTACATGCACGTACCCATCATAAAAGTAATGTATATATTACTAATGGATATTCCACAAGAATTTCACACAAAAGAATATTTGATGCAAGCGAAAAACATTTCATTATATAAACCCAAAATGTGAGTATTAAAAATTAGATGTTTCATGTGCGTGCCTGTCTCTCTCTCTCTCTCTCTCTCTCTCTCTCTCTCTCTTTCTCTCTCTCTTTTGCTCTCTCTCTCTCTCCCTTTTGCTCGCTCTCTCTCTCTCTCTCGCTCTCTTGCTCACTCTCTCTCGCTCTCTCTCTTGCTCTCTCTTGCTCTCTCTCTTGCTCTTGCTCTCTCTTGCTCTCTCTTGCTCTCTCTCTTGCTCTCTCTTGCTCTCTCTCGCTTGCTCTCTCTCTCGCTCTCTCTTGCTCTCTCTCTCGCTCTCTCTTGCTCTCTCTTGCTCTCTCTCTTGCTCTCTCTCTCGCTCTCTCTTGCTCTCTCTCTCGCTCTCTCTCTCTTGCTCTCTTGCTCTCTCGCTCTCTCTCTCTCTTGCTCTCTCGCTCTCTCACTCTCACTCTCTCTCACTCTCACTCTCTCTCTCTCAAAAAGTCAGGGGTGCCTATTACTCTTAAACCATGTGACTGGTATAAGCAAAGAGTGAAAGAGTAAAAATGGTCAGCATGACCAAACATCTTATGCTTAACGGGGGTCGATCTGAAGGATGCTATTCCCTACCCTATGATGTGGGACTGTGGTACAGATATGGCTGAAGGCCTGGATACATACAATTATATCATCCCAGTTGATTATGTTAGAGCNTGTGGGACTGTGGTACAGATATGGCTGAAGGCCTGGATACATACAATTATATCATCCCAGTTGATTATGTTAGAGCTTTAAATGCATTTGGATATGCAGTTGGAAAGTTATTTTCACATCCCATTGCAAAGCTAGTGAAAAAGTAAAGTATAAGATTACAATTACATCAAATCCCAGCCTTAAGGGAGTAGCTAAGTTCACTGCGGAATCAAACTAAGTTCTCGCACGGTGTGCATAGGTAAGGAAAGTTAACTGGAGCAATCACAAATTAGTAAGAAAAGCGTGCAGTGAGAAAATACTTATGTAGTTGGCAACCCCTACTTACATCAAAAATAGAAGCTGCTACAGGTTATGAAATTCGACTGGTACACTTCCAAAATAAAACAAAAGAATATTTAGGTTGGAGCCATTCAATTGTTTTATCTTGTGTAGGTGTTCATTTAAATTTGTCTTCCTTCACAGTATTGGCTCAGATAAAAGATAATTAATTGAAAAATTGTTACACAAAAGTTTACAAGCAACATGACACTGGTTGTAAAAAAATATTACACGTAGGTTGACTTTGAAAAGGTTAACAACTAAGCAAATTAGCAATATGAATAATGGCACGTTAGACAAAGGTGAACAGAGAACAAGAACAGTAGGTGCAACGTAAATACATGTAAACAGTGACATAGGACATGTGAGGTAACTTGAAAAATTTAAACAATGGTTTACACACAAGAGATTTAGGCAAAGTAGTACACAATGATATGAGCATTAATTGATTTGATTTGCAACATGCTAGATACAGTTGTCACCATACAGTGAGTATTATAAAGAGAGAGTTGCACAAAACAACTCCTGAATAAAGAATGATTGTTTAGAATGGGCTAGCCATTCTAGAGTAAGGCGCATTACTAAACGTAGCAATGAAAAACAGTTAGGATTGGACCAAGCTATTACAGCGTGAAGCACGTTATTAAACATACAAATATTAGTAATGTAAAAGTAGTGGTGGGCATTAGGCACAGCTTCGCTTCCAAGCATGTTTTCGTCTAAGGTTTATGTCGTAGGCTGATTATATATACATGTGCTTTAAAACTTACTTTCTTACTCTGGCTCACAGACTTCATTCATCAAACAGCAGTTAGGCTGCATAACATCACAAAGCAGTTAAACTGCCAAACTTCAAATCAAACAAAGCAGAACTTTACAAGTAAAAGCAGAAATAACATCACATAGTACTTAAAACCTCTTCATGAGCCAGCGCACATTGTAGAAGCATAGTTATTACCATGGTCTATGGCTAAAAAATAGAAATCAACTGAACAGACAAGCCGTGCATTCATGGTTAGCTTGAGCACAATACATGACCAGGTTTTTCTTCATGTCGCACAACAAATGGGTTAGGGATTCACTCTGTTTTCACACAAAATGGACTTTGCTTCTGTAGCACTTCCTATTCTAGATCCTATCTGGCTAACACTTACTCTGCTATCTAGGCTGCAGCTATGCTAAACTCACACACTTACTCGTGGACGTCAGTGCAGCAGGCTTGCCAAAGATGGACTCTATGCTGTGGTAGCACGTAGTGAGGCTCAGTTGGGGGTATAGGCGGCAGTGGGCCGTGGATCAGTGACCCGCAGCACGAAGGCTGCGGCCCTCCACTCTCAGCTGACTGGCTGGAGGGGTAGCGACCACTTCCCCTCTCTGAAGGCGTTGTGTAGGCTGCTTACCCTGCCTCTGCGGTGGCTGGCGCGGAAGGCGGAAATTGCACTGGAAGGGGCAATGCTGGTTGCTCCATGCGTGTTGATTAGCCCACCATGGGTGGCTCTTCTCCCACTGGTTGGCGCTGGTCCCGGCGAAGGCATGCGCTTTGGTCTGGAGACGGCTGCAGTTTGGTAGGAGTAGGAGCCCGTGCATGGGGTGCAACGGGGTTCATGGCTGGCATAATGAAATCTGCGGGGTCACACACACACACACACGGCCATGCTCTGGTTCTATTTGTGGTGGTAGTGGTGGTGCGTTGCGAGGATTTTCCTGCTTAATATCAGGATTGCTTGCTCTTTTGACGTGCGTCACATGCACCTTGCATATGTTGCAGTTTCTGTCTTGGATATACAAGATGTTTCCCCGTTTTTCAGCTACTTGATATGGGTCTTCGTGTTTAGGGTGGAAACCTGCATAGAAATGTGCATCTTTACAGCTGAGTGGTGGCGTCTTCACCCACACATTTTCCCCTTCTTGAATACCTTCTCCTGGTTGACGTATAGGCGTGGGTTACTTGTGCTTGATATAGCGGGCTTGGCTGGTACGCGCAGTGTCCATACACTTCATATTTTCCCTGCATATTTCTCTGACTTGGGGGATTTCACTGAGCTCTGCTTCCCATACCCACTCCCCGGGGCGCTGTAGAGGACAGCCAAGCAGTAGCTTGCTAGGTGAGGCTCCTAAAGCCTCGTTCCATTGATGGTGGAGTGTAAACTAGCTGTCAGGGAGATAGGTGTCCATCTTCAGTGATCTTCCTGCATTCTTATTCGGAGGCCTTTCTTTATCTCTTGATTCCTCCTCTCTGTCAGGTTTCCCTGGGGTTGGTAGCTGGGCGTTGTCCATGGTTGAACTCCCCATCTGTGGCAGGCTTTTTCCCATGCTACTCCTATTAACTGGGGACCATTGTCGGTTAGGATGCAGCAGGGATATCCCCAACAGGGGAATAACTTCCTTTCCATTGTATCCACGATTGTATCTGTGTCTGCTTTGGCAAGGGGTAGGCCTCAACTTACTTAGAAAACAAGTCAGTGACTGCCAAGATGTATTGCTTACCCTTCTGGGTGCGGGGGTACGGTCCCATCAGGTCGATGACGATTTGCATCCAAGCTTGTGTTGGTTGTCATGATATTGCAGTGGTTCTTACAAGGCTCCATGTGCCTTTGTGCTAGCACAGACCTGGCATTGCTGGACGTAGGCTTCGTTATCTTGACTTACTCCATCCTAGGTGTACCTCTGACTTAACTCACAAAGTGTTTCCTTCACTCCTGGGTGTCCTGTATGGGGGTGCTGATGGTAGTAGTAGCAGATGTCTGCTAAGAGGTTGTGCTGCACCCACAACTTCCAGTCTTCTGTGTAGGAGTGGAGGCGTGCTGATACGTACCTTTACTCTTCTTTAAAGCGTTTTTGGTATTTTGCGAGTAGGTCATGCACCTCGGGGTCAGCCTGTTGTTGTTCGGCGAAAATGGCTTGGCTGGTTTGTGCCTCTATTAGCTGTATATGTACTTTTGTGTCAGCGTTCTGGTGCGGGGCGTACTCCGAAGGGAGCATCCTTTCCCAATCTTACAGGTTCCCTTTCTCCTGGTAGGGGCTAGGAGCTCTGGAAAGGGCATAGGGCAGCTTGTTCTGCTTCCCTGGGCAGTGCTGAATAGTGAAGTTGAACTCTTGTAGTAGTAGGGTCCAGCAGTATAGTTTAGATTTGGTTGCGCTGGCCGTGTGCAACCAGGTCAAATCATGGTTATCGGTCCGCAGGATGGAAGGCGCGTCTTCCAGGTGACAGCGGAATTTCTTGAGGGTAAATTGATTTTCTGTTGGTTCTGCCTTAGATGAAGGCTATAAAATGGAAACAGATGGTAGTGTGTCTCAGATCCTGAATAAACATGGTGAGGTGTCTGCCACAGCATACAGAACTGGAAGGTTATATAAAATAAACTTTGAAGCTACTAAAACTATTTGTGACTTTTCTTCTAGTGATTCAAGCCTGTACTCTTGGCATGAAAGGATGGCACATCAGAATATAAGGCAGTTTAGGAAAATTCTACATTCCCATGGTGAAAAATTTTCCGATGAGGACAACGTACTCTTGTGAACCTTGTGTCATGGGAAAGCAGAAGAAAAAAGTTTTACAAAAAGTGATTCTAAGTCAACTAAGATTGGGGATATCATTCATGCAGACTTATGTGGTCCTATGGAAGTCTCATTGATTGGAGAATCTAATTATTTCCACTTGCTGAAGGATGATTTCTCTCACTTCATGTTTGTGTATTTTATCAAGCACAAACATGAAGTGACTGAAAAATTGAAGACATTTCTAGTTATGGTCAAAAATAAAATTGGGGGCATCATTAAGGTGTTACGCACTGATTGTGGAACTGAGTTTGTTTCATCTGAAGTGAAAGAAATGTTATCAGATTGGGGTGTAATACATGAGAAATCGATACCATATTGCCCAGAACAGCAAGGCCGAATCAAACCAGAAATGAGAACAGTGGTAGAATCTGCAAGAACAATGATGATGGTTACAGATTTAGAGAAAAAGTTTTGGGTAGAGGTTGTCAACACAGCAGTTTATGTTTTAAATGGGACTAAAACGAGTAAAGTTGAAGGTAAGACACCATATAATTTTTGGTTCAACAAGGACTATGACATAAGACAGTTGAAGCCATTGGATCAAATGTATATGTTAATATACCAAAGGTCAAGAGAAGAAAATGGGATCCTAAATCTAAGAAAGGACTGCTTATGGAGTATGCTGAAACTTCAAAGGGTTTTTGTGTTTATATACTAATTGAACATAAAATTGAACTCTGCTGCAGTGTCATATTATAGTCAGTCAGTCTTAGTTTTATCCATTAGGTGAACCACTTGAATCCGAAGAAGAAAATGAAACTTTATTACCAGGTAAGAGAAGTGACGATGAGGGAAAGAGCCTTTCCTTGGTTTTGAAGAGAACACTTGTGTTGGGATTGAAGAGTCAGGTGCTGATGAGGAAGGCAGACAATCTTTATGTAGAAGCCTACGTGGTCGAAAGAAAATACAAAAACCTAATAAACTAGATGACTTTGAATTAGGTATGTACTCCGACAATTGACCAGAAGACCCTGAAACCTATGAAGAGGTGGTAAATGGTGTTCGTGGAGAACAGTGGAAGATTGCTATCAATCAAGAACTGAACATTTTACTGGAAAATCACACTTGGACTGAAGTGGAAAGACCAGCTGGTGCTCCTGTTATTGATAGAAATAGTTTTCAAGACAAAAACTAATGCAGAGGGTAACAAAATTTCTTGTAAAGCTATATTAGTGGCTAAAGGTTTCCAACAAGGAGAAAGTTTTGATTTTTCAGGTCTTATTCACCAGTGGCTAAGTTTTCAACACTGCGAGTACTTATGGCTGTTGCAAATCAGTTGAGTTTATCTGTACACCAAATAAATGTTTCTGGGGCATTTCTTTATGGTGATATAGACAGCATTGTTTATCCGTCTACCTCAAAAATCTACTCGAAAGACTGCTGTGTTGAAATTGAATAAATCAATATATGGTCTCAATAAGTCGCCATTTTGTAAAGGAAAAGTTAGTAGGAGGACTGCTTGAACTTCACTATGACTATTGACGAAGGCATTGCCTCAGCATCCATTTACAAAGTTGAGAACAACTCTTGGATTGATATGATTGATTGTGTGTAGGTGTTTTTATCGAGGGAGGTGGTTGAGGACAATAAAAACTTTTTAATTTTTTTTTATTAATTGGTTTAACCATGTTCTTAAGTTTGACTTTTTATTTTGTGTGTAAAAGTTGTGTGTGCATTGTATCATGGGAAGTTTATCCAGTAGTAGCAAGAAGTATGGGGGGTGGTCATTGTTTTGTGGTTGTTGGTAATTAATAAAAAGTTGTGTTTGAGCTGAAACTGCACTTTTTTTATTCCTTGACGTATTTTATTTTAACAACATTCTTGTGCTATGAGAACACCATAGCTACATTTGTCCATTTGTAATTTAAATAATCCTATCATTAAAAAGAAAATCGTAATAGACAATTAAGTGCTGTGAAAACTGCTTAAAATGTATGGTTATATTTGGGCATGTAAAATTTTTACTGAGATTCTATGGTCTGGTATTATAACATTTTACTTCACATCACACTCTCATTTTCTTTTCTTAACTTTATAACTTTGTGATGAGTTTACCTTTATGATTTCAACAAACCGAATCTTTCCTCTGAAACGTTTACTGCCTACTCCTAAAGTGAAGCAAATAATTGCTACTTCTCATAGTGAATGTCTTGATGTTTGAAATTTGGATTGTAAATAGCCAAGGAAAATTTAAAATTCTTTTATTCACAAAATTGGTATTTGGTCTCTTTAAATTTATAATTATTTGTAGATCTTAACATATCTTCGGCATTTATATACTGAGCGAAAAAGTGAACAGTGAGTTGTGCTGCTAAAACAGAAATGCGTAAGTAGCCAAAAATAATTTTTTGTGCGGTTGTAAACTGTTCAATTGGTATGAAGCAACAATGCAAAAAAAAGTTGAATAAAACAAAACTGGATTGGCCTAATTATGTTATTTGGTTTTGATATTAAGGTGCTAGAATGGAATTATTTTATTTTCTTCATGTATTTGCCGCAAACGTGTGATCAGTTGTGGTCAGCGACTCTCAAGAATAGTGCAGCGAGAATGATGTTGAACCACNGTATTTGCCGCAAACGTGTGATCAGTTGTGGTCAGCGACTCTCAAGAATAGTGCAGCGAGAATGATGTTGAACCACCATTCATTCATCCCTACTCTGCAACTGCAGTAGTGTCTATGGAACAGAGGTATATAAGCATACAGCCAAGTACTGTTGCATAACAGTTTCCCCTCAGAATTACACAAGCCTTATAATAAACTGTAGTGTGTGTGATAAGACTGTATAACATAACTTTGCTACCTAGTATGCTATGTCAGTTGAGGTACCAACCCACCCCTTTTCAAGGTGCAGCAGCCGCTTCACCTGACTTATGGACTGTGCGCCCCTGCACGTAATAATTGCTTGGCACAGTTGACGGTTTGTTTGATTTCGTTAACTCCACTTATATTTTCTTACAAAGAAAAATATGTCTAATTGGNTTGGCACAGTTGACGGTTTGTTTGATTTCGTTAACTCCACTTATATTTTCTTACAAAGAAAAATATGTCTAATTGGGTTCCCACACCTTATTACAGCAGGTGAATCAAGGAAGTTTGACGTTCTGAACTCATGTACACTCGATAGATACACACATATTGTACATCCATTGTTCGCCCCTAGCCAGTAGCTTTATTGCCTAGAAGTAATGTATTCGTAATCTCAGGCCACAATGATGAGTGGTACGGCGTGAATACACACAGCACTTTGAATGCTCTCTTCACCTACTTGTATTTGGACACTACTATAAATGCAGTAGCATAGTCAGAAGTTTCTCAATTTTGGGGTGGAGAGAGGGTGGGTTTACACTGACTGAAGTTAAGGGAAAGAGGAGTTAAGTTGAGAGAGGTTTTGGTCATGAGACTTTGTTAATGTAAGGGCGATGGAAACGGGAGATCCCTGAGAAAGCCCACCTACCAGTGGTATCCTCCTTCACGATTCCCACTTGCAAAAATCCAGGAGTTGCCTGGTCAGAGATCGAACCCGGTTCGCCTTGTTGGGAGCCGAGTAGGCTAACCACGGCCCTTAAGGAAGGAGGACAATTAGACAAATTATAGGAGAAAATTGCCTTACAGTATAATAAATTGCAGTATAATGAACAGCAATTGCATATTTGTATCACAGTTAAATTATTATTAATAATTTTTATTAACAGCTGACAACCTAATGGGAAATGAAGGGGTGGGAGGTGGGGGAACAATTCTCAACCCTTTTCCTGGCTAAGCCACTGTCTGAATGGTTATGAGATGTTTTTGTACGTGTAACAAATTAAAGAAGTAACATCTAAAGCTAAAGTACAATTAAATGCTTGCTTAAGTTTGAAATATAACTACTGCTTGAATGCTATTTACAAGGTATTTATGTATTAAAAGATTAAAATGTAAGAATTTAAAAACCAAGTAATATCGCACANTTGAATGCTATTTACAAGGTATTTATGTATTAAAAGATTAAAATGTAAGAATTTAAAAACCAAGTAATATCGCACAGTCACGTAAATTATGTCATCCTAAAGTTGTATATAAATTTTCTCAATCAAATAATAATGACTTACTAACTTGNCACAGTCACGTAAATTATGTCATCCTAAAGTTGTATATAAATTTTCTCAATCAAATAATAATGACTTACTAACTTGGTTTACATTCAAATGCTGTGCGAGATGACATATTTCACATTCTCCAAAATTTAGTTCATTTTCCACAATTTACTACTAGTAAAAAACATTTTTCTGTTGGTAATGTTGAGCTCTATAGTAAAACAGAGTTTTGCAAATTTTAAAATTTCAGAGTTCTCAACTTGTGACAAAAGAGAGAACCTTTTCATTAATTCAGCAAACTGCAGATAAGTCTGTGAAAGAAAATTATACATGCTTTTCAACCCTACATCTAATTAAATCCACACATTTTTAGATTCTTCTTTTGTTTTCAGTTGAAATGGTTCCATTGACAATGCAGACACTTAGGTTTCTTTTAATCCACTTACACGCGGTGTGGATATTCTACTTGCCACAGAAATACGAAAGCTCGAGCGGTGATTTACATCCATTGAAATAAATGCTAATAGTGAAACGAACTGATTTTGATGCTGCAACAATTTCAGGTATAAACAATATCAAAGTTTTCCACCTAACAAAATATTTTCTCACTCTAAGTAAACTAGTGATTGTAACATTTAAATTATATAAATAAAGACAACTATACTGTTAGCTGGCGATGTACTATTAAAAAATATTTCCAATAGGCTTCTAAATACATTTTGACAATATCAAAACAATAGAATCGGGGTTTAGACTATGTTATTGTTAAATATATTTTAGTTCAAGGGTACGTGTGCAGATATTGGAATTATATACAGCTTGAACAAGACCTACTCATGCAGACCTGTATTCCAGAAACAGAAGTTGCTAACTTTCCTGGCATCTATATTTACTCCAACATTCTATTTGCCATAAAATTATACAGTACGAATAAAATAGTGAAGTTCATGACCACTTTACTAGATCTAACAGTAAAATTCACATTCCTCCACACCCAACAAAGAAATATGAAATGAATCCGTACTAGATGGGACTGAAATTGTTAAATGCCGCACGTATAACACTTTCTAAGGTTCGTGGATCAAAATTGCACAATACATTTAAGACACCTTAAAGAATATATCATAAAAGTTGCTCCTATTCGTTAAATTAATTTTTTCATTTATAGTCTTCCAAAGTTTTCTTTTTTAATCCACATATTCATTACATTAACATAGGCATCTAGACATGAACTCTTATATCTCATTCTGTTTTATAATCATGTATGTACAATTGTATTTTCTATTATTTCTTATAATTGCAATTCTGTATGTATATAATTGTATTTTAATTTTGTGATAGTGCCTGTATCGACAAATCCCATGCGAGATTACTGAATACTGTATGTATTTCAGCCCCTGGTAAGTGCGAGGGTGAGTGGGTGCTGAGAGTGGACGCTGGTGTTCAACCTCGGGGANTTAAGTTTAAATAATATTATTTATGCTCAAAGTTTAAGCGTTATTTTAACCAAGACATTAACGTAAATAAGTGCTGCTCATCTGATCTACAAGACGTTAATACAAACACTGTTTGTCTGCTTTGCACACATAACCTCTACGGTACAGCAATGTGATATATATTTGGATAGGCCTAAGGTAAAAACATTGGCACGCGTCAAGAATAAAACACAGCATATGTTCTTATAAAATAAATTTCTCATTGATTTTGTAACAGCTGAAATTTTAATAATAACTGTAAATACTCACTGTTCCATATCCTGGAGCAAATTAGCATCCAATGGGATGAACAGCACACAATAAACATAAATAAATAAATAAATAAATAAATAAGCAAAATAGATTGGGCTTTGGTTATAGATTGAGGCTTTGGTTGTCAAAGTAACTTCCTTAAAAATAAAATTTTGTCACTAGTACCTCAGTTTTTTTGCCAGGTACACCATAGTGTAAATAAATTAAGCTTTGAAATAACTGGAAAAGTTTGATTTTTATTTTTTCCCGCAGTTTAGTGCCAGAGTTTTTAAATTAAAAAATAGAGAAAAAAATGAGTAGGATTAATATTTGTATGATAAAATTCTGCCTAAGGTTACGGCCACACGAGCCGTCTTTCACGCAGGAACGCAGCTTCCTTTCAAGCAGCTTGAAAATCCGAATTTACCCCCGGTCACATGTGCGGGTTATTCTATACTGCCAACTCAGTCGTTTGTTGGTTCCCTCCAGTGCAACATGAGACCTTGTTCAATAAATAAAAACGCTGTTAACACATTAAGTGCTTTATTAGTTGTTCGCAGGCGACGCTGTCGACGTCAAAGAACATACTGGGTACATACTATTATAAGTGAAAGAGCAGTAAAAGGAAAATTTGCACTTCTACATAATAAACTAAAAGGGTACACAGACAAGTTTTTTGAGTAGGGATGGGTCGGTTCGGTTCTTCGGTTCCAATTTATACCGGTTCTTGAGGTTTGACTCTGAACCAGTTTTAGGTTAACAACAATTACTCGGTTCTTGGTTCTACACAGCAATGGCAAAACTCTGTTGTTACAAAAATAACTACGGTATTTACTCATGTATAGCGCGCTCTTTTTCCCAACATAAAGGAAAACATTTCTGGGGTGCGTGCTATACATGGAAAAACAATTAAGGAGTGGTAGTCGTAAACTGTTCTGAGATGTTTGGAGGGAAGTGTATGGGAACAGTCTGTTATCTCATCTCTCGCTCTTTCATCAACACTCCTCCCTTCTCTCTCTCTTTTACTCTCAGCCCTCCCAGGTAAACAACACTGCTAGCCGATCGATACAGCCTTCTTTGTTTGGCAGGATGGGCGCCGGTTGGGAGTAAAAGAGGAAGAAGAGACTTTTTTTTTTAGAGGTGTTACATTCCAGCATGACAAAAAAAAACCAGTGTGGCACTGCATAAAAGACGCAAAAAAAAGGGCCGCCCAGTCACCATAAAAGAAGCAAAAAAAGATAAGGAATCGGGCTGCATACCACAGCTGTTGATGTTCTTTTAACAAACCTTTGTAGGTTACCTTTATTGTACAGCACAGCATAATGTTTGGTTTTAGGGCCACGAGTTATTTAATTAAAGTATTTTCCAAACATATCACAATCACCACATATTAATGTAAAAAAAGAATAATTTTTTACGCATTTACTAATTTTAAATAAATTTAATACAACAAGTTTATCTGTATACATTAAAACTAATCTTCACACTTTGTTATGGTTAAATTCTTCTATAGGTTAAATAAAACATTTAATGAATTTTACCTGCATTGGTTTAATAAAGTTGCAAGCAAAAGGCAAGTATTCAAAATAGAACCGAATACTGGAACCAATATTTAAATTGTAGAATCGGCACCGGAACCGGAATCGACATTTTTTGTTATTCGACCCATCCCTATTTTTGAGTATTATAGAATGTCCATATCTTCATTTGAAATACTACTACCTAAGGTTGAAGATGCAATTACAACAAGTGATACTATAATGCGGGACTGTATAAGTGCAGAAGAAAAGCTAGCAGTGTCCTTAAGGTTAGTATTAAATTTTTACAACATAGCATTTTTATAATGCAGTTTATTTTTCATAAGATTACAAATAGCACTTAAATTTAAAGGTTAATAAAGGATAACACTGAGTTCTCATCATCTTCAAAAAGTCTCTCTGGTATGGATGGTGCCCTCGATGAGGTCTCACTGTAAACAGGGGATGTAAATGTACTCCCGTGTGAACTAGTATTGCTGTAAGTCTGGATAAGTTTCATGAATTTAATTTGAAATTGAAGCTTATCACTTGGTGTCATCTTTTTGATATTTGGCAACAGTGACAAAAGAAACATTTCATCTGTATCCTGTATTACTTGTGTGGATTGTTGTTCTGCACTTGTCTTCAAGATTTTGACAATTTCTGTTTCAAATGGATCTGACTTTCGTTTCTTTGGCATACGTGAAACTGACCGATCAACAATAGCTGGCTCTTCCTTCCGTTGTTACTTCTGGTGTCTCATCTGCTTCAGTATTTCCGCAATCAGCATCCATGTTCCCCAAAGTCCTGTTGAAAAAGAAATACATTCAAAAACCTCGCAAGAAATAAAATTCATCCTAGAAGTTTAAAAAATCAGGGTAAAAGGACTTTCTTGGAAAGCTATTGTACTTCTCTTTGCCCATGAAGTGCTTGAAGAAAGGCCATCTGTTTATAATATACATAACGTTTCTTTGGTTTTCTTGCATCACCACTTTTAAGACTTTTGAAGAAGCTCTCCTTCATACTCCTCCATTCATCTCTTTTGTACTTCTTTTCCTGCAACAATACAGGTATTAATTACCAGATACTCACCACTCGAAACATTCCTTTAGTATGTGGATATGTTTTAGACAAGACGTAAAGTGTAGCAAAATTCTAATTTTCATCGACTACAAAGAATATCGACTAAAACGTGCTAATTTTTTCAGGTACTTGGCGACTGGAAATTTTATTTGCTCACTACATTTTGAATTCTGTCTTGGTCGTTCAATGATTTCTTCTATTATTCGAAATACATGTACAGCTATTTGGAAAGTAATGGAAGGAGAGTACATGAGAGTGCCAACTGCGGAAGAGTGGAAAGCAATCGGTAATCAATTCGACAAAAGGGCAAATTTCCCTCACTGCTTGGGGGTAATTGATGGCAAACATATAAGAATCATAAATCCATGGGGTTCAGGGAGTGAATTTTTAACTACAAGAAGTTTTTTTCTATTGTGTTAATGGCTGTAGTAGATTCGAACTATTACTTCAGATTTATTAATGTTGGATCTTTTGGCGAAGGAGACTCAAATATAATAAAAAATTTACAAAAAAACTTTAATATTGCCGCAGCCTGCGCCTTTGCCAAACAAATCGTCTGGAGAACCAATGCCTTACGTTTTTGTAGGTGACGAAGCTTTTGCTATGTGCGAAAATCTCATGATACCGTTTCCTGCTAGAAAACAGACTGTGCAGCAAAGAATTTTTAACTATCGCCTGTCCAGAGCACGGCGTTACGTTGAATGTGCATTTGGCGTTTTAGCTAATAAATGGTGCATTCTTCATCAACCAATTGATGTTAGTATTGATACAGCAGACATTATTATCCAAACATGTTACGTGCTTCACAATTTCGTAAGACAACAAGATGGTTACAACTTGAAGACACCCTATCCTGCCCACTGGAAGGTATTCCTGCACTTGGAACAAGAGGAGACAACATTGGAGTTCTGACCAGAGACAAATTCAAAAGTTACTTCTCCCTCCTGCAGGTTCAGTGCCCTGGCAAAATAAATGTTGTAACATTGAAGCATAGAATCTTTATCTGTACTTTAAATTGTGTATTAGTAGTCTATGTTGTGCACAGTAACCTCTTTTACATTATAGCTTATCCCTCTTGTAACACCTACTTACTACTTAGGCTATAACTAGTGACTTAAATAAAATAATTTTTATTAGTACTTACCAATGTTAGATCTTGTGTTTTCGTCCATCTGATCCCAGTTTTCACCCATTACATTTTTGGTTACCATCATCCATGCATCTCTATTCATTTCACAATTTTTAAAGTTAAGATCACTAGTACCATACAGATATACAAACTTCTGAACTTCTAAAATAATTATTTCACTGTCTAGGAGTTCCATGATTTGAAATACAAGACAAAGAATTTGAAACACAAAGTAACAACGTGTTTCAAGCACGTGTGGCCAGTCACTGTGCGTGAAAACATGGGTCTGGATCTATTTGTCTGCGGGAGACCTTGAGAACGCAACAGACGATTCTCACACATGCGAGAAAACAAGCTACGTCTTGCCACCACCATTCTGTTACAGCAGGTCTATATTTGTTGCGTCTTTTCACGCTGCATTCCTGCGTGAAAAACAGCTCGTGTGGCCGTAGCCTTAGATCAATCATAAAATTTTGGACCCCTAATTTGCTTAGTCAGTGTCTATATTTTGAGTGTGGTTAAGAAGTCATAAATGAATGCCATCGCTTTCGGTAGTACTTACATTATAACCACACGTTAGAACGCAGTGTTTGTTATGATTGCTTCAAACACTGGCGTGATTATTTAACTGCCATTTTGTTCATCCTTTAGGGGCAATGCCTACAAATTGTAAACGGTTAAGATGAGAAATGCGATGCATACACTAATATTCTCAACCCGGGTCCCAGGCGATGAGCAATTCAGGTAGTCTGCAGTGAGTAACGCCTGGTACTGTCCAGCTGACACAACCTTGAGTCTGTGGTGCCTGCACATTCCCAACCCTCATCATCAGGCTCACACACCTCATGTCATTTAAAATACCAGCCGTGTACCTGACTTTAAAAATGTAAAACAAAATTATATAAATTTAATGATTATTTAGTAAAATTTGTATAACAACTATTTTATCTAAAATATATTAAATATTGCACCATCTAGGTTTCTGTCCACTTCCTTTTTCAATACCATTGGGATAAAAATCAATGAAAAAAGTGCGCGCAAAGCATTTCCAATCAAACAAAAAACTTAACCGTTGGCTCACAGGTTATTTGGAATGCCCTGGTGGATTCAAAGTCTAGTCTAGTTGCAAGCAGTTTTACGAAAGTGTTTAATAATGGTGAGATAAGTATTCAGCATTAATTAGATATTGAGTTGCTTTGAGTGCAAGTATATGCACTAACTATTGATGATCATAGAAAACTTTGGAATTAATAATGATTTGGACCCATATTTTAAATTGCCATACAAATATACAAGGGGGGAAGGAAGATATTGAAAAGGATGAAGATGCCATTATGGTTTTGGCGTGGTACTTTTTTGAGTGAAAAGAGTGTGAATTGTTTACATGAACGGTATTAGCTATGTGAAAGTAAGAAGATAGAGGGCAGAAGAAGTTTAATGTAAACCATGGACCAACACAGGTTATAAGTGCCCTGTCACTATCATTGTTTGTGCCAGTATGGTCACAGTGATGAAGGAAGTAGCAAGAAGGCACTGATGCTCATGGATGACATCATGTTATGGGGAAATGAAAAGAAAGAAGCGCAAGAACAGTTTGATACTTGGGAAGAGGTGGTGAGGCAGTATGTTGACATTTAATGTTAAGAAATGTAAACTGTTGATATCATAGAAGAAAAGTAGGACCATAACAGGGTGACATTGGGGAGAAGAACAGTTGATAAGGTAGAAAGTTTCAAATATTTTGGGGAGTGTAGTTGAAAACCAAGGAGGAGGAGGGGAATTGTAGAAAGGGAGCTCAAGCAGACACATTATGTGTGTGAATAAAAGCATAATATCATGGCTATGGAGTAAAGAGGTACAGCAAAAAACTGAAAGTAAATATCTATGACTTGTACTGGGTGTCTGTATTGGTGTATACAACAGAAACATGGAGGGGAGGAGAATGAATACAAGCATGTGACCTGAAGGTTTTGAGAAGTAGATGAGCAAAAGATCAAGAAGTAGACATAAGGAAAGTTATTTGAAAAATGTGGTGAGTAGTAATGTAGATAAGAAGGGAGTTGACTGAGTTGAAGTGCAAAATAACTGGTGGGGTATACAGAACTAGATGGATAGATGTGTGTTTCAAACAGACTGAGCCACTGGTTGAAAACTGCATTTAATGACATGAATCTTGTTTTCAATAAAAAAAAATTAAAGAGTAGCTCTAAATGTAACTGCATGATATCAGGAAGGAACAAGTATGAATACTATTCACAATTTAAAAAAGGTATATACAGAGATTCCAGCTATAACATTATGGCTATTATGTTTGAATAACATTTTTAAAATACTTGTTTGATTAGTTTATTATTAAAGTTACTCTCTTCTTGCTACAGTGTGGTTTTGCTGTTTATCAGTACAGTTGTCACAACTATTTTATTAATTTTTATCATGGTTTCATATGTGAAATGTTAGCAATGGTAAAAATTGTAATTAATGTTGTGGGCTAGTTTTTTCTGTCATTGATTAGTGTGCCATATATAGTGTGTGTGTCTTGTGTGGTAATCATGACCTGGGCCAAATTCAATGCCAGAAGCTTTGTGCCATCAGCAACAAACACATTTACACTAAAACCTCTTTTTAAAATGTTTTGAAGGGATAGAAAATCTTATGCTTGCTAACCAGGAAAAGTTCAAGTTTACTCAGGTTTTTTATTCTAGCTTTTTAAGCAGAGGAACATTTATCTGGGATCATATCAAAATGGTTTCATTTTATTTAATTTGAAGTGTGGAATTGGTGTGTATAAAAATTTATATATATCTTACCACAAAACTCTTTTGCAATTACAGGGTTTGTTATCTGTAGTGCACAAGTTGTACAGTCAACATAATTATCATTTAAGGGCACCGCCAACCTGTTGCTTGATTTGTGTTTTAGTGTGTTTGAAATTCACATTTTTTTTATGAAACCACTTAACATGTTCCCATTATACAGATATACGAAAACAAAACACTTCTGATGAGGGATGAATAACACACTATAAAGACGTCACACACATTATAAATACTATTCCCAAGCCCTCCAACATAGCTTAAAATGTTTTTTTCACACTACCGTATTAAAAAATATAGTGGTCAGAAACATACAAAACTATCATAGGGTCACTGCTTAAAGGTCCATTGATACATGCAGCATGACAAGAACACTGCACACCAGTTCATAGCCTTGCGCAAAGCAGTGATGGGGCACTAGACGTGTGTGTCAGTGTTGCCCTTATTGCTCCCTTGCTACTGTGCCTCAAAAATGCAAAACAGCTCCAGGTAGGTAGCACCCTCAAGTGGTATAGAATTTTGTAAATCGAAAGTACTTAAATGTTGGTCACTGGCTGTCAGTAAATATGTTTATATGTGAAAAAATGTATGTATCCAGACCATTGATGTGATTTATATGTACCTTAAGGCTCCCGCCTACCTGGTGCTTTAACTGCGTTACAGTATGTCAGTAATTCACGTTTTTCTGCAAAACTATTCAATGTGCTGATCTACTAAAAGAACACCCACTTCAGACGAGGTCTGTTGAGTGCTTTCAAGATGTCACACACATTAGAAACACAATTTTCAAGTACTCCAAAATGGCTAAAAATGACTTTTTCGAAGCGTTATATCTCAAAATATACACTTCAGATACATACAAAACTACTTAAGGACCCTGAATTAAACCTTCCTACAGACTTTCCACTAATAAAATAATAGGATCACCGCTGAAAGTCCCATAGGGACACGCAGTGTGACGAGAACACTGCACGGCAGTTCAGAGTCATGTGCTTAGTGGCGAAGGCATACATGATGCGCAAGGCAGTGCTGCCCTTATCGCTCCTGCATCTCTCAGCCTCACTTACAGAAAAAAGTTCCAGGTAGGCGGGAGCCTTAAGTATTCTGTTTAATGTGGTATTTTTCAGATGAACCTGAAGCAGAAAACAAAATGTAAATTTCTGGCATTAAGGCCACAAAATAAATTTTGGATAGATTATTATGTAAAAATGTGCATTGTTTCATTTGCAGACAGCTACGCTATATCCAGGAATTGTGTTTGGATTGGGATTCTTCCTGAACTTTTTCATCTGGGGAAAGCAGTCAAGTGGTGCTCTACCTTTCTCTACAATGATTTCATTGCTTTGTTTGTGGTTTGGAATATCTGTGCCCCTGGTCTACCTGGGTTACTATTTTGGCTACAGAAAACAACCTTTCCAACATCCAGTACGAACAAATCAAATCCCAAGACAAGTTCCAGACCAGCTTTGGTACATGAATCCTCTGCTAAGGTAAGAAATGTAGTTATAGGTAAGAGTAGTTATCTGTAAGAGTTAATATTTTTGTTTTGTTTTCTGTAAAATTCTTAAATTATTTCATACTGTTGAAATTATTATGTATTTTTTTTTTATCCTGTAGAATTCGAATATCTCTGTATAATCATCAAAGTTTTGTATTTTTAAGAAAAAGTTGTACATTCATAAACTTTTAACATTCTAAATTCAGTATTTGGGTAATGTATGTGCATAGGAAATTGCTGAATGTGATTCTGTATAAGTATAAAAAGGCACCATTTGTATAATTATGTCTTAAGTTGAAGTGCTGGATTCATTGTTTAATATTTAGTACTTTTATGTAGGAATGGCCCAAGAGAAGCCAAACCTCTCTTTGACAGACACTCACAGTTCCCCAAAATATGTCTGTACAATTGAGTTTTCGTACAAATTGAAACGGTCCTCCAATTGTGGAAATATCATCCTAACAGCCTATTGTGTTGATTGGGTACATTAAGACATATTTACACATCTCTTATAGAAAAATTATGCATTTTTATTGATGAAATGAAAATGTTTATATTATAGTGATGTATTCGAAATGATACCCCAAATTATGCAGAAAGGACTATTGAGCGAGCTAAAATTAATGAAAAAGCAGACTGCAACGTTGTGTGTATGCCTAATAAAACAGTTGTGATACAGCATATATTTACATTTCCTGCGAGTAAATGAAATGCTTCACATTAATAAAATACATTTACACTTCAAAACTGTGTATTTATATGTCTAACAGATGCAAAAAATATTTAATAAGAAAAACCAATACTTTTACAATCTCAAATGAAAACAGCATTGGTAGCAAATAACCTTTTAAAACATATTATCATAAAAAAATTAAAGATCCACATATTAAAAGTAAAGTTATTTTAATTGATAAACATGTTATAAATAAAATGTGATAAACTCCAACTGCCTTAGAACAATATTTCCATGTAAAAACGTGGCTTTATTGGGTAGTACTGATAATCACAATAGCAGTACAGACATTACGACATGAAAAACAAGAAATTAAATACAAGACATTACGACTTAGCATTAAAATATTTTTTCCAACAGTTCTGTGTTAATGAAGTTTGGTGAAGGAGAAGTAAGTTGTATTGCCACGGGAAAATACGATACATTAGGAGAGAGTGCACTGTTTTATTTAGTATTTGGTCAACACGTGGCAACTGCATTATGTATTTTCCGCCTATAATGAAATGTAAAACAAGGGAATGTGCCGCTTTGAAACACATGTGAACTGTAGATAGTTTTGCTGCTAACTTTTCAAAACACAGCAGTAGCATTGTTTAATCAAGTATTTTCCACCTTTCAATAACATATGGAAAAGAAGAAAAGGATGTTTAGAAAAATATTGCGAGCGTGTACCTTCATCCATGTCCTGTATATTTAATTTCATATTTTCCCACAAGTGTGATGGCCTGTCTGCCTCTTGCTTCCACTGGAAATTGCAATCTCAAAAAGTGTCCAAAAAATAGGGTAAGTCATCAATAACTTTAACAAAATAAATAAAAAAAGTGTAAAAAATCAAAATCCAAGTGAAATAGCATAATGAAGTAATCAATAAATAGAAATCCAAATTGTAGCCGGTGAAGAAAAGCCGAAAATCCAAATTATTGTAGAACTAGACACTCAAAAACGTACGTAACATTAGAGGTGCCAACTATTTGCCAAAGCTATCAGTAGTATTTTGTTTAAAATCAGTAGTTTTCAATAATTTTTCGTAGTGATAGTATTCATCTCATTTACCATTAACATGTGGCAGACAACTAACCTTGTTGCACATTTTGCAAAACACAAGATACCGAGATACATTTTAAACAATTTTACAGTAACAAACACTTGTTAAAAGAAAGGTGTTTAAAATCCTTTAATATCCGGATGGATGGAACTTACTCTTCAATCGTGTTTGCCGACATAAAAGCCTGCTATGAAGACACGTAATTTTACAGTAACAAACATTTGTTAAAAGAAAGGTGTTTAAAATCCTTTAATATCCGGATGGATGGAACTTACTCTTCAATCGTGTTTGCCGACATAAAAGCCTGCTATGAAGACACGTAATTTTCGTTCTTGTCTATTTTGCTGT
Organism: Clitarchus hookeri; assembly: GCA_002778355.1. Lineage (NCBI taxonomy): Eukaryota > Metazoa > Arthropoda > Insecta > Phasmatodea > Phasmatidae > Clitarchus > Clitarchus hookeri. The sequence continues at coordinate 442,810 of NQII01000902.1, forward strand.
TTTTTGCTGCCAGTAATGAAAAATTGTTATATACACAGAATTGTGTGTCATTCATTGAATTTTCTTAAATGGAACATTACTGCCATTTGTGCTTATAGAAAATATCTGCTGTGTTTCATATACTAAGAAACGTATCTGGCACATTACATGTTTCACTAAAAGTAACATTTTAAAATGCTTTGGTTGTGACTTTCGGAGCCTTATTAGAATTCAGAATTCACAATATCCATTTTCCATCAATTCGTCAGCAAACTGGTGATGCGTCACATAACATACACACATGTCATTTTAACGTCTTGACAATCGACATCTCGTTCGACACTCTTGAATCTCGTAATAAAATCTATTTTGCAGAAACTAATGCAATCAATTTTCTGAACCAAAGACATTTTCACTACTGCGCACGGATTTATTACGTTTCTTTACCAATTATGCCTATCATTGATTTATCTCACGCAAATATAAGAAATTACGCTAATATTTCCAATTTTGCACATAGCCAAGAATCTGATTTCAACACTCTTCATAAGTACACGAGTGTAATTTAAAAAACANTATTTCCAATTTTGCACATAGCCAAGAATCTGATTTCAACACTCTTCATAAGTACACGAGTGTAATTTAAAAAACTTATATGCATGAAAAGAAATTTTCTAAGACTGAAAATTTAAAAATCCGTATTATTTTGGTTAACGTCTGTAATTCTGTGGCGAGCCACATAAATCATACAAACTATGGAAAATCCATAGTACTTGGAACCTCTGCAACAAGCAAACTCCTCAGAATAATNTATTTCCAATTTTGCACATAGCCAAGAATCTGATTTCAACACTCTTCATAAGTACACGAGTGTAATTTAAAAAACATATATGCATGAAAAGAAATTTTCTAAGACTGAAAATTTAAAAATCCGTATTATTTTGGTTAACGTCTGTAATTCTGTGGCGAGGCCACATAAATCATACAAACTATGGAAAATCCATAGTACTTGGAACCTCTGCAACAAGCAAACTCCTCAGAATAATNGCCACATAAATCATACAAACTATGGAAAATCCATAGTACTTGGAACCTCTGCAACAAGCAAACTCCTCAGAATAATAATGTGAGAGTAACAAGCTGCATTTTCGAAAATTCACCGGTTCATCAATCAATGTACACCAGACGTTCTAAAAATACTGTTTCGGTCAAGTCCGTTTAAACTGATTGATCCATCAGTTTAACTGGCCTGAAAATTCGGTGGATCTGGTGGATATGCACCAAAACATCAACCTATGAATTTTTTAATGCTTTCTCTGAAAATGNCTGAAAATTCGGTGGATCTGGTGGATATGCACCAAAACATCAACCTATGAATTTTTTAATGCTTTCTCTGAAAATAAAAGTTAACACACACTAACTTGTAATTTTCAACCATTTCAAAATATAAAAAGGTAATCTGTACACTGAGTTTTACANAAAGTTAACACACACTAACTTGTAATTTTCAACCATTTCAAAATATAAAAAGGTAATCTGTACACTGAGTTTTACAAATTGGCAATGAAAACTTTAGAATTTATGTGTAACCGTATTAATATGTGTCTCGAAGCAGACAAAAACACTACTAAAAATCAACCTGACATTTGAAAAATGCCTCAACTGGTGTACACTGGTGTATCCACCACTGGTGAATCCATCAATTAATTTTCGAAAACGCAGTAGACCGAGATGGGTAGGAACAGGCAAGGTAAAAGGTGGGAGTTTTGTTTTTTATTTGCCGCTTGCAGTGTGCATCAGTGTCAGCATTGGCTGGTGCTGCTGTCGTGGGGCAGGGTGTACAATGTGCCATACTGCACATGTTTATCTTTGCAGACAAGTACATCAGGGAAAAGAGAACTGCAGCGGTGGAGGCGGTGCTGTATAACAGCTGTCAGGTCAAGAAACTTGCTTGCACGCTGTGTGCTAGTGACTGTAAATTTTAATAAATGTCTGCTGTTTTTGTTATTATTATTATTATTATTATTATCACTATGCGATGCATTGCACAAGGGTAGAGTCCGTACAACCTGTGTTGTTTCTAAATGTTGCAACTTTCAAATGTGTTTTAATAGATTTTTGCAGCAATTATTTAAGTTTTTGACTAAATTATATTTCTATTTTTTACGGTTCCTGAAAATCTTTCTGTACGAACAAGGTGTTTGTGAAACGGGTGCAGTACCAACGAATGAGATTTGAGTGTATAGTGCAAAGGAAGTGAAATTGTGGCAAGTAATATAGGCATTGAGANTGCAGTACCAACGAATGAGATTTGAGTGTATAGTGCAAAGGAAGTGAAATTGTGGCAAGTAATATAGGCATTGAGAAAACTACAGTAATTAGTTTTGAAAGTTGAAGAGTTAAATCTAATTTTTATAAACCAATAAAAAATTTAAAAAATTGAGGAGATTGAAAAGTATGGACTTGAGAATTGTAAAGGGACTACAATAACAGTGTTTTATATCAGAAGAAGAAAGCTGTATGACATGATTACATAAGAGACGAATAAGGTTATAATAAAAAAAAATTAATGGACAACGCCATTAGGAAGACTGAGCTTATGAGGATGTGGGGAGGGATGATGCAGATGGCGGAATTAAGGTGTCCACCTAATTGGAACAGTTTTTTGCATTTGGGGCACAGAAGCTGTAAGAATAGCACTGGTATGCATATCAAGTGCTCTTGTCATTTCTAGAGTNTGCAGTACCAACGAATGAGATTTGAGTGTATAGTGCAAAGGAAGTGAAATTGTGGCAAGTAATATAGGCATTGAGGAAACTACAGTAATTAGTTTTGAAAGTTCAAGAGTTAAATCTAATTTTTATAAACCAATAAAAAATTTAAAAAATTGAGGAGATTGAAAAGTATGGACTTGAGAATTGTAAAGGGACTACAATAACAGTGTTTTATATCAGAAGAAGAAAGCTGTATGACATGATTACATAAGAGACAAATAAGGTTATAATAAAAAAAAATGAATGGACAACGCCATTAGGAAGACTGAGCTTATGAGGATGTGGGGAGGGATGATGCAGATGGCGGAATTAAGGTGTCCACCTAATTGGAACAGTTTTTTTGCATTTGGGGCACAGAAGCTGTAAGAATAGCACTGGTATGCATATCAAGTGCTCTTGTCATTTCTAGAGTNTTTTTTGCATTTGGGGCACAGAAGCTGTAAGAATAGCACTGGTATGCATATCAAGTGCTCTTGTCATTTCTAGAGTTACCTATATATACAGAGTACTCTCACCAAGCTATTTTGTTGATATGTCGCAAACCTAAATGCATTTATATGGAAGAAAAGCACATTTAAAAAGCTGATAGTCATTGTTTTAAGCTTTCAAAGACTTGTTAGAAGGATCCCACATTTATGGTAAACAAAATGAGTTGGTTTCATTATTAAAATCTCACTATTTCATCATAAAAGTATTTTCATTTCATCAAGTAAATTTTATACCAAAGAAGCACACATTATTGGAACATGAAACTGGTGGTTTTATAACAATTTCAATTAAACCTAAATAGAACTTGTTATTTAGTAGTTTTAGTTAATATCTATTTCAGCAAAAAATTTAAAAAGTATTTAAAAATAACGATGAAAGGACAATTTGATGAGGGTCATGTGGTGCACATTGTCACAGTGGCAGTCAATTGTGTGTGATCAATGTTGTACACTGTCAAGATATTTCGGCCAAAAACTGCCTAAGAACACTCACTGGCATTTGAGTTTTCCACGAATTTTACACCATCCACCTACATCTTCTATTCATTTGTAGGTAACAGTATTTTAATTAGAAAATTGACATGTGACATGTACTGACATAATTTCTAAATACGACTCCGTCTCATCTTCATGTGATGTCACGTACCCCCGGGCGGGATTTGAACCCAGGATGACTTGCTTCCAGAGCCAACTAGCACGTCCCTAGGCAAGGTGACCCAAGGACACGGCAGTCAAGGCTGTCTACGCCACTATGTCAGATGTCACGTGTTGGGTAATCACCCTGGCATGCGACAGAAGTTAGCCATGCAGCCCAGCACTGCCCCTAAGCTTGCGAGAGTGATGCAACCCACACACAAGGAAAACCACACTTCCAGCCTCCCCCGAGAGAATGCGGCCTGCGCCGCTAAAGGAGGAGCTCTAGCCTGAAGATACCTGACCAGCCGAAGGGAGCCGAAGAACCCGCAGCCGGCTGTCTATATAAGCAAGCGCATTGCTCCAAAATGCCAGTTGATACTCAGCAGCTCACTCCACCACCTCGTGTGTTGGAGCTCTCTGCCTACTGCCTTCCTCACGAAGGACCACCGCTACGTTATAGAAGTCTGCTAGACCTTCGCCCAGCGACCTCCGAAGAAGTCTTCCCCCCCCCCCCTGCTTACTACCACTTTNCCGAGTCCCTTCTGGACAACAGCATAGATTAGTTAGGGTCAGTTGTTATCATAGCTACCTAGCCTTTTTCTGCTCTTGTTTAGTTTAGCCCCAGGTCCCCTTGACCTGGTTTACCTTAGTTTACTTCTGCCGTTACAGTTCATTGATAGCTAGTAGTTAGTACGAGCCACTGTGTCTATTCCTCTGGAGAATAAACACGTAATCTTACCTAACCCCGAGTACTTCTTCTAGGGTGATTGTGACCTCCATCCTCATAGAGTCAAACCTAAAAGCAGGAAAAGCAGGAGACAGCGTCTTGATACCTCTTTGCTGAAACTAGTGTAGGACTGTGGGCTACCCTTAACTGGGCGCACTTACGTTGCAATACCTACCTATTAGACGGCCACCCATACTGTGGGCCAGGTACGCAAAGGTACGTATGGAAGAGCCCCGACCACTAGTAACACACTCCAAGAAGTAAGTAGCTACACATCCAGATCAGCCAACCCACTCCATCCACCACGTTGTTATCTTCGCCGTGTGGAGTGACATGACTGATTCTGGTTGACCTAACCCCTTTCTGGAACACTCACCACAACACGGTTCGACATCCAAATCAACCCACCGCTCCATCCACTGCGTTATCATCTTCACCAGTTGGAGTGACAGGTTTGATTATGGTTGGCCTGGCCCCGACTGGCTGCACTGATAGCTAGGGAACTCGTCGCCTGTTCTTCCTTACTGTGGTAGACCGTAGTACCTCCCCGTGTGCCCTTCACCCATAGAAGTGGTGCTAGGTGGAGAGCTAAAAGAGCAGTTACTACCTCTGAACCTAGCCAACTATTCTGCAACTCATTGCCATCTGCCCTCAGCAGCTCCTCCCCACGGGACCGAGCTCAAGCCGCCAGACAACTGGAGATGCCTCACCTCCCAGTTCCCCCTAGCTCCCTCTTCCTGCCATCCCACAGGATCGCCGGCGAGCCGCACCCGTTCGTAGTGCACATACGACTGAGGCTTCCAGTACCACTGGGCATCGCTAGCCCTTACTTCAGGCCTGCGAGGACCAGCAGCCCACCACGGGAGCCAACCAGCCCCGCTAGCAGCAACAGCTCCACCGCCGCTCCAGGACAGGGCACCAGTTCCAGCCAGCAGCAGCAGCCGAACCAGGATCTACCTCGGGTGATTCCCGCAGCAGGTAAAAGTGTGCCTTTGTCCACACCACCAGTGCGTAGAGCTGTTCTCACCACACCTGACTTTGTGCCTTGTCGTAGGGTTATTCGTGCCAATCCATACTGCAGCAGGGTAACCAACAAGCGGTCAATAATCCACACTTCACCACATTAAGTTAGATAGTGTCTCTGTCTGGTACTATAGAATCCTTATGTGACAGTGACATCGCTGCCATTGTAATCGTCACGCGTCAACGTAAAACCACACTGTCTCTTTTAATCAATTGTTACATCCCACAGAATCAGTATATCTTGACATTCTACAGAAATTTTTTGTACGAAGCAGTTTCCCTCCACTTATAACGTTTAATATCATTGAAGAAAATAATAAAAGTGAGGTAAAATTAAAAAACTGGCAAAATTCCAGTTTACTGTTAAATGATACTGCAATACAAATTCACAATTTACCACCAAAAAACTAGTAAATATTTTATTTATAGATTAAATAAAAATACTCCTTACAAAGTACAAATGTTTCCTCAGGGAAAGTTTTTAATTGTAGAGCTGTCGAGTTTTTTTTAGAAGGAAGTGTCAGAAACCTCTTTTTTTTTTCTTGACTGTCTGAAAATTGCTGCCAATAGATATGTGCATTTTTACACAAAGTTGCTTCCAATGTAGCTGTTTTTTTATGTACCACACTATCACTATCATTGTACGTACAGNTCAGAAACCTTTTTTTTTTTTTCTTGACTGTCTGAAAATTGCTGCCAATAGATAAGTGCATTTTTACACAAAGTTGCTTCCAATGTAGCTGTTTTTTTATGTACCACACTATCACTATCATTGTACGTACAGCATGGCCACACTGCAGTGTTTATGCATGTGTCTTTTCGCGCCCACAGAATTTTTACATATATGCCATTCATGGTTCACTTTTCTGAAGCCCTGCTAAAGTTATACTTTTGGTTACCGATTACATATCCTTCCATTACATGTAAACATAAACACTGCCATCTGACTTCTACATTTTAACTTTAAAATGCTTTGTTTGATATTTTTTGGGTTATTTTTGTTAAAAGGGCGGCCTCAGGTGGAATAGATATTGAAACGAAGGACTAACCAGTCCAATGAATTAGACAGTAAATTCAAGCACGCAACTCATGTCACATATTTTTTCTACGTAGCAGCAAGATAGGGGGGGGGAGGGGTGCCCAACAAGCTCCGCAGTTTTCTCCTCGGGCGAAAAAAACAGCTTGTCACTAGGGCGCACGCACCGTAATTTGCGGTAATATTTTTAACTGTAACAATGAAATCTGTTTCCATCAATCCCACCTAAAACTTAAATATTTCAATTGGCAACATTTAATTTTCAATTAGCATACCAAAAAAACTAGGTTAAAACAATATTTTAACTGTGAACTTTTTCGTACTAGCTGTTGCCAACACATTGCTGCTCTCGTTGCTTTTAATTCGTATTGAATACAAAATAAATATTAAAATTTATATAAGATACTAAGTTAAAATTTCATTTATTCAAGAATACAATACTTTAAAGTTAATCACAGTGTTATATATTTGTGGTATGCAAGTTATTAAAAAAATAGGTTGACATGTTACTCCAAGGGTGATTTTTCAAAGGTTTGTTTCAAAATATTAGAATAAACCAGGAGTGTACTATAGCAGTACAATTTGCATTCTGTTCAGTTTATCAAACATGTAGAAGCCTTTACTTTATAACTCCCCGGTGCAATCATAAAGAAGACGAGTATAGTCAGGAGTGTTTACAATTTCCATATGAATGTTTAGTGCATAATAATTTTATTGACAGAGAAAAAAATTAATCTTATGTTATATCCACGTATTTACTTTTATATCATCACAAAAATTTTTGGTTAGAATTGCTCGTTTTAATATAAAATATATTATCCGGGATTTTGCTCATGAACGAGTGCTTAGCGATTCTGGTTGATAAATCTAATTGAACGTACAGTGATAAAATTTTTTGATTTAACTTCTTATCAATTAATGAATCATTAAGTAAAACTTTGTTCACGTTTGAGGAGTCAAAAATATGATTCCCACTAATAGTTTTAACTATTATCAGCCTGTATGTGAAATAAATTAGCGATAATGCTGTATAATACATAAAAAATTGTAAAACTAACTGTTTGTAAGAGTTTTTGTATTGAAAGAAGCTCAGCATTGTGGTTTTGGACACATTTTAATGAGCAATTTCGTTGCTGTTTCGTGAATATGGAAATAATTACAATATTTCTCAAATAAACATAATTTCTCTATATTTAGCATTATTTCATGTTATTTCGCAGTCCGCGAAAATTTTTAGACCCTACTGATTAATGATTATGGTAGTCAAGAGTTGTGAAGAGATGCATAGGTTTTTTTATGTACTGTACTATAATTAAAAGTCAAGGCATTTTTGCACACAATTGGAATGCACTGTATGCATGACAAAAAGTAAAATTACAAGTATGTGAACGGAAATGAATCCAAACCCATTTTGATACTATTATGCCAGTTAATATCCAAAATGTCTTCATTTTTTGTAGTGCTCACAAGAGAGACAGTTTCATAAATGTAATTAAAGTTAGTCCCTAATTTTCGCAGGATAAAAAGAAGCGAGATTTGCAAAAATTTGGTAAATGGGTAAGTAGTCAAAATGTTGCAGAAACAGTTTTATGGTTATGTGCATTGATATAAATTCCAGTAAAAAAATTTGATATGCGTATTATAAATAACAAAAATTTTCCGTAAATTAATGATATTATTTGGTTCATTTTGTGAACCATAATGAAGAAACTGAAATACATATTGTACATAATATTATTCCAGTAGTTTGGTTATGATCTTCATCGGTTGCTGTGTTGTGTGTTTAAGGGCTAGGTTCACTATGACTGTGATTCTTCAATGTGTTAGTTCATGATCAGCGCAACTGTAGTTAAAGCTACGGGAATAAAAATATAGATCCTCTGAAAGAGAAAAGACAGTACTTTTACTGCAGCCATGGCAGCAAGAGATTATTGCTTCTTTTAAATTATAATTTTTGTTTTAAATCAGGCTCTTTCAAAGATGTATGTCACAATTTTATGATCCTGCCGAATAATTAACATGTGCCGTTCAAAAATTTGTTCCTCAAAGTTTTTCAATGTTTATTCTACAGGATTACATCCAAACAGTACAAATTTATTTAGCTCAGTATATTTTAACAAATTTTTCACTACGAGAACACTGCACGCCAGTTCAGAGCTCTTCGCGTAGCGGCGATGTCACTCTTGTAGCGCGGGCCAGTGTAACCCTTACAGCTCCCGCGCTTCTCGGACAAAAAAGTAGAAAAACTATGCAGGCAGGCGGGGCCCTTAATAAGTGCAATATTTTTGTGAAAAGTAAGTAGGCATTATACAACATTTTGTTTGTATTTTTTTTTTGGACAATTCCATATCACATGTAAATAGCAATATCAGCAATGCATTTTCGTATCCTGTCAATTGAAATTAGAGGATTAGTTTTCCCGTATTTGGTTTTCAAAAAATTTTCTCCTGTGCTCTTAACGCTAAATAAAGCCTGTTTGATGTTTGTGCTAACAGAGTGCATGGCAGTGTCCGCCAGCGAGTCACTCACTTACCCGCACTGAAGTGTCTGTGTTCGATTGTGTGACGTTACCACTTCTCAGGTGTTACAGTTCACTGGGTGCTATGAGTGGGCGTGCAAATATTATAGTATCACTAAAACCTACAGTTGTTAAGAAAGCAAAAGTCTTTACCAAAAAAGCAAATTAAAAGAGCTCTGGCTATTTCTGTATTTTGCAGGAAAAAGAAGTGCGCTACATCTGAGAATTGCAAGATATTAAAGCATTTAGTTAGTCTAGGAAATGAAAATAAACTACAAAAATTTTTCATATTAAATTGGGATTTCTTTTTACAAAAATTAATGAATCGCAGTGAAACCTTGTTAAGACGAGAGTTGGCAATGGTGGCAAAAATTGTTCTACAGACTCTCATATCAACTGATATTGCCACTAATTAGCCTCATCACAGATCCCCTTAATGGGTGAAGACTGCCCAGGTATGGCTTAAGGCCGTGTCGAGACATTCCTTTTTCGGTGTGGACTGCCAATGCCTTGTCCTTACTCGAATATAGAGACAGTTCCTAGTCTCAAGCTTAAGGTCACAGTTACTAGTGTCTCTGGATGTTGGGTACCTCTGGTCCTATCCAAGGATTGCAAGGTCAAGGTCCGCACGTCTTAGTAAGTGGGGAGATCAGTCCTAGGGGAATTGCTGGCTTTACGAGTAATGTGTTTCTGTGTTCCCTTTGGGATTTATCTCGTTCAGCCATGTTTTGCACGCGCTGAGATGGCGATTGTTTAGGTGTAGTCCACGGGCTGCAAGCACCTGGTGTCTTAGTGGGTTACTGGAAGATTCCGGGTTGATATTGAGGGGGTTCGTTGACTTGCTGCTGCCATGTAAGCTGGGTGAGCTCCCTCTTTTTTGTATACACCAACCAAGCTGGAATCCCTTGGGGCGTTGACATTCAGGTTTTTTTCCTGCAGCGACTTTACCATTACTTTCTCCCCATTGCATGGAGAAAGGAATCTGTAGAAGTGGGGGGTTGGGGAGTACTACGGAGATGTCTCTGTTCACCAACACAGAAGTGTACAAGTGTTTATTTCCCATGAAAGATCAGGATCAGGTAGGCACCTTGCCGTCCCCCAAACCTCTGCACCCGGTGGTGAATCGCGGCGACGTGCTGGATTGTTGGGGTGGCGACAGTAACTTGGAATTAATCTGTGTGAAAAATAGTGCCGGCTTCCGGGTGCCATGCTTGATTGTTGTGTTTGAAGGACCCAGGATCAACCAAGACAGACAGAACAACCACAGTACTGGGCATCAAGTTGCAATGGGAATCCCCCTCTTGAGGTTGCCACAGGAATTGTTTTGTTCTTGTCTAAGCAGGTATGTCTGGTTTCCCTATTCCTCATTGAGAAGTCCCTGTGGACGTATTAAGTTGCTGGGTTAACGGGGACTGCACGTAATGTCATGTTAAATAGGGATAACTCCTCTACAATAAGTAGACAAAACTCCAGAATGAAGGGCTGCAGGGTTTATTCAGAATAGACAATATTCGTTAGTGGGAAGCTCTACCCATTCGTATCACTATTGACAAGCCTACTAAAAATGTTCTGTGGTGTCTTAACCTGGGCAGAAACGTGGACTAAGCCACATTGAAATTACAGCCGCGTACCCAATCTAGCTGCCTAGAAGACTTAGGGGCACGAGTCAAAGTCGATGATCAAGTATTGATGAGGCTGCTCATCCCTACTGGACGATTGGCTAGTGGTTGCAAGTGATGGAGTATTGTGGTGCATGTAAGAGAGAGAAGTGTAGGCGATGAAGGAAGAAGAACAATTGGTGTTTTCTGGGGCTGCAACTCAATATATAGCGGTGCAGTGAATGTACTGATTGTTAGGGGCTTGCGGTGGTAACACACTGCACTTTCTTACCCTCACTCCATAATACCTGCACGATCTGGTTGTAGGAGAAGATGACTGAGCTAGGCCAGGTTGCAAAATGGTAACTGGCCATCAGATGGGTTGTATCTACGCCTGGTTAGGGGCAGACCAACTCTTGTTCAAGTTGATCCCCCTTTCCATGACTACTAGGGTGAGTAGCAAACCCAAGTAAGAAAATTAGGTCTCGCCTAGGTTTGGCACATCCACATCCCAACCGACTCCAGCAGGATGAGATCCTATGCGTGAATCTATGGTTACCGTGATGTGTCTTTTTTTATATGTAAATTTTTTAAGCAAAGGTGTTTTTTTAATACATAAATTTTTTAAGCAAAGGCAATTTAAAGAAATGTATTTTAAGCCAAATGATTCCTGGGATCCTTACAATATCTTTGCATGCAATAGCTCGCAAAATGATTGCAACAGGGTATAATAATTAAATAATAAAGAAAAGTCTTGGTTGAGGTAAATTTATTTTAAATTACCTTAAAAAATAATACCATTCTCAGCTTAGTACACACATAATCACTTTTGAGAAATAATAGTGACGTGAAGACAGTAAAATTTCTTTGAATACAATACTCAGATTATTATTATTATATTTTTATGATTTTTTTTTGTGTGTATGTGTATATATATTTAGAATTTTATTAAGAACTTTTATAATCAGTGGGTTTTATCTGTGGGGCTCCAGGATCTATAGCATTTTTATAATAATGCATTACACGATCATAGATTTTTTTATGCTATTTAAAAACAAAAATTTAACAACAATTAAATGTCCGAACGTAGCAGCATGTACATGCATGGTTATTAAGCCAAAATCATATCTGTTTGTTGGGTTTTGCTGGTCCGCTGGTGAAACTGGCAGAAACGCCGAGCCAAACTCGTTAGTGGGGCATGTTGCCTCATCCATCAACTCGAGAACCGCATTCACCTCAAGTCGTGGACTGCATGAAGGCGGTGATTCCCAATTTAAAACCATTATAGAGATGTTACGTGGCTGAGAAAATGTCCAAAAAGGACAAAAAAAAACGGAATCGTCAAATTTCAAAAATTGCCTTAGCGAAACATTCATTTGAATGAATTCAAACTTTGCCTGATAGATGGCAGTGGAAACAAAGAATGAAAAACTGTGCTTTAAAAGGAAAGAATAAAACTTATCAAACAACATAATTACTATGAAACAACATGTGCCAACAAATAAAAATGGCACACACTCTTCCCCTCAAGACAGACCATGTCTGAAAAGGGTAGTGGTGACAGCAAATCCTTAACAAACTGAAATTCTACAATTCGAACATACCTAATACCACTTACCACATTACCCAAACAAATACCCAAATTAACATACTACATAAGCAGGGGGTGTGAGTAAAGTAACCACAACAGAATGCTCAGGCAAGGTTGCAGGACAGCAGTGTTGAGCAGAGGACTTAGCAACATTTAACTGTTTAAACCAAAAAACCGTTATTACAATAATAACACCAAGAATCGTAAATGCAGAAACAGCCACAGCAGTAACCCTAAGAACATTGTTAGGTTTTGAGGTTTGGGAAGGACGGAGGAGATGGAGAACATCATGGAAGTCAGTGCCATGGGGTTGGGAAGCAAGAAAGATATCCAATTCTTTCACAAGAGAGTCATGGACCGAAAGTTGAGGTAATTTTGATAATTGTGGAGCGGTCGAGTTAGAGTTGAACTTAGGAATGTGAATGGTGGGCAAGGATCAATGAAAATGCATAGCAGAATTTACTGTGCCAAGGGTTTTGAATGACTGGCTAACTATGTCACAATGAGTGGCATTTGAAATAAAACCTGTACCACTTATTGGTAAAATAACAATTTGTAACGCTCTAGTAGTAGACCTACAAAGGAATGTAACACCAATGGAAACATTTGTAGCAAACAGCCTAACTGAATTTGTCTTCCGCAAGACAGGGATACTTAATCTCACAAATGACTTATCACATATGTCAAGAACAGGTTTACCAAGAAACAAACTAAATTCACTATTGTTTACATGACCATCAAAAAATGGGAAAACAGTGTGACATAAGGTTACTCCATGTGTTTTACAACCAGACAAAGAATTCACATTAACAGGTGCAAAATGTTTTCTTTCCAAAATAACAATCACATACTCACTCAGAGTTAATAACAAATAACTATTGTGATTTGGAACCAAAAATGGAAATGTGAAAACATGGTGTCATTCAAAAAAACTATCTTTGTTCGCTAGCGGAATATTAACAATTACGTTAAGAGAAGAGTTTAAGACAATTGCTTGTGCTGAACTTAATCCATAGTACATTTAGAAATTTTCCGATGAGAGATAAAGAGGTAAACTGATCTGATGTTGAATATTGCCCAGAATAGAAATAAACACATTTGGAGGTAATAGAGTTGAGCTTAACTTGCCATGCACACTAACTTCAATTGTGTTTTTCAGCTTAAACAATTCATCTTTTTGACAATGCCTCACTAACATGCAATAACATGGTATTTAAGTTCATACGAAAACTGATTAGAATCATAACGGACAATGCATCCTGTAAAGTTCCATGGAAGCCAATCTTTGGATGTATGTAGTATTGTTCAGAATGGGATCTTTAAGATTTTTAATTAACATATAATGTGATTTGCAGCATTAATTAAAATTTCGTCTTGGGATTCAGCCAAAGAATTTAGTCTTCTTTCTAAATTGTCCAAATCATTGCTGTCCAGGGTTCCAAAAACAGTCTTGAGTATATTTCCACCAAAATTTAAGATTCCTTTCCTTTGGTGTTTACTGTCCAATGGCAACAATGAAGTTAAAGTAGACACTTCTGTTTTGACTGTTAAAAGGGATTGTTCAAGTTGCTGAATGGCCAGATTAAAATTTTGGTCAAAGGATGTGTTCGTTGATAGTGAGTACCAAAAGCACTGTTTTTAACAGGTCCTCCAATTCCAAACACTCATCTTGCAATTCTACGAGGTTAAAGTTTAGGACATTGGAATAATATTTATCAGAAAACAAAAGATTGTCCTCCTTTTCGAAAACAAAACCAGTTTCAAGTTGATTTACAGTCACTGCAAAACACATGCACAGAACAGATACCGCAGCCAGAGAGATAGGCACAGCCAACGACATGGTGACCCACGCACACACTCGCTGCTGAAAAGAAGTTAAAACAAACAAAAGGTTCCCCTACAAATTAATAAATTTTGATATCATCTATATTGGTTTTTTATCTGATAAGACCCAATATAAAACATTTACTAAAGAATATATCTCATAATGCCTAAATGAATTCAATTATCAAGACTAACACGTTTGACGAACAATAAAATAAAATACCTTAATTCTAGTACCATGGTTTTTATTAACAAGAAAATAATCTATGCACGCAGAATACAATAGACCCTAAAGGACTGTGACGCGTGGGTGATCAGGCCATGGTCAAACTCTGCTTAGGTCCTCAAAAATAAAACGGTCGACACTGACCAACTAAACAAACAAAACACAACACAAAATATGTATACAGTCTGGATTTTTGGTCATCAGGGAGCAGGTCATTTAAACTCCAAAGATTTGACAAAGGATTATTTGGAGTATACATAAACATAAGGCTAAAATATGTAGCTTTGTGTGACTCGCGCTAACTCTGTGAAGAGTGTACTAGGAAATGGGTCGAAACAAGGATTAAAGTGGTAGAGAAAGACACCCAGGATGTTTATGACGGTTTTATTGGAAAACCAACACAACCTGCATAACCAGCCAGTATCCATACCAGGGCCTGTAGGGCCAGACCTAGGTTGCCAATGTTTCCTAGCAGGTCAACCCTCATGGTAGTTGTGGGAGCTGATGGAGCGAGGGCGACTCCAACATACAGTGTACTCTGCAAGCAAGAACCAGGGGTTAGCACTGTGGTTAGCTGAAGTGAAGCGTATAGCTTGAAGACTTAGCATATGTCTGTGTAGTCGGAGTGGAATTTGGCGTGTTTTCAGGCAGAGTAATTTCTGCAACTGTGCTGAGACGAATCAGCCTTGAACTCTGGTTCACGACTGTTATTTACACACTGGGCCCAGTGCGAGTAAGAAAGTTTCAGGAAAGGTAGAGAGAGTGTGTTTGTGTGAGAGCATGCTGGCTGCACATCCAAAATGTACACTGGGTTACCTCTCCTCGGGCGGTAGCTGGAGGGGTGGTAGGCCGCCTCACGCCCAAACATTGACTTTTGGTGTGATGTGGGCAGTCAGCTTACAGGTGGTAGCAGCAGCTTCACGGGTGTCTACCCTCGCATTACATCGGATCAGTGACATGCACTGCTAACAGAGAATGACAAGGAGGGGCTGCAGCTATGGCGGAGGTTAGAAGGATGAATGATGTCACTCGTGGTGCTTCGAAACTCCGCCCCCTCCTCCCTTTTTGCATTAGCGGAAGCCATAGGTGCGAAGATGTATGTTTTCTCTGACGGTACGTGGCTTCCTCTTGGAGTAGACTGGATAGTGTGCTCTTTCTAATGTAATGACCTCCCTCATGTTAATATGTGTGGACCAGGTAATGGGGCTAGAAAAGTTTAATCTGTGACTGTAAAAGTGGTTGGGTCCTCTATTCCCTGTAGCAACTGTCTGAAGAGGCAGGGCAGACTCAGTGCTAGGCAGGGTTCCCTGCTCTCTGACTGCTGGTTGGCCCACTGGATGTGGAGATACAGCTACTCTTCTCCCTCTGGTTGGCGCTGGCTCCAACGAAGGCGGACTATGTGACTCAGGCGAAAAAGGAGATGAAGCAGGGGTGAAGGACAGCCCTTGCAGCGGGGCAGGGCCTATTGTTGGCATGGCTTTGTCTAGCCTTTCTGCTTTGTGTCTGTCCTCTGACGCAACCTGTGATGGTGGAAATGGCTGGCAAGTCAGGGTATCACAAGCCATCACAGGCTCCACTGCTCTTTTGATGTGAATCACGAGCACTTTGCAGATGTTTCCAGTCTCAATTACTATCCACAGTATGTTCTCGCATATTTTGCATACCTGGTGTGGTCCATCCCATTTGGGGTGTAACCAAACGTAAAAGTGAGTGAACTTCTGCTGAGTGGTTGCATCGTCACATACACCTGCTCTCCATCTAACATTCGCGCTGGTTCCAGGGGAGGTGCCGGATATTTACTTCTTAAATACCAGGCTTGATTCAGGTGAGCTTTTTCCACTCTTTTCAAGCTCTCTGCCTTTATCTGCTCGTCTTGTGGTACTTAGCTGGGTTCTGCCTCCCAGTCCCACTCCTTGGGTGTGTGGAACGAATGACACAACACTAACTTACTTGGAGAGGCTCCCAAAGTTTCGTTACGCGGTCTGCAATGGGTAAACAGTATGTTTTGCAGGTAGAAATCTCATCTACGATAGTTGTCTTGCTTGTGTATCCTAAGGCTTTTCTTGATCTTCTGATTGCGCATTTCAGTAAGATTTCCTTGGGGGTGGTAGCTGAGAGTAGTCCTGTTAAAATATGGCAATGTAATAATTATTATTTGGTAACTTCAGTTTTAAGTTGTTGGCAACACTGTGTAGTGTTTTGTTTTTTCTAGTTGATAAATATATAACGGTCAACATTGTTGTATCAGTTTTGCTGTTAAAGTATAATAAAACATTTCGTTTATTAAAAGGCCTTTATTCATTAAACCTCAACAGGTTATGGGCCCAGACACATAGTTCTGCATAGAATCTGTGAAGGGGTAGAAATATCGGCGAAAATATTGGTGCCGGCCCGCGATAAAAGTGAGGTTATACGTGACCGCGCCAAGAAGGAGTAATACTCGTTCATTCTCTAAATTGAGCGAGGCAGGACAACGAAATGGAAGGAAATCAGTGTGTGATCAAACTGGAAGGACCTAGCAACTGGAACCTGTGGAAGTTCCAAACAACGGTATTGCTACGAGGTCAAGGATGGCTCGACATAGTTGAGGGGCAGAAAATAAAACCTGAGGCAGCGGCTGAACATGCTGCTTGGGAGTCAAAAGATGCTAAGGCTCAGACACTACTAGTTACCAGAATGACGGAGAAAGTCATGTTGCATATAATTTCTTGCACAACATCTGCTGAAATGTGGCGTAAACTCCAAAGTGTTTTCGAGCAAAAGTCGGAAACAAGCATCCATATTACACAGCAGCGATTTTTCCAGTTTAAGTTTGAAAAAGGAACTGAGATGTCAGTATTTTTGTCAAAAATACAGGAGCTGCAAAATCAGCTTAAGCAAATGGGAGAGGAAATATCAAACAAGTTAGTTATTACAAAGGTACTAATGTCGTTGCCAGATGAGTACAAACACTTTGTGTCGGCGTGGGAGTCGGCGCCAGACGATAAACAAACCCTGGATAATCTGATAGCCAGGCTTCTGGTGGAAGAAGAAAGGGTGCAGGAGAAGGGTGAAGCGTCTCAACAAGCTTCATCTGCATTCTTTGTTAAAAATAGAAGAAACATAAAGTGTCACAAATGCAACAGACTGGGGCATTTCCAAAGCGAATGCAGAAGCAAAGTGAATAACAGTGAATTACAAGACAATAACAGTAACAGTAATAAGTGTTTTTATTGCGGAAAGTTCGGACATTATAAGGCACAGTGTCGCTTTAGGAAGTACAGGGGCAGTAAGGAAAGTAATGCATTTGTCGTGTCAAACGCAGAATATGAACATTATCAAGAGTCAAAATGGCTGGTTGACTCTGGGGCCAGTGAACATATGTGTAACAATCGCGCGTTATTTTCATCATTTCAAATTGTTTCACAGAAATCTGTGATTCTCGGCAATGGGCAAGCGATTAGTGTGTTAGGCTGTGGGCAGATGGCGGTAAAAGTGCACAATGGGAACGAATGGATCAACACAAACATAGACAACGTTCTTTACGTTCCCGAACTGAAAACGAACCTTTTCTCTATGAATTGTGCGACTGACAAAGGTTATGTCATAATGACAAGTGACAGCTCATGTAAATTTTATAAAAACAAAGAAGTTTTGGCGGTTGCAAACCGAATTGGGAGCTCGTATTATATGGATTTCCGATATGAAAATGATATTGCGAGCGTAGCTAGTACTACAAACGATGATTTAAATGTGTGGCACGAAAAATTGGCTCATCAAAACTTCGATTATGTGAAGAAAATACTTGCCACAAGGAAAATAAATGTGAAACAAACGTCTGCTCCAACCTGTGAAAGCTGCTTGAAGGGAAAAATTCATCGATTACCTTTTCATAACAGCGAAAATGGTACTTCTAAAGCATGTGAATTAATCCATGCGGACACGTGCGGTCCCATGGAGGAGGTATCTGTCGGCGGGTCGAGGTATTTCGTAGTGTTAAAGGACGACTTCTCAAATTATAGAAGTGTCTATTTCATTAAAAATAAGCATCAGGTGAAGAACTGCATAGAAGATTTCATTAATAAGGCGGAGATTTTAACTGGGAACAAAGTAAAATTGTTCAGAAGTGATAATGGGCTGGAATTTGTGAATAAAGAAGTGAGTGAAATGTTCTCAAAACGTGGCATAACACATCAAACTACAGTACCATATACTCCGGAACAAAACGGAAAGGCCGAAAGAGAGAACCGAACTTTGGTTGAAGCGGCAAGAACAATTTTACATGCAAAGAGTTTACCTAAGAAACTATGGGCAGAAGCGGTACATACTGCTGCATTTACTCTGAACAGAACGGGTAAGAGTAAAGTTGAAGGAAAAACACCATATGAGGTATGGACCAATAAAAGTTTCGATATTCAACAATTAAAAGTCTTCGGCACACCGGTGTATGTACACATTCCAAAAGAAAGACGAAGAAAATGGGATAGCAAAGGAGACAAGGGATTGATGGTCGGATATGGCGAAGATACCAAGGGTTACCGGATATACTTCCCACAGAAAAATACTGTAGAGACAAAGCGTGATATTGTTTTCTTAGAACAGAAACAAGAAGGAAGGGAAGAACCCCAAGTTACACTTGATTTGGAGAACGAGTTGAAACAAATAGTAGATAAAGTTGATGGAAACCAAGACTTACAAGAAACTCTGGTTAACATGAATGAAAGCTTAATAACTCAAAATGAATCTGGAAGTGAATATGAACCATGTACAAGTGAAGAAGAAAGCGTAATCACACCATTACAAAATGGAAATGAACGAAGCAAGCGTGTAAGGAAACAGACCGAATTTTATCAATGCAACAACATCTACAGCGAAGATGATAATCCAGTGACTTACAAGGAAGCAATGAAAAGAAAGGATGCTTGTAAATGGAGTGAAGCTATCAATAGAGAACTGGAGACACTGAAAGAGAACAACACTTGGGATTTATGTGAAGCACCAGCAAAAGAGAAAATAGTGAGTAGTAAATGGGTTTTTAAAGTAAAGACAATAAATAATGTTCAACAGTATAAAGCTAGATTAGTTGCCCGAGGGTTTGAACAGGATGATGTATTAGATCTGAATGACATCTATGCTCCAGTTGCAAAATTACCTACATTTAGACTTTTTGTTGCTATAGCAACCAAATTAAAATTGCCAATCTATCAAATGGACGTAACGGGAGCATTTTTGTATGGAGAAATAAATGAAAATGTATTTATTCGTTTGCCGGAAGGGGCTTATTCGGGTAATAATAATATTGCAAAATTAAACAAGTCTCTATATGGTCTGAAAAGTTCACCAAAATCCTGGAATAATAAATTTAATTCTATTATAACAGGAGAAGGCTTTGTTAGTTCAAAAAGTGATTCATGCTTGTACAAAAGGTGCAATGGTAAAGATAAAATGTTTGTTTTGCTATATGTTGATGACTTGTTAATATTTGGTACAAATGAGGAGAAAATTGTTCAGTTTAAAAGTGTCCTAAACAAAGAATTTAAGATGAAGGATCTAGGTTTAGTAACCAATTTTTTGGGTATAAATGTTAACCAAAATCTAGAAACGGGGATTACTGAATTAAGCCAAAGAAATTACCTAGAAAATGTACTTAAAAGGTTTAATATGGAAAACTGTAAACCTATGTCAACTCCTATTGACCCAAACTTTAATGTTAAAATACTTGAAAATTGTAATAAAAGTAATGATGAGAATATTGAAAAATATTGTAGAGAAGTTATAGGATGCCTTATGTATGCAGTGTCAAGTACTAGGCCTGATTTATGTTTTACTGTCTCAATGTTGAGCAGATTTCAAACATATTCAAATGATATGTTAGTAACTGCATTAAAAAGAGTCCTGCGGTATGTCAAGAATACACTAAATTATATGTTAGTTTTCAAGTGTGAAGATAATGTCCTAGAGGGATATTGTGATGCTGATTGGGGAGGTGATCTCAAAGACAGAAAGTCTACCACAGGCTATTTATTTAAGTTTTCCAATTGTGTGATTTCTTGGTGCTCGAAGAAACAAGTATCAGTCAGTCTGTCGTCAACTGAGGCTGAGTATGTTGCAGTGAGTATGGCAGGAAGCGAAGCCTGTTGGCTGATAAACTTGTTAAGTGATTTTGGTTACTCAAATGTATGTCCAGTAAGTATGTATTGTGACAACCAGTCAGCCATTTTTATTGCAGGCACAGACACTGTTAAGCGCCTCAAACATATTGATATACGATATCACTTCATAAAGGATTTGATTAAAGATAATAAGATCTGCCTTCATTATGTGAAAACTAGTGAACAACCAGCTGACATACTCACTAAGGCTTTAAGTCAAGAATTATTTGTAAGATGTTTAAATAAGTGTTGTATTCAAACTTAGAAATGAGATATAATTGTATCAGATAAGATATAAGATAGAACTGTATTACATTGAGAGGGGGTGTTAAAATATGGCAATGTAATAATTATTATTTGGTAACTTCAGTTTTAAGTTGTTGGCAACACTGTGAAGTGTTTTGTTTTTTCTAGTTGATAAATATATAACGGTCAACATTGTTGTATCAGTTTTGCTGTTAAAGTATAATAAAACATTTTGTTTATTAAAAGGCCTTTATTCATTAAACCTCAACAAGTCCAAGGTTGAACTCCCCAGCGTTTGCATGCTTTGACTCCCAAACTGCCACAAAGGAACCAACACTGTCGGGAAACTAACTGGCCGGGAAACCCCCAGAGCCAGGGACCCTAGCAAAGTAAATGAGGCCCTGCTGGTGGAAGTTCTACAAGAAAAGGCTGTCGTCTGGGACCCATCCCATATCTCAGTTACCTTGGGGGGAAGAGAAATTTTTAGCCACCTTGGACAAGTTAGGTATAATCCATTCATGGTTTCTTCACACTTTTTCGAACATTTGTTTAAAAAAGACCCCAAAAGTAACATGTTTACCTGTTTTTTAAATAACTTATATATCATAAATATTTAACACTGTGATTAACTTCAAAGTATATTTTTGATTAAATGAAAGTTATTAACTAATTAATTAACTTATATATATATATTCTATAAATTTTCATATTTATTTTGTTTTCAATATGAATTAAAACTGCGAGTGTAGTGATGTGTTGGCATTGGCTAGTTAGAAAATGTTCACAGTTAAAATTTTTTTATAACATATATTACACAATTACACTCTTTTGGGACTATCACTAGGACCTATTCCTTTATTCTATCACACTCCGAAGATTTTCTATGTTTAGGTAACAGTGTGGGGTAACACAATGGAGAGCAGGTCCCTCCCATCCTTTCTCTCACTCACCCCACTTTCTTTCTTCATCGGCTACTGTGGTTGGGGTGATGGCCTTGTAAATGGAGGTGGACATCTCCAGAAAGTCTCTTATTTAAAAGCCTTGCCGTGCTTGTGCATGGACTCAGCAGCTACACCATGGCTGCTCATGGCGGTTGGATTCCGAGGAAGCTCAGATAGGCCTCCCATTGTCTGACTTTTGGATGACCACCTCCAGGTGGCAGTGGGGCCCCGTCAAAGGGCAGGTTGGGGTCGTCTCATCCTTCCTTCGTTCGGGCTGGATTTGAGAGCCCCTGAGCCGCTCGACCCAGGGGGAGTGGGGTGGTACCAACAGTGTCTCAGGACTCCGCCACAACTGCTCTCGCCAAGGCGTCTCGTGTTCAACTGCT
>NQII01000902.1:465159-475430 GCA_002778355.1 Clitarchus hookeri
CAGAGTCCTATTTTGACTGCAAGGGACCTTGCAGACTTGTCCTTTATGGTTTTCAACCAAGTAGGAGTTGCCCTGTCTCGGGATTATGACATACGGGCCTTCTTATTTGGGGGTGAACCCAGCGTCAAACTTAACTCCAGCTCAGCTTAAGGGGTAGTCCTGGACCATTACGGTATCCCACTCCAGCAAATAGTTTACTTGGACAGATGCTGCTTCTGGGAACTTTCTCCGTAACTACCTTTGCTGTGAGGCCTTCACCACTCGCCTTAGTTTCTGTGCTTCCTGGCAACTACCTCGGCTGTTGGGAGAGTCGTGCACTCTGTTTCCGACTTCCATTCTCCTAGCCTACAGGTTGGTTGTCCTAGCTCGCTGGGGGAGGTCCCAATGGCTTCATTGAATTGTTGCCCTAGAGTAAATAGTATCTCTGGAACATGGCTGTCCCACGGAGCATAGTTTTCTTCGTGCATACCCGGAGACCGTTCTTAATCTCTCGATTCTGGTGTTCAGTTGGGTTGACTTGAGGATGATAAGCCAGGGTTGTCCAGTTTTCCAGCCCCCATCGACAATGGGCTTGTTGCTTTCCAGTAAATTGGTCCCCATTGTCAGTATGCACTTGGGGTAACCCCATATCTGGAAAACTTCTTTTTCTAGGATTCTGGTTATTGTCCCAGCCTCATGATTCGGTATGGGAAATGCCTCTACCATGGGATAAAGAGGTCCATGACAACTAAGAGGAACCTCTTTCCTCTGAAGCTCCGTGGATAAGGCCTCATTATGTCCACTGAAATGTGTGTCCAAGGGATGGTATGCCGCTGAGGGTGGTATTTTTCCATAGGCACAGGATATGCTTTATGTTGTGCACACAGGCGGCGTTGTTCCACGTTGGTACGGACATCATGTGTAATCCCCTCCCAGATGTACCAGTGGGAGATTGCTCAGTTTCCCAAGTTTTCAGTGTGTTTCCTGTATGTCTGGGTGTCCAGCATGGGAGTGGTCATAGCGGTGCTCACAGGCACCTTGCCAGTGAGGTACTCATATCTTCCACTCTTCTGTTGCGGGTATGTATTCTGGTCCAAACAACTCCTTGATTAGTTTTTCACCTCCCTTTTCCAACAGTCCCTTGAGTTCGGTATCCCATTGCTGCACTTTGCTTGCCCTGAACCTCAGTTGTTGGAGTTTTTCGGTGTTACAAGGTTTCACCCTGGTGGACATGGTAGGAATCATTCTTTTCCCAGTTTTCTGGTTCCTTATTCCCTGGGGTTTTCAGGAGAGGGCATCAGGTATATAATTTTCCCTTTTGGGGCAGTGCTATATAGAAAAGTTGAATTCTGTTTGGAAGAGGGCCCATTGGGCTAGCTTGGCCTTTTCATTTTTGGTCATGGCCAGCCATGTCAGGGCTTTGTTGTCGGTTTGTAGTACAAAAGACTGGTTTTCTAGATGTTAGTGGTAATTCCTTATGGCCCAGATTACGACCAAGCACTCTTGTTCATTGCTGCAGTATCGCCTCTCTGTCTCTCAGAACTAAGTTCTGGCCTATGCAATAACGTGTCTTTGCCCAGTGGGGGTTTCTTGATATACTACTGCCCCCATTCCGGTACTACAGGTGTCAGTTTGAAGGACTAGTAATAGTTGGGGTAAGGGTCTATGTAGCATGAAGAGGTTCTCATACCCCTTTTTTAGATTTGTGAATGCAGTCTGCTGCTTCTTTGTCCATTTCTACCAGGCAGTTATTGGTAGGAGTTCTTGGACTGGGACCATTAAGGTGGCTATGTCTTTCGACAAAGTTCCATAGGCAGTTACATAAACCAAGGAACCATTTCGACTGTCGCCTGTTGGTAGGGGTGGGAGCTTCCGTAATTTACTTGACTTTTTCCGGTGAAGGAAAGTTCCCCTCTGTTGTGATTCGGTGGCCTAAGTATTCGACACTGGTTTTGCATAAGTGGCACTTCTCCAGGCAGCTTGTCAATCCGTGCATCTCAAACTTTCCGTACATGCGTCTGGTGTTCCTCCCAGGTGCGTGATTATATGATGTCACCCAGGTCTGACTGCTAACATGAGTCTTTGGAACGCTTCTGACGCGTTGTTCAACTCAAAGGGCATGACCCAAAACTGCAGGGTTTCCCCATTATACATTGTAAAAGATGTATATTTTTGGGGATCTGGATCTGCCAGTAGCCACTCCTCATGTTTAATGTCAAGAATATACAGGCATCCCCAAGGTCCCTGAGGGTATGTGCTATGTTAATATCCGGCAGTGCTATAGGACGGNTGTCAAGAATATACAGGCATCCCCAAGGTCCCTGAGGGTATGTGCTATGTTAATATCCGGCAGTGCTATAGGACGGATTGCCTGGTAGTTTACGCAGAAGTGTAGCCCTCCATCTTTCTTTGGGGACAAGTACAACTCAGCAGTTGTACAGCAAATCGGATGGCTCTATGAGCCATTGAGCCTTCATATCTGCTACTTGGTCCAGTATTATCTAGCACCTGTGTTCCAATAGTTTACCTTGTTGGCAATACACAGGACTATAGTGTTGAAACCATATTTCTTGGGTGATGGTGTTCATCTTGCANATAGTTTACCTTGTTGGCAATACACAGGACTATAGTGTTGAAACCATATTTCTTGGGTGATGGTGTTCATCTTGCAAAAAGGACTGGTATTGTTGAAAATGGCGATTTGGTCATTTCGTAGTTTTATCAGGAAGTCGAGTTACTCTCCAGTTAACTGGTGTTGAATTTCCCCTTTCAGTTATGTGGTGTTGGGGTTGGTCATGAGTCGTTTTTTCCCAGTTTACGGCCATTCATGTCGGGTGGCCAAAGCATAGGTGATGTTACTCAAAATCGATAATAAATTCTGGCTCGATGAGCCAGGGCTGCCCTAAGATAATTTCTTCCCCTAGATGGGCAGAAATGAAAAACTGTCTCAATTGGCCTGGCTTCTGTCTGCAGCAGCAGCAGCAGCAGCTTGATTATTCCGTCTATAGCTAGTTGGGCTTCTGACTGGGCCTTGTGGATCATGCCATTGGTTGGCCAGAGCCTGGTCTTTTTGCTTTGGTGCCAGCATGGTGGGTTGGACGTAATTACTGATGGCTTCTGTGTCTTGTATCGCCAGTTGGGTTTTGCCATTTAATTGGACCCTTATTTATTTGTGGAGAATACAGTATGAGCCAAGGGTCACTCGTGTCCTGTAGGTGGTCCATTCTCTCTATTTTGATGGGGGACAGGGCCCCCATCATCCCCGGCAGCAGTGTTTTCCTTTCCCTTTTGTGTTTCCGTGCTTTGTCTCCTTCTTCATGGTAAGGTTGTTCTTAATTGCGTTGGCAGGTTTCTCCTCTGTTCTGTTGGCTATTTTAGCCTTTACGACCAGACAATCCTTAGGCAAGTGCTGACCTTGGCCCTTGGGAGGCAGGCATGCATTGTGGGAGGCGTGCAGGATGGGAACCTGTTTTTCTCTNGCAAGTGCTGACCTTGGCCCTTGGGAGGCAGGCATGCATTGTGGGAGGCGTGCAGGATGGGAACCTGTTTTTCTCTCATCCGGTCCATTTGCTTGGCATTATTGTGCTCCATTTCTCTATCTCACTCAACTAACCCATCGAGAGATCGTGCTTGCTGCGTGGAAGCAGTAACATGATAGCGGGCAGTGATAGTTTCCTAATTAACAGAACCCCCTCTGCTTCTCTGCTGTTGTGTACTAAAGTGAACTCCCGCTCTACCATTTTTCAGGGGACTGTCAAAAAATTTACTTACATCCAGAATTTCAGTAGATGAGGGTTTGACATGTACATAAAAAAATACAAGTTCTAACGTAATGTTGAATATAATAAGAGCTGTACTTTATCGTGTAAATACAGTTTAACTAATAAACACATAAAAATGGAAATTACTGTATTAATTTACTGTAAACAATACATTAAAAATATTTTGCCTCAACCTATTTAAATAAAGAATTTAACATCTCAAAATACCATATATAATATAGTGTAATTCATCACCGAATACAAGCCACCCACAAACTTTCAAACTCTCTGAAAAGAAAATAATATGAAACAGAATGCAACCTGAATTTTGAATGTCCCGCGTGCACTCGATCAGCTGAGAGCACGCAGAGAGGTTATCGACAGGCCAATGTGTGCTCTATGAGCTAGACGGAGAAGGGGAAGCCTTAACAGCAGGAGTGAAACAATCTTCCCCTCCCCTTCCCAACCGGTCAGCACACAAAGGGAGGATGCAAGGACAGCACTCTGATTGCTAGGCAACTAGCTCCCTCTCTGCCAGTCGCGTAAGGGAACAAGTATCACCGAGGACAGTTGAAGCTTACGCATTATCAATGTACACTTACATTGGTGATGCTATACTTGCGTTGCAAATGTGTAGTTAAAATAATTAATAATATTTCACTTAAAAAAATGTGTGTTTATGAGAGAGAGATGAATTAAATNCAGACCGCAGGTGGCTGTTGCAGATGTTCTCCCATCAATGTGGCCCTCTGAACCGGAGTTTGTTGAGAAAGTGGCGTGGATACTGATATCAGGAGTTTTGTATCCTTTGTCCTCAGTGATTG
This sequence comes from Clitarchus hookeri, assembly GCA_002778355.1. Lineage (NCBI taxonomy): Eukaryota > Metazoa > Arthropoda > Insecta > Phasmatodea > Phasmatidae > Clitarchus > Clitarchus hookeri. The sequence continues at coordinate 469,724 of NQII01000902.1, forward strand.
GTTGTTTGGGGGAGGGTTTGGACAGGCCACTGGTGGATGGAGAGCTTCCATGCACTACAGCAGGCTGCTGGTGCTCTCTTGTTTCAGGGGTTGCTGTCATGCAGTTGGTGTCCCTTAATGGCATGGTGATCGGATCCCTGTCGGACAGACTGTTCTGTTGGTCTGGGTCGCGATAATGCATGCGGCCTCGGGGTTCCCCTCTCATGGATGAGGTTCTAGTGGTAGGAGTGGGTCATCCTTTTCCTTCTGAATGGGGTATTGTTCTCGTTCGGGTAGGTCATTCACTTGTTCTTCAGGATCCTTGATAAATTGATGGTTCAGAGTCCTATTTTGACTGCAAGGGACCTTGCAGACTTGTCCTTTATGGTTTTCAACCAAGTAGGAGTTGCCCTGTCTCGGGATTATGACATACGGGCCTTCTTATTTGGGGGTGAACCCAGCGTCAAACTTAACTCCAGCTCAGCTTAAGGGGTAGTCCTGGACCATTACGGTATCCCACTCCAGCAAATAGTTTACTTGGACAGATGCTGCTTCTGGGAACTTTCTCCGTAACTACCTTTGCTGTGAGGCCTTCACCACTCGCCTTAGTTTCTGTGCTTCCTGGCAACTACCTCGGCTGTTGGGAGAGTCGTGCACTCTGTTTCCGACTTCCATTCTCCTAGCCTACAGGTTGGTTGTCCTAGCTCGCTGGGGGAGGTCCCAATGGCTTCATTGAATTGTTGCCCTAGAGTAAATAGTATCTCTGGAACATGGCTGTCCCACGGAGCATAGTTTTCTTCGTGCATACCCGGAGACCGTTCTTAATCTCTCGATTCTGGTGTTCAGTTGGGTTGACTTGAGGATGATAAGCCAGGGTTGTCCAGTTTTCCAGCCCCCATCGACAATGGGCTTGTTGCTTTCCAGTAAATTGGTCCCCATTGTCAGTATGCACTTGGGGTAACCCCATATCTGGAAAACTTCTTTTTCTAGGATTCTGGTTATTGTCCCAGCCTCATGATTCGGTATGGGAAATGCCTCTACCATGGGATAAAGAGGTCCATGACAACTAAGAGGAACCTCTTTCCTCTGAAGCTCCGTGGATAAGGCCTCATTATGTCCACTGAAATGTGTGTCCAAGGGATGGTATGCCGCTGAGGGTGGTATTTTTCCATAGGCACAGGATATGCTTTATGTTGTGCACACAGGCGGCGTTGTTCCACGTTGGTACGGACATCATGTGTAATCCCCTCCCAGATGTACCAGTGGGAGATTGCTCAGTTTCCCAAGTTTTCAGTGTGTTTCCTGTATGTCTGGGTGTCCAGCATGGGAGTGGTCATAGCGGTGCTCACAGGCACCTTGCCAGTGAGGTACTCATATCTTCCACTCTTCTGTTGCGGGTATGTATTCTGGTCCAAACAACTCCTTGATTAGTTTTTCACCTCCCTTTTCCAACAGTCCCTTGAGTTCGGTATCCCATTGCTGCACTTTGCTTGCCCTGAACCTCAGTTGTTGGAGTTTTTCGGTGTTACAAGGTTTCACCCTGGTGGACATGGTAGGAATCATTCTTTTCCCAGTTTTCTGGTTCCTTATTCCCTGGGGTTTTCAGGAGAGGGCATCAGGTATATAATTTTCCCTTTTGGGGCAGTGCTATATAGAAAAGTTGAATTCTGTTTGGAAGAGGGCCCATTGGGCTAGCTTGGCCTTTTCATTTTTGGTCATGGTCAGCCATGTCAGGGCTTTGTTGTCGGTTTGTAGTACAAAAGACTGGTTTTCTAGATGTTAGTGGTAATTCCTTATGGCCCAGATTACGACCAAGCACTCTTGTTCATTGCTGCAGTATCGCCTCTCTGTCTCTCAGAACTAAGTTCTGGCCTATGCAATAACGTGTCTTTGCCCAGTGGGGGTTTCTTGATATACTACTGCCCCCATTCCGGTACTACAGGTGTCAGTTTGAAGGACTAGTAATAGTTGGGGTAAGGGTCTATGTAGCATGAAGAGGTTCTCATACCCCTTTTTTAGATTTGTGAATGCAGTCTGCTGCTTCTTTGTCCATTTCTACCAGGCAGTTATTGGTAGGAGTTCTTGGACTGGGACCATTAAGGTGGCTATGTCTTTCGACAAAGTTCCATAGGCAGTTACATAAACCAAGGAACCATTTCGACTGTCGCCTGTTGGTAGGGGTGGGAGCTTCCGTAATTTACTTGACTTTTTCCGGTGAAGGAAAGTTCCCCTCTGTTGTGATTCGGTGGCCTAAGTATTCGACACTGGTTTTGCATAAGTGGCACTTCTCCAGGCAGCTTGTCAATCCGTGCATCTCAAACTTTCCGTACATGCGTCTGGTGTTCCTCCCAGGTGCGTGATTATATGATGTCACCCAGGTCTGACTGCTAACATGAGTCTTTGGAACGCTTCTGACGCGTTGTTCAACTCAAAGGGCATGACCCAAAACTGCAGGGTTTCCCCATTATACATTGTAAAAGATGTATATTTTTGGGGATCTGGATCTGCCAGTAGCCACTCCTCATGTTTAATGTCAAGAATATACAGGCATCCCCAAGGTCCCTGAGGGTATGTGCTATGTTAATATCCGGCAGTGCTATAGGACGGATTGCCTGGTAGTTTACGCAGAAGTGTAGCCCTCCATCTTTCTTTGGGGACAAGTACAACTCAGCAGTTGTACAGCAAATCGGATGGCTCTATGAGCCATTGAGCCTTCATATCTGCTACTTGGTCCAGTATTATCTAGCACCTGTGTTCCAATAGTTTACCTTGTTGGCAATACACAGGACTATAGTGTTGAAACCATATTTCTTGGGTGATGGTGTTCATCTTGCGAAAAGGACTGGTATTGTTGAAAATGGCGATTTGGTCATTTCGTAGTTTTATCAGGAAGTCGAGTTACTCTCCAGTTAACTGGTGTTGAATTTCCCCTTTCAGTTATGTGGTGTTGGGGTTGGTCATGAGTCGTTTTTTCCCAGTTTACGGCCATTCATGTCGGGTGGCCAAAGCATAGGTGATGTTACTCAAAATCGATAATAAATTCTGGCTCGATGAGCCAGGGCTGCCCTAAGATAATTTCTTCCCCTAGATGGGCAGAAATGAAAAACTGTCTCAATTGGCCTGGCTTCTGTCTGCAGCAGCAGCAGCAGCAGCTTGATTATTCCGTCTATAGCTAGTTGGGCTTCTGACTGGGCCTTGTGGATCATGCCATTGGTTGGCCAGAGCCTGGTCTTTTTGCTTTGGTGCCAGCATGGTGGGTTGGACGTAATTACTGATGGCTTCTGTGTCTTGTATCGCCAGTTGGGTTTTGCCATTTAATTGGACCCTTATTTATTTGTGGAGAATACAGTATGAGCCAAGGGTCACTCGTGTCCTGTAGGTGGTCCATTCTCTCTATTTTGATGGGGGACAGGGCCCCCATCATCCCCGGCAGCAGTGTTTTCCTTTCCCTTTTGTGTTTCCTTGCTTTGTCTCCTTCTTCATGGTAAGGTTGTTCTTAATTGCGTTGGCAGGTTTCTCCTCTGTTCTGTTGGCTATTTTAGCCTTTACGACCAGACAATCCTTAAGCAAGTGCTGACCTTGGCCCTTGGGAGGCAGGCATGCATTGTGGGAGGCGTGCAGGATGGGAACCTGTTTTTCTCTCATCCGGTCCATTTGCTTGGCATTATTGTGCTCCATTTCTCTATCTCACTCAACTAACCCATCGAGAGATCGTGCTTGCTGCGTGGAAGCAGTAACATGATAGCGGGCAGTGATAGTTTCCTAATTAACAGAACCCCCTCTGCTTCTCTGCTGTTGTGTACTAAAGTGAACTCCCGCTCTACCATTTTTCAGGGGACTGTCAAAAAATTTACTTACATCCAGAATTTCAGTAGATGAGGGTTTGACATGTACATAAAAAAATACAAGTTCTAACGTAATGTTGAATATAATAAGAGCTGTACTTTATCGTGTAAATACAGTTTAACTAATAAACACATAAAAATGGAAATTACTGTATTAATTTACTGTAAACAATACATTAAAAATATTTTGCCTCAACCTATTTAAATAAAGAATTTAACATCTCAAAATACCATATATAATATAGTGTAATTCATCACCGAATACAAGCCACCCACAAACTTTCAAACTCTCTGAAAAGAAAATAATATGAAACAGAATGCAACCTGAATTTTGAATGTCCCGCGTGCACTCGATCAGCTGAGAGCACGCAGAGAGGTTATCGACAGGCCAATGTGTGCTCTATGAGCTAGACGGAGAAGGGGAAGCCTTAACAGCAGGAGTGAAACAATCTTCCCCTCCCCTTCCCAACCGGTCAGCACACAAAGGGAGGATGCAAGGACAGCACTCTGATTGCTAGGCAACTAGCTCCCTCTCTGCCAGTCGCGTAAGGGAACAAGTATCACCGAGGACAGTTGAAGCTTACGCATTATCAATGTACACTTACATTGGTGATGCTATACTTGCGTTGCAAATGTGTAGTTAAAATAATTAATAATATTTCACTTAAAAAAATGTGTGTTTATGAGAGAGAGATGAATTAAATTTAATAAGGCAATTAAAACATTTTTCTTTTTTGTCTTCAATAATTAATCGTTCAGAATTATGTCCTCCTATTTTCCCATACATTTATGCCTGTCGCGAGTTAAGCTGTGCTTGAACTCAGTGTTTATGCATTATTTGATGACAAAAGGTGTCAAATTGGCCCTTCCAGGATATCAGTTTATTCAGAAGACGTTTGTCTATTGGAATAAATTAATATAAATTCTCCAGTCTCCCCACAAGAAGTTACTCAAAATGAACTTTATGCTTGGTAATACAAGTCGCTTGATGTTCAAACAATTTTTGGTTCCAAGGGGAGGTCAAGTATACATTTCTGGGCATATTTTATTCGGAAGAAGCTACCTATTGAGTTTAATTAATATTTTGTTTAAAAATCATGTTGATTTTATACCAGATACAATTAAACACCAACTTTGAGGGAAGAAAACAAACCTTTAAACACACGTCATTTGCAAAAACAAATCCTTGTTGATAATTGGAGTACTAGTGATGATAGGTGCAACTATGTGCTTTGAAGTACTAGTGATGATAGCTGCAACTATGTGCTTTGGAGTACTAGTGATGATAGGTGCAACTATTTGGAGTGACTGATAATCTTGATAAAATTTATACGACTTGTACTATTGCATGCTTTTGACAGCTGTCGCCTTCTTAGTTCAGATTCGGCGGAGCACTTGACCTCCCTGTGGTGTGGTATGTTTGACAGTATGACAGTGTGTCAACCTGAGATCGCATGATTATTTTTATTTAATGCTTCATATACTTTACCAATTATCCTCTCGCCAGGTGTGTATGGGATGGAAGCAATCATGCGCGGCCAAGAGAATGCAGTTTTGTTATATAACTGCTTCCTGTCTCGCTGCCATGTAAGGGGGGGAAGAAAGGTGTTCAAAGAATCAATTCCTTTTAATTCTTTTAAAATATTTTTTTCTGTTAAGGATTGCGAAGGTAATTACGTAACGGAAATATTCAAATGCCTTTCTATATTTTGCACGTTTATTTAAAACTTACAAAGATAAACTGCAGAAATAATGGTTAGGTTTTTGCCTTTAACATAAATCGTTAGAAATACTTGAAATATATAAAAAGAAAGCTCGATGAAATTTTTGTTGTTAAAATATCACTTCAAATTAAATTACATGTTTATAAGTTATTTCTTTCT
>NQII01000902.1:476096-488211 GCA_002778355.1 Clitarchus hookeri
AGTACTAGTGATGATAGGTGCAACTATGTGCTTTGAAGTACTAGTGATGATAGGTGCAACTATGTGCTTTGAAGTACTAGTGATGATAGCTGCAACTATGTGCTTTGGAGTACTAGTGATGATAGGTGCAACTATTTGGAGTGACTGATAATCTTGATAAAATTTATACGACTTGTACTATTGCATGCTTTTGACAGCTGTCGCCTTCTTAGTTCAGATTCGGCGGAGCACTTGACCTCCCTGTGGTGTGGTATGTTTGACAGTATGACAGTGTGTCAACCTGAGATCGCATGATTATTTTTATTTAATGCTTCATATACTTTACCAATTATCCTCTCGCCAGGTGTGTATGGGATGGAAGCAATCATGCGCGGCCAAGAGAATGCAGTTTTGTTATATAACTGCTTCCTGTCTCGCTGCCATGTAAGGGGGGGAAGAAAGGTGTTCAAAGAATCAATTCCTTTTAANGTCTCGCTGCCATGTAAGGGGGGGAAGAAAGGTGTTCAAAGAATCAATTCCTTTTAATTCTTTTAAAATATTTTTTTCTGTTAAGGATTGCGAAGGTAATTACGTAACGGAAATATTCAAATGCCTTTCTATATTTTGCACGTTTATTTAAAACTTACAAAGATAAACTGCAGAAATAATGGTTAGGTTTTTGCCTTTAACATAAATCGTTAGAAATACTTGAAATATATAAAAAGAAAGCTCGATGAAATTTTTGTTGTTAAAATATCACTTCAAATTAAATTACATGTTTATAAGTTATTTCTTTCTTCCAATAAATATATAAACTCCGGCAGTCAAGGCTGCATCTCGAGCGCTATATCAGAACATTCCAGACGAACTACGTCCAACAAACTTGCGGCGCGCTGTGTCTCCGCTGTACGTTTGGCAACACCACTTGCTTGCAAGGATACAGCTGCCACACGACCTTCGCCAAGGTCGCGTGCATCAGCCACCCGTGGCGCAGGCCGTGTTGTACAGGATTTGCAATAAGGATGAGCGCGACCTATAAACGATAAATATTATTTTTTTTTAACACCCTTTGAAAATAATGGTGCGACCTATATGCACAGGCAACTTATATGCAATAAAATACGGTATTGCTGAGGATTGCGGAGGAAGATAGTGGAGCGATTACAGAGCATGCGGTGTTGATTGCGGAGCAGGGGGAGCAATTCCGCAATTCTGCAGTGATTGCGGAGCATATGGTGCTGATTGTGGTGCATATGGTATTGATGGGGTGTATGTGGTGCTAATTGTGGTGTGTGTGGTGCTGATTGTGGTGCTGATTCTGGTGCATGTATTGCTGATTCTGGTGCATGTAGTGTGTATGGTGCTAATTTTGGTGCATATGATGCTGATTGCGGTGCTTATGGTGCTGATTTTTGTGTGCATGGTGCTAATTGTAGTGCATGTTGTGTGATTGCGAAATTGATGGAAAGGTTACAAGATTAATGGAAATATTGCAAGATCAATGAAAAGATTACGAGATTGATGGAAAGATTACGAGGTCGATGGAAAGATTACGAGATTAATGGTAAGATTGGAAGATGGATAAAAATTTGCATGGGGTAGGGGAGGTGTTATGATGCAACTACAATTAGATGTTANGCATGGGGTAGGGGAGGTGTTATGATGTAACTACAATTAGATGTTAGAGGGAAGCCAATAAAAGTGTGTGGTGGGGATGGAGGGGATCGAGCAAATACGAGTAATTGGTATAGAGAACCTTACTAATCAGTAGAGCTATTTGCTGGAGGGGAAGAGGTGCAACTATTAATCAGTGAAAAAATAGTGGTTTGGGTCACTCGTCTGCTGGGTGTGGTGCTGGTGGGTCCTCCAGAATGTAAATTATTTAAATTAACTTTTTATGAATTTTTTTTATAACTTGTAAAGTTTTTTATTTTTTATATAATTAAAAAAAAGGAATATTTTGCAATTGATTTAAATTTTTGCATCTTTGGTGGTGGTCGGTGAAGGGTGGGGTGTGATGGTGTTGTGGTCAAGCAGGGGGATAGTGGGGTAACGTTATGTTCTTCGATTTTTATGAATTTATTTGATTTTTTACAATTTTTTTTTCTTCAATTTTTGTTTTTATGGTTATTGGGGTCAAGGTCACTGGCATCCAACATGGTGGTGGAAGTCAGCAATGTAATTTTTTCCTTGATTTTTGAAATTTTTTTAATTTTTATGATTTTGGTGGTGGGAATGGTGAGGTGTAGTGGGTGAAGTTTATGTTGGACCAGGGGGAGGGGGTGAGATTACCACTATGTTCCTTTAGTTTTTAGAATTTTTTTCAATCTTTTGCATTTTTTCTTGATTTTTTTATTATTGCATGGGGGTGGGAAGGGGGTGAGGTGAGCATGGCTAGGAGTGTGGTGAGGAGGTTGGAAGCCTGCTGGTAAAAAATGATCCCCCCAAATCCTTCTATCAATCTAAAAGTGCCTCTGGGTGGTTTTTTAATTAATTAATTTATTTATTTTGCAAATTGAGGGATTAGTACTTCTTGAAGAGAAAACATGACATTTTTAAGGGAAAAAAAAGAGAAATTTTAAGGGGAAAATGGTTTATTTCGAGGAGGTAGTGAAAATTTTGAGGGGAAAAGAGGAAATTCGAAGATGGCGATTGGCACCTCAGCTCTTCTCCTCCATGCCCTTACTCCTGATTCAGCTATATCGAGCTAGGGCAGGTTGCAAAACAGTAAACTGGCAGTCGGGCGGGTAGTATCTATGACCGCTTAGGGGCAGACCGACGTTGAAGTTATCTCACATCTTTAGTTGTGGTGGGAGAGATCCAGGCATGGTGTAACATTGGCAATAGTGGTATAAGGTCANTTGTGGTGGGAGAGATCCAGGCATGGTGTAACATTGGCAATAATGGTATAAGGTTAGACGTCATGCGTCATGGGTAATGTTAGTAGGTGGTCTGGGACTGGCAACTAACTAGTATAAAGCACGGAATAAACACATTGTGTGCCAGCTATTGCAGTGCATTGCATCTGCTACTTATATTTACAGAATTAAACTGTTATTACTTCATATGCAAAATACATAATTTTGGCGTTATGTTAAGTGATTTTTTTTGGGCTGTATTGCATGATGTAGACAAAAAAGAGAAATGTTTTTTCCGGTACTAGTACCAAACATGAAAAGATTGTGCTATCTATTTTAAAAAAAACTGGATGTTTGTGCGTCAGTTTAGTTGCTGGGTTTGTACTACGGTAATACATCATTGGTAATTTCACAGTGTTTGACATAAAAAACTAACATAAAAATCAACTCTGCANTGCTATCTATTTTAAAAAAAAACTGGATGTTGGTGCGTCAGTTTAGTTGCTGGGTTTGTACTACGGTAATACATCATTGGTAATTTCACAGTGTTTGACATAAAAAACTAACATAAAAATTAACATAAAAATCAACTCTGGAAGTTTTATGCTGATAGCCAGTCAAATAAAGCCATGGAAAATTGTAAAATGATTCATCTGAGTAAAAGCACAGAACTTGGACATGTTAATGGAATGGTTTTGACAGTGCCACAGTGAAGCGTCCGCTCAAGTTATAAATGAAAAGCCAAAATACTTGAAACAGTAACATCAGACGGGTATGTTTATCAAAATGGCCACCCTTTTAAGTATGTGCATGACTGCGGTGATGCAACATCCAGCACAAGTGGTATGGTAAATAACACCTTCATTGACAGTTGTTAGAATCAATAAATAAATGCCAGCAGTTTTCTTTCCTACCAAAAAACACGCATTTACAAGGTCTATGTAAATTTTATCATTGTGTTGCAATTTTTTAAATTCAAAATACCAGTGTTAGCAAGTAAGGCTGTCAGTTACATGCAATTTTTAAGGCCTATATATTTGCTTAAATTGCAAACGTTATGAGTGTTACTAGACTTGATTGTATTTAAAACAAATAAACCACTGATGCGATGTGCAACAAGCCGTAGCTGGTCTGAGAGGTAAGACCTACTTATAGTCCATACTGTATAAGAAGGCCACTTTCTGACAGGTCTGCGAAAGTAGCGCCATTGTTTACATCTGACTACGTATCCTTCCGCCATCAGCTGATCGGCCACATGGCAACAATGTTTATTTTCATGCTGTCATTATCAGCTGATCTCCTTGTCAATGTACTGTTCCTGGGTCGTTTTATGCAAACTTGGTACTCAGAAATACTTAGCTGCGATCGTAGTAATAGTAATATGTACATAAACCATTATTAACTAAATTGTTATGTTAAAAAGCAAAAATATTAATAATTAATTTAAAATTTAGTAGCTACAAATAAATTTATTGAAATTATCAATTAGTAAAGTTATGTTATATGTCAAAAATATAAATCAGTAATTATAAATTTATCAACTACCAAAAAAAATGTGCGTTCAGGTTAAACAAACCAATTTATTCATCAAGGTCTTAAACATCACTCTTTCAGCATGTTTTCGATATTACCCATTCTCTTAGTAATATGAACTTTATAAAAAGCATTTTCCACTGCGTGGGTGGGGGAACTTGCTTACTGCTATAACCCAAAGATCATACATAGCCCTCTTTAGAAGTTTACAAAAAAATAACTGCTAATTTTTGCTTACTAAACAGTAAAACTTCTTAAAGTGTAAAATTGGATATTAGTAATACACAAAGTTTTGCTTAATTTTGGAACTTCCAGCATGCTCACACAGTGAAATTGAAATGTAATGAATTTTCACTCATCTGTACTTACTTTGCATTTGAAGCACAACAGGAAAATACCACAAATATCCTTCAGAATCACTGTTAGTGGCAAACATTCTGTCGAATATGCAACTGTGAGACTCCTGGTAGAAAGAAATGTACATTCTACGATATAATCCATTTTAAGTGTACATGTTGGCACCTCATACACACAGTTTGAAAATGGGGGAAATATTACAGGTGATATAGTGCAACATATTCTCTTCAATCCAACACCAACCCAAGTGAAATGTGATTTAATTCACATAAAATAACTTTAACTGGACCTAACAATACAGTAAAATATAGCATCATGTTAATTTCATGACTAACTTTTTCAGCATGGAATAACTACTTGATTTTGAAGTTGCTAACTTTACATAAACAACATATATTGAATTTATTGTAAATTTCACTAAAATATTTGAAAATAATACAGGTCTTGGCTAATTTAACACTGTCAAAATATGAAGACAATATTTAGTCATAAAAAACACTACCTTATTCATGTCTGGAAAAATGATATGCTTCCTTTGTAGAGATAAGTCTCGTTTGTTACAATACCTCCAAGGTTGAACAGACTGGCCTACTTGTAATGATAATGTACTTATGTTTAAGTGCTGTGGTATATTTGTGCTTCTGTGATAACAGCATGTTATTTATCCTTTATTATTTTATGCTTTTGTTGAAATTAGTGCACGTTAAAATCTCAGTAAACAACTTTGCTGCCCAATCTGCATCTACTAGCCATCAAAAATCAACACCTCTTACACGAAAAGCAAACTAAAGGAAAAACAGTTTTAACTCTGGACGCAATACTCTTGTAATTTTCTAAGAAAATGTTTTTGAAAATGTTATATAATGGATTTTCAGTGGTGAATGGCAGCTATCATTCTCAGTGTTGGCGAGGGTNTCAACACCTCTTACACGAAAAGCAAACTAAAGGAAAAACAGTTTTAACTCTGGACGCAATACTCTTGTAATTTTCCAAGAAAATGTTTTTGAAAATGTTATATAATGGATTTTCAGTGGTGAATGGCAGCTATCATTCTCAGTGTTGACGAGGGTGAAGTAAGATGAGATGGAGCAGTTGTGGAGTTCAAAACTATGATTACCCTGAGTAAACCCAATGGCTATGCTGATAAGGCTTTCCAGATGCTAACGTCCAGATTGACCTTGCAGGCCTGCCAGANCTGAGTAAACCCAATGGCTATGCTGATAAGGCTTTCCAGATGCTAACGTCCAGATTGACCTTGCAGGCCTGCCAGACTGTCATTAACCATTGCTGAAAATGCAGCAAGCATTAATTACCTTTTTAGATAAATTTATATAAAAGGGCAAGAATTCNGTCATTAACCATTGCTGAAAATGCAGCAAGCATTAATTACCTTTTTAGATAAATTTATATAAAAGGGCAAGAATTCAAGTACTAACAGTTTACTGCAGCCACGTAATTAATAGCAGCGGAACGCGACTGGCAGCAACTATATTTTTGAATTTGAACTGGTGGCTACACGGTTAAGCTGCAACCCAATCTAGCCGCCACCGGTAAATCTCTTTATAAATCTCCTTATAAATGATCACAACTAGAAAAATTAAAATGTCATGTTTATTGCAATAAGTCAAAAACACAAACAAGCACAAAAAAACAATGTTAATGTAAAGTGATTACTAACATTTTAATTAGGTAAATACAAGAAAATAGGTAACCAAATGCCATATTGTACAAACTGTGGAATACATATTACGTGCCATAAAGTTATTTAAATTTAAATTTTGTACATTCACAAAAACAACTGACAGTTAAGGCACATTAGGAATGACTAACATCACAATAGTAATCAAGTGTTTGTGGTTTTGTAGGGATGTACAGTACAAATACTCATAATAAAACGTTATGCTGGTGAAATGTTATTCAATTCAGGTGAATGGTGATGCTGTTCCCTCTTCTTTTAACTGAAGACAAGTCAGTGTACAAAATAGGTTGAGGCAAGAAATGAAAACAGTAGAATATATTAAATAGGGTGTAACCGAAAATAAGCAAATGTGGCAAGAAGATATGTTGTGCATACATTTAAATATGAACTGTCATGCTATTTTCCAGGAACCAAACTCTCCCCTGGTTTTTACGAATCCCTGCTCTCCCCATATCCTTGTGTTGTATCTGGAGTAAATGTTAATATTTGTTTGTGAGAATGCATATGCTGCAAACTGATTTCTCCGGGCACATGATGTTGCTATTAGCTGGTATTACACTTGTTGCATTGGAGATTATACGTTAGGCTTTAAGTGGCACAGTTATAGCAACTTGGACTACATATGTTCAGTTTGCCAATGTGTTGGTGAGGTAAGTGTACTCTTAAGGAATGGTGCAGGAGCTACAATGAAGGCTATCACAAGAGTATGGAAAAGTCAGGGTTGTTCTTTTGTTGACTGAAGTTGTGGCAATATCGATATTAATTATTTTCTTTAAGAAAGAGATTGTACATTGGTGTTGATAAATGAGCTGGCAAAATTTTGAACACAAAAGAGGCAGGCATGAATCAGACAAATTGTTCATGGGGGTTCAAAGAAGTTAAGATGAGAGGATAAAAAAGCAGAATGGGGAAGAAATACTCTCTTTGCTGTAGGTTGGTGTATGGGGTTACTGGATTCAGGCAGTGTCGATGTGACGCAAATGTTTTGGGAGGATGACGACTAAACTATGGTGAAAGTGGCACTGCCAGTGGATCCTGGCCTTGACTATACCATAAATCACAAGGCATGAGAAAAATGTGTAGTAAAACATTCCTTGTCTAGAAATTTATTGCAAAAGCTGTTCCAAGATCTACGTTCTATTCTAGAAGTGAGATTGCAGAGTATCTAATGGCTACATAAAACTTATGTCGCCATGCAAGCTGTACATTTTGCTGCCTGTTTGCTGTACCACATTTTCCTTGTTATTTATTGTGTTCCCATCAAAATCCCCGTATAAACATACTAATTGCTGACCACATTCAACGATCGCCAATAGTTTGTTTTCACATAATGTCAATTCAAAGCAAATAGTACATACACCAAAAGAGTGCATGCATCAATTGTTTTTTTAACACGTGATTGCAAAACAACGCAGATAGTCTACAACTGATACTATCGATAGTATTGATATTATAAATGTATGACAGGAATTCAAGTACTCATAGTATATTACTTAACAGGCACAAGGATGACACATTTTTGCACCACCTGTCCTTATACATATTTTTGGTAGCCTAGCGACCTACTTACAACCTTATCAATAGTATTGTTTACATCACGTAGCATTATTTTGTGTTTTATTGACTACGCTTATCCTTAAATGCTTACTGCATTGGTAGGTTGACGACAGTGAGAAAGAATGTTGTATTCTTATTCTGCACTCGTACGTTGGCAACAATGAGAACAAATCACACAATCTCATACACTAGAAACAAGTGTATTTTACACAATCTGTAACACTGTATCGAACAATCTTTGATCTTATTGTAAACCGAATTTGGTGTAAGGTTATGGACGCAGTATTTTAAAAGCGTGATTATTGTAGGAACCTATCCATTGTGGGTTGGTTAGTATCGTAAGGGTTTCCAAACGGCTCGACTTGTAATGGTTGGCACAAATCCTAGCAAATAAGTTGTGGCAATTGTATCCAATGGATTGAGCATGGACAACAATGTTAAAATCAATATTAATTAAATTTTTCTGAATTTCCAGCACTAGGGTTTTTTATTTATGCAAATACTAACAAACCACTTTTAAAAAAACAACAGCAGCAATTATGTAAGCGTAGCTTACTTTTCTGCGGTGGCTTGAGAGAGTGCTTCCTGCCATACAGATTTCACTGTCTTATTATCAAATTTCTTCCCCTTTCCTATCTTACTGTAGAAGTACCTCTTGCAGTTACTCCACACTGACTCAATGGCGTTGTAGTGGCAGTGGTATGGAGGCAGCCTGAGGACCAACCAGAATATCAACTATGTGTCTAGAAAAAGTAAGAGATATGCAGTTAATTTCCCCCCACCATCTACAAATAACACATACAAATTCTACGCAATGATGTTGTTAGTCTGACAGCACATGTTGCCAAGTACACAGCTGAAGTTATGTGGCCATTATTAAACTTGTCATGGAAGCAGATAAAAAAGAGCAGGCAGTGCAGGAATGTAACACCATTGAGCATAGAGAGACAGGTACTGCAAAGTTACACATACTGTGTGGCTGGTTNATGCAAATACTAACAAACCACTTTTAAAAAAACAACAGCAGCAATTATGTAAGCGTAGCTTACTTTTCTGCGGTGACTTGAGAGAGTGCTTCCTGCCATACAGATTTCACTGTCTTATTATCAAATTTCTTCCCCTTTCCTATCTTACTGTAGGAATACCTCTTGCAGTTACTCCACACTGACTCAATGGCGTTGTAGTGGCAGTGGTATGGAGGCAGCCTGAGGACCTGATGCCCAGCTTCTTCAACCAGAATATCAACTATGTGTCTAGAAAAAGTAAGAGATATGCAGTTAATTTCCCCCCACCATCTACAAATACGATGTGAGCTGCACCTTAGTCCATTTCGATGTTGGCAACTTCTCAGACTGAAAAAGATGGAATTTGTTAATGAAAATAATAGTGCTTAAAATGGCAACAAACTTTTTAACCAAAAAAAAATCTTATAGTCCCTCACAGAATTTTGTTTCTGCAGAGCTGCCAACCTCCAAGCATGCCCATCAGTAATCACAGTTACAAGCAAAAAAATATGCATAAATCACGAGCAATAAAAATTCTCTACAATACAGATATACTCTCAAAATTGAATAGGCATACACAACATTAAATATTTAAATTTGTGCACATGGGTGAACCAGAAAAAAATATTTCACCGATATCATAATTACAAGGATATGTTAAAAACATAAATAAGACACATCCATACATTCTTAATTATCACTGGCTAGGAAACGCGCAGTTGCAATGTTTAGCGATAATTATTTGGAATAGGGGCTTTTCTGAAGGAAACATCATAAACCCACAAAAGTCTGTCCGTGCGCTTATCCAGTTTTTTTTTTTGTTTAAATTTATACCTACGTTCTCTGGTCAGGTTTTAGTATATATTTTCTTACTTAAAGTAACATAAGCAATAATAAGCAGTGACGATAATAGTGAATCAAGTCGGAAAAACGTTTGCCACCAGCGCGCTCTCTTGCAATACGCTGTCTAAACCGTTAAAGATAGAACAATATCATGTCGTAAAGAATTAACATTATAAAAAAAACCCAAACAATAATTCTATAGTCCACGCGAGCGGAGCCGCGGGCACAGCTAGTGGTAAAATAAGTAGGAAGTACTAAATAAAATAGATAAAAGTACGAGCAGTTTGGCTGCTTTGTTTACTTCGGACGCCATGTTGAATAGCCACGTAAGTGTGCTAACGCCACCTATTGGCTGGGGACGTGAAGACGATAGCTTAGTATGCCATTGTATGGAATATAATACAGTTCGTGGTGAGTGGAATATCATGTGCTTGTGGTTTTTGACGTCCAAACCCGACCATGCGAAGGCTTGTGGTTGTAGAATGGTGGGTGCTAGTACGAGTGTTTCTGTGCGTAATATTCTGCTATATGGCGGATGTTACTTGGACGTTTTAGTAGATCATGGTGTTTTGTCGAGTGAGGTAAGGTGCACTGCAGTAGTTGAATTGGCAGAGGACGGTGGAATTGTGCCCTCCACCTACCTAGGCGAGTTAATTCATAAACTACCGGTGTGTTTCACTGTTACTTTAAAACCCTAAAATCCTATATTATATTAAAATCGTAGGTTAGATTAAAACCCTATAATCTTATGTTAGATTAACACCCTATAGGCCTACGTTACATTAAAACTCTACTAGGTTAGATTTACACCCTACAATCCTAGGTTAGATTAAAAATATAAAATAGTGATTTGTTCATTGTGGGGTTAGGTTAAGTTACGTGGGCACATATTACGATATTGGGTGGACAAATGTTAAATTGAGGTGTTTTTGTATTTTTTGTGATTGTACCCCACAATTTCCCTGATCTTCATAGCTCTCCCCACTATCGTATTTGTGGTTTATATTGGTAATACGTTACTGCCCCTAGTAGATTCGTGTTCTCTGTAATTAGTAGAGTGGAAATATACCACTTTCCGTGATTTTTTCTTTTATTTTCAGTTAAGTCCCTATTCTGAATAATCACCAGGTATGGCCATTCTTTGTGTAACTATCACAATATTTCTGTAAAACCTTCTTGCTCGCTGATGCACACGGATCCACCGCACGCTTCATGTTCAATTAACACACAACGACCACATAGTAAACACACAATGGCAACACCGCATCACTACTCACAACATTGCTCGTTTTCTCTATCCAGTGCTGCCACAATATTTACTGCTCGTGATACTGAATTTATTGCGCTGTTTGCAGAGAATACCGATCTTGTCGACCCGCTTGCAAACTTCTGGTAAAAGTATGATATTTACAGTACGGCAGACAATGCATTGTACTGTAAATATGTACGCACTAAAAAAAATAAGAAANTACAGTACGGCAGACAATGCATTGTACTGTAAATATGTACGCACTAAAAAAAATAAGAAATTTTTTTAGACTCATTGTTATGGCTATCAATTTCCGTAATAAACAAGCAAGCCTCCTTGATTCCGTAACTGTACATTAAAATGAGTAATAATTACGAAAAATCCGTAGTACTTGGTTGCACCGTTTCTGACATACATGCAGTACTTAAATAAAGAATAAAAAATTGTGCATAACTGAAAATTTAATTATGTACATACATGTACAAAGAGGTGTACAACTGAAACAAAAATTCACCTGCACGCTGTCGTAGGAGGCATTGTCGAGAACAATTACAGGCGGTTCTTGAAGGCGAGGAAGCACAGCACAGCCACTTCTCAAACATTTCCCCGTTCATTGTTCCATGGTAGTCGCCCAAGTTACTACCCGGAGCGAAGACAATACCAGCATCCTTTACAAATCCTTGTTCCGAGCCTGCGTCAAGGACAGTGAACCTCTTCCCCTGGTCAAGGTTCCGATGCTTGCAGGTGTATGTGGTATCATCCTGCCATGTTTTGGATGGAAAACCTGTGTATAAAAACAGAAAATAACATTACATGATGTACATTATTCAATAAACCTGAAACCACCATGCAACAAATTTTTCAGAATCTTGTCACATTAACAGTGCCATGTTAGCAGTGAATGGTGTTGTGTGATAAAGTAAATGGTAGTGTACTTTTCAGCGGAATGATTATGACTACGGCCCCACTCTTACGGTACCTAAATTAAATAAGGTTACTACGTAATTAAAATTCTACCATTTAGCAAAAAAAAAAA
>NQII01000902.1:488624-506392 GCA_002778355.1 Clitarchus hookeri
CTGCAATTTACTGGACTGCGTCTGCACTGAAAACTGGAAAAATACATGTCTCATGTGATTGCTAGAGACAAGATTACCTGGTTAGTCATGTTTAAACAGAAGTAACTTGTCACCAGAATACATGTAGTTATAGCGCACAACATTTTTTAATAGTAAAATCCTAATTATTCCATTTACAAAAATTCTACAGCAATGTTTATTTTCAGTGACAGTACTGATCTAAGTAAATTGAAAGCTTAAATATACCTTTTGCTGTGCCCTTCGGTAATTTGTAATTCATAGCATTGAAAATTACTTTACATGTCAGAGTAGGCATGTTACTTAGTTTAATTCTATAAAAAACATTATTAAAAAGAATTATATTTATATTTAAGCTTTCAATTTACTTAGATCAGTACTGTCACAGAAAGTAAACATTGCTGTAGAATGTTTGTAAATGGAATAATGGTAATTATTCAGAATGGGGCTTTTCTAAAAATAAAAAATAAAAATCACTGAAAGTGGTATATTTCCTCTCTTCTAATTACACACAACACACATTTACTAGGGGCATTAACGTATTACCGTTACAAACCACAAGTACAAATTTTGTAATATGTGTCCACCTAACCAAACTTTACCTAATCCTGCAATGAGTGAATGACTATTTTACAATTTTTATCTAGCCTAGGATTGTAGTCTTTTAACCTAACCTAGGATTGTTGGGTTTTAATCTAACCTAGGATTGTAGGGTGTCAATCTAACCGAGGGTAGTTGGGTTTATTTAGTACGTTCTACTTATTTTACCATTACGCCCTCCTCAATATTAAAAAGGTCAGCTGTGCAGAACCCATTTATGTTACTTTCGTGGGTCTACGACATTTCCTTCAGAAAAGTCCCTATTCTTAACAAATACCCTGCAAAACCTACAACTGGAACAAAAAAAAATTTGCTGCCTTTGGCGAATGCACAGTGTGCAGTAACTGTAATAGCCTNCAATCTAACCGAGGGTAGTTGGGTTTATTTAGTACGTTCTACTTATTTTACCATTACGCCCTCCTCAATATTAAAAAGGTCAGCTGTTCGGAACCCATTTATGTTACTTTCGTGGGTCTACGACATTTCCTTCAGAAAAGTCCCTATTCTTAACAAATACTGTGCAAAACCTACAACTGGAACAAAAAAAAATTTGCTGCCTTTGGCGAATGCACAGTGTGCAGTAACTGTAATAGCCTATGCCAATAAATATATTGCTGTACTACAAAAACATGGATTACAAACTTAAGTTGGTGCAAAATAATAATGCTGGATTTACAATGCCACGACAGTCTGACATCACAGCCCCGACACACGTAAATAATCCAACAGCCAATCAGAAGCAAGGTCACCCTGACAAAATCACGGCTCCGACAGGCCGACAAAAGTAGATTCTATTTCTACTTTTGTCCTCTGGCTCGCTCGGCAGTATAAATAATAACATAAACAAAAACCTTACAAAACATTATGTTGTGCAGATGTCACTGCTGTGGGAAATTTTACTCTAAAAATATGTGGCAGGTATATACAGATTATTGGGTAGAAGATACCTGGTTGTTGATGTGACGAAAATAAATAATGATGGAAAATAGTATATTTACATAGCTTTTGATTGTTTTCACAACAAAATAGTGTATAAAATATTGTGATTTCTATGCATTCTAACGAGAAAGTATAGCACATTACTGGCCATTTTAAGATTTGCAGACAACTACGATACGCTTGTCGGATGGGAACTGTCCGAGTATTTCTTGTAAACACTGAACACATTTTAGTGGCGGAAATTGTCGGAAGGACATGTCGTGTCGGATTTTCGGATCATGTTCATCGTGGCCTTGTAAATCCAGCCACCTTTGAGGTCACAATACGTTAACAGGCCTGTAAAAGTACTTTTAGCAAGCTATCTTAACCCAACTAAATCAAACCCCTATTACCATTTTTTTTCGCAAACGTACGGTTCCAGACAAAACAGAACAGCCTACGAGGAAACAATTATGTACTTGGTCTCATATACCTGTTTCATACATGTAATATATGATGCGACGTATAAGACCACATGTAAAATTATCAACATCTCCGACACCTTTCACTCTTTTCTTTCTTCTGGTCTTACCTGGTGTCTCCAGATTTTCTGCATCCTTCTTGTAGAACCTGCCGAATGAATGAAAAGTCTTTAGCATTCTGGACTCGCAAATTGCTGTTATAGTTATGGTAGTTACAGATGAGACACCGCAGAGGTAATTATATACAATAAGGGCTTTTCTGAAAACCGAGACAATAATACCTGCAAATTATGGTTATGCTAATGTGATTTGAGGTAGGCTATGAAGACTAGTGTGTTTATTTGGTAAAACACATAAAAAATATTTCTATCATGTAACTGAATCGTGTTAAATATGATAATGCTTGTTTAGCATTTTTCATTGCGATTCTTTCCATTTGAAGTGTTGAACCAAATTATTGTGCGATGGGTGTTTCTTTACAATTATGACAATGATAAGTGTTAAAATATTATTATTGTGCAGAAATAAGAGTGTTTGTCGAGTTTCCATTAATTGAATCAACGCCAACGTGTCCTAGACATGTCTTAAAGGCCATAAATCTTCAAGGACCTATATTCGCCAATCGCAAGGGTGAATAACGTCATTTATACTATGGTTTTTGCATGGAAAGTAAGTGAAGTTAATTGTACTGTGTAGAGTTGCATGTGAGATTAGGAAATTAAAGTTTTATGCACTGCTACCGTGGGCAAGTTAAATTGCAGAATAACCAACCAAATCAAACCTAACTTCACGTCACAGGGGGTGGATAAACCAACGCGAGGTTATTTATTATACTTTTGCTAACAGACTATCTCGTGTCGGCACCCCCCTCCCTCAATCCAAATTGTAAAGTTAGGTTAGGTCTTCTTGCATGTAACGTGGTTAACAGACCCAAATCACATGTAATTTATATAACTTTTACCCCACAATTTCCCCTCTTCTTCATAGCCCTCCCATCACATTTTTTTAGTATATAATACAACTATTGTGATGCCCCTAGTAAATTTTTAGTTTGTCATTGAATGTACTAAGACTAATAAATGTTTAGAGGTTATGTATGGCCAACAATCACATGTCAACAAGGCAAGACACCACATCAAAACAATAAAATATCACACAATGTTACTTTGTACTTACCTGCGGACAGTTTGAGTGGAGATACACAGAATTTCTGCAGTCTTGTTGATGACTGAACATCTTTCCAGCTGGCCAGTGCGAATCATTTCNACAGAATTTCTGCAGTCTTGTTGATGACTGAACATCTTTCCAGCTGGCCAGTGCGAATCATTTCTTTCACTCGCTTCGCCTCACGAATAATATCTGNGACACCACATCAAAACAATAAAATATCACACAATGTTACTTTGTACTTACCTGCGGACAGTTTGAGTGGAGATACACAGAATTTCTGCAGTCTTGTTGATGACTGAACATCTTTCCAGCTGGCCAGTGCGAATCATTTCTTTCACTCGCTTCGCCTCACGAATAATATCTGCCTGCCTCTGCCGGTTCGTAATGGGATTCCGTGACCGGTTCATTTTCGAAGTACCGAATTTAGGAAAACTAAAAGCTAGAAACTTAAGAGACAGTATCCACTACAAAGCGTATACAGCAAAGGTACTAGAACCAGGCAACGGAAACACTGTGCAGTTACAGTAAAGCAGGAATAAATTACAAAACAATCAAAAATACTGACAAGCTATATATAGCTAAAAATTGAAAAAATCTAATATATAGGTTAGCAATACAAAGGAAATTTAAATTAAGACTACAGATTATGGTGCAGCTATAAAGTAAATCTACTTAAAATAAGGTTATTCCACAATTAACGTACAAATTAGAAACTTAGAAGAGTATACAGAGATTTTATAACTAATCCAACGAGTAGACCTACATGGGCAAAGGATATAAATAAACGATTAAAGTTAACCTACAGACAAAACTGTGATGTGCAATACACCTTAGTAAATACATGCTAATTCAAAAGTTTAATGCTAAAAAAAATTTAACTAAACCCAAAGCAAGACTACAGTAGAGGTGATTAAACAGACGTGCCGAAATATTACATTGGAATTATACTACAATTTAAAAAAGCACTATAATATAAGTTAAGTCTATATTAGAATTATCTTAAAATATAAAGTATACAACTCTAAACCACTAAAAACACGACAAATTGCCACAATCTCAAGACCACGGCAAAAGCACGTGCAAAGNGTATACAACTCTAAACCACTAAAAACACGACAAATTGCCACAATCTCAAGACCACGGCAAAAGCACGTGCAAAGGCACAATGGCGTCGCTGAGATCGAGTGTCTTCACCAAGTCGTGTATGCACACATCTTAGGATGTAAAATGAACATTTTTTATATTTCGTAGATGATCGGCATACATACTCAATACAGTTTATAAAAACAAAATAATTACTTTTAGTGGAAAAAAAATTATACAACTTTATGTTTAAAATTTAAGTAAATAATATTATTGTAATGAACTATTTTTTATTACGGTGCCAACACTAAAATATACACAACGAAGCGACCAGTCAGGTGATACAATGCTGTAGCAATTACAGTAAAAGTTGTTTCACTGCTACGGAGTTGGTGCTTCTGAATTTCGCAGACCTGTCAGAAAGTGGCCTTCTTATACCGTATGGACCATATCAAGGGCAACTGTGGTCGCGTGAGAGGGACGGGGTTACGAAGGGTAGACAGGTGGTACTGAACTTTCAGATTGCATTGATTATTTAACATGGTGTTTAACATGTACGAAACTATTTTCTGACTATTTGATTAGTGACACATCTTGGTGTGTATCTGTATAGCAGGCTATTCTAAATTTTCTTTTTGCAGAAGAAATACACTATCGCTTGTAGCAGTACATTTACAATTTAATAAAAACGTGTATCTTGCACATAACTTGTACATAATTTAAAAAAACATGTGAAATAAAAAACATATCAAACTATGTACAATAGTGCTTTATGTACACTTATCACGCCTCACTTCTTGAAAAAATTACCAAGTTTTGCCTGCTTTTGTTTCTTGAAGTTGTGCCTCACAACAAATTCTTCAACTCGGAGGAGGCAAACGTCTGAAACACAGGTGACACTTGAGCATATAAAACATATACAATTTGATCAGTGTTTCGAGTGCTTCCAGAACGGTCTTTTGGGCAGGCAGCCATAGCAATTCACTGTCATTTTCATTCCCATTGTCTTTATGGTCTGAACTGTCTTGCAGTGGCTGAGCAGCATTCACCAGCTTCACATCGGTAATTTTGCCACAGACACGTGCGTTGCCATCAACAGCAACTTTATTTGAGAATCTGCAGGTCACTTTTGTAGCTTCTCTTGAACACTTTCCCAGCACTCGGACTTCTCTAAATACTACCTCCTAACGACTGCATTAAATTTCAGAATGAAAGTGTGATAAACCTTGGTTGTATTGGGATGTATTGGCCGGAATTCAAACATTAGACTGAACAAACGTTTCTTTTTTTTGTGCTTTAAGTGATGTATTGTTTACTTAGCGTCTGCAAATAAGTTAGTGAAAAAAATCAGCCAATAAATTAGTATTGTAGGTGAGTTTTAGAACTTGCAGCTGTGAAGTGAAGATTACTAGGATTTGTGATTATTTTGATGTCTGCTGTATGTTTTGTGGTGTTTTAGTGAAGTAAAGGAATTCTCAGGAATGTATATTTTTCTTTCCTATGTTCATATTTACACAGCTTGGTTAATTACATTTCCCCCATACTTTCTTCAGTGTTTCCAAAACAATAGGTGTGATGCTGGGATAATGTGGTTGGCTCCCACATCAATATCAAGGCTACATCTGGGAGATGACAATATGACGTAACCATCAGGAACCAGCTGCTGATCATGTGTATATCATAATTTAAATTAGAGCAGCAAAAAATTATTCTTTAATTAAATATTTATCTCTGACTAAAACCAAAACAATGTTGCTTTGAATTACTTTAAACCTATGTGTATGGACAGTAGTCTAATAACACCCCACATCCATACATTAATTATAATGCCAGAATGTTTTGCATAGGCACAATAAATATGTACTTAACACACCAAGGTACAATTGACAATACATGGACTAAAAATATAAAAAATATTTCTCTTTTCCCAAACAGAAAGAAAAATGGGCAAAAATTATTAAATCCAATTCTGAGTAGTTTGAGAAATAAATATATTTTCAAATCCTAAATAANAAGAAAAATGGGCAAAAATTATTAAATCCAATTCTGAGTAGTTTGAGAAATAAATATATTTTCAAATCCTAAATAATGATGCTAAAATAAAATTGGCTTAACTGAACATGGATTAGCAATTATACTTATTTTCATTTATCTGAGAATAATCATTACAGAATTTTATAAGCCTGAGTGTGAAGAGCTTCAGCACTCTAGTGCATGTTTACACATTTTTGCGTCAGGGCCTTATATGCTCTAAAACAATACCTATTTTTACAGTGTCATAATTGATTTTCTGGGTGCAGTTTCCCAGGAAGCAGTTGTAATTTGTCTCAAAATACACAACTGTATCATTACCTATCATAATTATTTTAATACCTCACATATCAATGTTAAAGATGTTTGNGTCTCAAAATACACAACTGTATCATTACCTATCATAATTATTTTAATACCTCACATATCAATGTTAAAGATGTTTGAAAGGGGACAGAAGAGTATTACATTGCTGGTATTCATTTATCATCAGCGCAGCAATGAATTCTAGGATTTACACTGCTAAGCATTCAGGGTGACTGACAAGCTTATGTGAAGCAAATTTTGCCACCATTGGTAACCAGACACAGGTATGCACAGTTTATTTTGTGACTCTCAACAATTTTATGCTGTTACCAACTTCCAATGTGTTGTTGCAATTGATAGTTTTCTTTGATTCTTTTGCTGTGTATCATTGCTGTTTTTTTTTTGTGTTCTGTGTTTTTAAGGTGGTTTTTTGTGTGTGGTTGATTTCCATTTATTTAAGACATTATATAAAACAGTGGAAATGGTAAAGTGATAACTGTACCATTGTTTTCTGTTCAAATTTTTTATGCAAGATATTCTTTGTTTCAGCATGTTAATGGCTGGAGTGCTTCCATTTGGAGCTGTATTTATCGAGTTGTTCTTTATATTTTCTGCCATCTGGGAAAACCAGTTCTACTACATGTTTGGCTTTCTCTTCTTGGTGTTTATAATTCTGGTTATATCATGCTCCCAAATTTCCATTGTGATGGTGTACTTCCAGCTCTGTGGAGAGGTGAGAGTTTAAGTCAGTAAAACAAAGTATAATTATTTTTTAACATGAGGTTTGCTTGTGTTGGGCAGTGTTGTAGAACAAAAAATGCCTTCATATAAACGATAATATATGTAAAAACAATGGTGACAGTATCCGTAATAGTTGTGTTTTACATGTGCAGAATTTGTAACGCATGTATAAATGTATTGTTAGATAAATAAGATAATTTGACATTCCAAATGTGTTACTCACCTGAAAAAAATAAGCAATATAAAATTGCAATTTATAAATGTTACGCTTTGCATACTTTTTAATTTCTTCAAAAAATGTTGTTTTGTTTGGGAATTAATCATTTTAGCCACAGCAGCTTAATAAAATTAGAAGAAAAATTTATAATGGTACTATTTGATCTGGTCACTTAAATGTTGAAGCTCGGTATAAGACATTAATTAACAAGTTTATAGCTGTAAAAAAGACTGTTATTGCTTTAAATTAAACTTTCAGTTTTGGTCAGTTTAGGTTATGGTAAGGATTGATTGTGATACTGCAAATATGCTTTCATTTGCCTATACGCTACAATGTTTTTACCTGAAAGGATCAACTTTTTCCTTTGNTGTGATACTGCAAATATGCTTTCATTTGCCTATACGCTACAATGTTTTTACCTGAAAGGATCAACTTTTTCCTTTGTTGAAACTTGTGTGAGAGAGCATGTGCGTGTGTGAGAGCGCGCATGCGTTTGTGAGAGAGCGTGTGTGTGTGAGTGAGTGTGAAAGTGTGTGTGCACATATATATATAT
Source organism: Clitarchus hookeri (assembly GCA_002778355.1). Taxonomy (NCBI): domain Eukaryota; kingdom Metazoa; phylum Arthropoda; class Insecta; order Phasmatodea; family Phasmatidae; genus Clitarchus; species Clitarchus hookeri. The sequence goes on from NQII01000902.1 coordinate 496,744, forward strand.
ATATACACATATATTTATTTTAATTTTTTTTTTATTGACCAAAGTGCAGAACTGCTATGTAAACATTGAGTGAGCTGGAAAAAACACGTGCTTAAACACTGCTGTGCCATATGCACAGTAGTTTGGTGATTAGTGGAGGACAGAAAAAATAAAAAGACGACGGCATTGGAAGCAAATTTGTGTAATTTTCATATTGCCGAAAAAACAAAATCAAATAAATTTCTGCCACTTTATTGTAAAAACATTTTTACTATATAAGGAATATTTTTACTTTATCAATAATTAAATATTTACTAGTACAGTAGAATCCTGATAATTCGTATTGTCAAGGGACTGAATGTTAAATATGAATTATCGAGATATTCATATTAGCGGGATTACCAATAATCGGGAGCAAAAAAACATAATAACGATATTAATGCAAATTTGCATTAATATGTAATGATAAACGCATGGCTACATATTATGTATACATATGTACTGTATATATAAATCAATAATTACAGCAATAAAAAACACATTAAAAATTTACGTTAAAAAAAATCTGTAATTTTCTTTTGGTGCAAACCTTGCAGACGGGTATTATCGATGGCTTTGTCAAGCATGTTCAAAGCACAAAATACTTCATCACCAACGTCTCATTTCGCTAAGAAATGGCGCATGTTGTTGATGTATTGTTTAGCCACTTTAGTTGTAATTGTCAGCACATCATCTTCGTCATCACCTTCACCATCAATGTCCTTAGATGGAGCCAAAATTTCATCATCAGTAAGAATCCCCGCTACGCTAGACCATCGCCAAAATTGACGAAATCTTCAAACCTTATAGAATTTTCTTAATTTTGAGGAAGATGATTCCAATTCACAGGGAATTCTAAGTCTTGTTCAGTAACTGCTGATGAAAGTTCCACCTCCGTGAATCCACAAGCACGAAAACCATTTTTTATTGTGCTTTCGCTAACACTTTGCCACGCCTAGTGAGCAATGTTCATGGCTGAAAATAAGGTGATTTTATGATCCTTCCCATCCTCGATGCTGTCAAGGAGTTGCATCACTACTTCCTTGCAGTAAAATGTTTTGAACAATTTAATAATGCCCTGATCTAGAGGCTGCAGCTTAGAAGTAGTGTTGGCAGGCAAAAACACAACATTAACATGACTGAGCGGTGGGGTATTGTTGTGGGCCGTACAATTATCCATGAAAAGCAGAATTTTTTGCTGCCTTTTCTCCATATCAGCATTCACTGATCGTATCCATTCCTTGAATAATTCACCCGTCATCCACGCTTTTTTGTTTGCACAATAGGTCATCTGGAAAGTTTTTATGTTTTTTAAAACATCTTGACTTGGCTGATTTGCCTGTCATGAGCGGTCTTAATTTCTCAGATCCATCCATGTTGGCGGCCAACAATATGGTTACACGTTCTTTATTTTTTTTTCCGCCATTACATTTTTCTTCCTTAAAACACCTTGATCGGTCGGGGAGACACTTATAAAATAGCACCATCTTATCGGCATTAAAAATGTTGTTGGGCTCATAAGAATTGATTATTTCTCCCAATTCGTCTTTCCACTCAGAACAAACGTCGGCAGATACACTCGCACTTTCAACACTAAGCTTCTTAAATTTTATGCTGTGCCTTTTTTTAAACCTATCAAACCAACCATCACTCTCACGAAAGTCTTTAATTCCCATTTTTTCTGCGAAAACCTTTACTTTTTCTCTTAAAATCTTTCCTCCAATTGGTACTTTCAAATTCTGTGCTTGCGCAAACCACTTTTTTAAATTCTCTTTTAGTTATGGATACTCACCAGTCTTAAAGCGCAGACTTTGCAGTCCGATGTCTGGTAGGCGATTTCGTCCTTGTTCTTCAGAATTGATGTTATTGTGGAAGGAGGAACGTTATAACGTTTGGACACGTCAATTTGTTTATCACCACCGGCCACGGCGTTAATGATTTCTTTTTTTTATCTAATGGAAAGACACTTATTAGCTCTTTTCGGAGGCATGGCTAAGACCGAACTGACTAACTTTTCACTTGTTCTGCTCCTTCCTACCCTCTCATAACCGTAGACCGGACAGCAAGGCACCTCTTAGTTCTGAGAATCACAGACACATCGCCTCACAGCCTACTCGGCGTCATTACCTGCCATTCAAACCCTCCTACGTCCCACAGTACCCTTCCGGTCTTTTTTACCCTGCCCGAATTGCATAAATCTAGAGCTGGTGTACAGTCTAGGGTTAAAAACATTACGAATTAACGAGATTTTTAAGTTGTAAATAAGAATTATAAGACTTTTAATTGAGCTCGAGCACCAAAATAAATATGAATTATCGAGGGGACCGGAATGCATTGTGTTTTTACGAATTAAAGGGATTTTCTCAAGGGACCGGCAAATTTACACGAATTAGCGGGATATACGAATAATCGGGATGCGAAATATCGGGATTTCACTGTATTTTGTAGTTAGATTGTGGATTTGTGTTTGAGTAATATTGAACTGAACTTGATTTAATTAAAATATTTTTGTTTACAAATAAACATATCTGTATGTGGGTGAAGTAAAAATCTTGTAAACCTCAAGTGCTAGTGAATGTTCTTGGGCAGTTCTAAATGCCTCAATAAAGTACAAGATTTATCGCACAAAAATTGCTGAGATGTGATATTGTGTGTTACATGATAAGTGCGCGCTCGTAAGGTTGTCCTTTCATCCTTATCGTTAAATATTGTTGAAGGTTTCCCTTTTCAATATGTACTGATAAAAAGAATGAATAACTAATTCCATTTAGTTTGAGTGGAATTGTTACAAAAACAACAGATTCGTGTTGTAATAATAATGCATGCATTTTTTTGCTGTAAAATTTATTTGACAAAATGAAAATACTTTTTTGATGAAATGGTGAAATTTTAATGACTAAATCAGTTCATTTTATTTACCGTAAAAGTGGGGCCCTACTCATTAAATAAACACTGAAAAGTAATAAATATTGTAATCAGCTTTATACACACATTAATTTCAGTAAATAATATTGGTTTGTTGAATATTGACTGATGTCCACTATTCTTTTTCTGTTTATATATAAATTAATGCCTTTAAGTGCGGTCAACACTTTGGAGGTTTAGGTTGTCAACAGAATAGCAGAAGAGTAAACATTGTTTTTTTTTGTCATTATAAAAACATTGCTAAGATGTTTTGATTATTCACCTTTAAAAAGTGTGAAAAGTTGAAACGCTAGCTCTTTATTTGTGTCATACTCACAAGAAAGGAGTGCTTTTAGATAGTACTGTTTTTTACTCCTTCATACAGAAGACAATGTGTCTTTAACAATTGTTAGATGGCGTATTATGTTCAACAACATTTGTGAGAAGAATTACAGTGTTACATATCTCACAAATCAATATTTCAATACGAAACTACACACAAGCAAATGGTGAGCATTGCTGTTACGAGTAACAAAAACTAAATGGCTGAACAGAATTGATCCAAACTTTTACATCATATTTCCACAGTAATATTTGTCACTCTTTGCAAGTTTCGTAAAAATTCGTCCAGCGAGACACGATTTTTAAAGAACATAACATGTTTGCTAAGGTCTACTGCTTTGCATACAAGAAAAATCACTTTTTGCTTATAAAATTTAAATACCTGCATTGATATGAAAGGAAATTCACCATAATACTAAAAACTCAGTACCTAGCTGATGACAGTGTATTTCATGAAACTGCATTCACACATTTAATGCAGAATCTAATTTTGCCCCAAATTATGTACCTTGACAGCTGTTGAATATACAGTGAAACCTCGTTGTTGCATTCCCGTTTATATCGATTTGCCGTATCAGTCAATTTTTTTGGATGGTCCCAACAAATATTCTATACAAACAATGTTAAAAAAAACCTGCAGACTACACCTTTAAATCATTAATTTACTCGCATCCATCGATCAGATATTCTGTCCGAAAACCAAAATATATTCAGAACAATTGTTTATCTGTGAAATAACTATCTTAAAACTGGTACTACCAAAATTCAGTAGCGCCAAGAGCAGGTAAACAGACGCGCCCTAACCTCAAATGCTAGTGTACACAACTAGTTGTGAAACGTTGCAATTGTTAACAACTACGTTATTTATTTTTGATAATTCAATCACTATTTGTTTTAAATTACTCACGTCAAAACACAGGTAAAACATAATAATTGCAGACACTTTTTTGTTTCAAGTCAGTAAACGAATATTTGCGCAAATAAAACGCGTATGTATAATGGTAGTGGTACGGACCAGAACCAGACATTCATAATGGATGGAACGGATTTGAACTTACTCTCGTTCCACAAAGGAAACGTAATAATTTTTAGGTCCGTACGGTAAATAACCATGTAAATTACAAGCATTAAAGGGACACAGTATGTTTTCACAGACTAATTCTGTTAAAATAAAATTACGCCAGTAACTTTTTGTAAGAGTAATGCAGTGATATCAACTGTCACACAAGATGGTGATTGTTGTCAACTTAGCAGACTTTCCGTTTAATTTGGCGAAATTTAAAAACATTTAACGGACAAATATACATTTTAGCGGGCAACAGAATTTTTAGCGGAGTAAAATATCATTTCAAAGAATCATATTCTTACATTTTTTACTCAAAAAACTGTGTTAAATTTGCCTCCAAAGAAGAGTAAAAAATATAAAATGCAGCATTATTATGATGAAACTACGTACTTTAAATTTAAATTTAATTTATAGCACGTTTCTAATTTAAATCATTGTTTTTAATAAGTTGTGTTTGATTTTTGCCACTTTTTCTACATTTGGCAGAAATTTGCAAATTTTATGTAAACATTCCGCGGATTTTCGAAATTGGAGTTGAGGTTAGGTTTTACTTTTTGAGGAGAGTGGTCCACATGTTGACTTTTCCCGCATGCTGAGGTTTTTTCAGTAGGTCCCATGAAAAATGATTGTAGTACTTAACTGTTTGATATATTGGCTCATAACAAATTAAATTGTTCGGACAGGCGTTACAATACTGTTTTAATGTATTTCTAACACTCAAGACATGTTTCACTTGCAGTATAAAAAATTTCATGGCGTTATTATTTCAAAACAAGTGGCATACTCGTAAACTGGAAATCACAAAAATTAAATATTAAATAATACACACACATCTATTTAAGCTTTCAAAATTGCAACACGTAGCAAATATAACAAAATACTCTTGCGAAGTTTCTTCTAGTTTATTCGAGGTTCAAAATTTATACTGACTTAAATTGCATGAAGAAGCACATTTTCCAGGTCGGCATATTACTTAAAATCTCAAGAATTTCTAGGGCAAACTATGTAGGGATATTGCAGAAAGCAATAACAAACAATGTCACTTCACCCATAAAAAGTATAAAAAGTTTTATTAATTACGTTAATGAATACTTTATTTTTGGTNAGTATAAAAAGTTTTATTAATTACGTTAATGAATACTTTATTTTTGGTGTTACAAATTGACACGTTGGTCGAGAGTGAACTGCTGTTTTGTTGACAACACAAGTGTGGACAGCATACTGGGGGAAAAAAAAGCTAACTTTAATGTTGCATCAGCCAGGTGATGATGTGAAAGAGTTATAAACATAAATGTATTAAAATCACACCAAATTTTATCCTTCTTTGCATACAACAAAAAGAAACTGAATCGCAGCTAAATGTTTAACTTTATGATTAGTAAGAGGTTAAAACATGGAACTACTTCTCATAGTTTGCTGCCAATTTAACTTTGGGTATTGCTTCTGTTAAAATCTATGCAGTTAAGGGCAGTGATTTTTTCCATAGATTTATTTCAAGTGTGCTCACTTTATCGTGTACCACCTATACTTCAAAACATTCTCTTCATGAACAATGACTTTCACAGTGCATTTGTGTGGAATGATTTACGTCAGCTAAGTACTATGGCTGATGTGTACTTTCAGCAGTAGTACCACATGTATGTAAGTNTGTTACAAATTGACACGTTGGTCGAGAGTGAACTGCTGTTTTGTTGACAACACAAGTGTGGACAGCATACTGGGGAAAAAAAAAAAAACAAAAAAGCAACGAACCAGCTAACTTTAATGTTGCATCAGCCAGGTGATGATGTGAAAGAGTTATAAACATAAATGTATTAAAATCACACCAAATTTTATCCTTCTTTGCATACAACAAAAAGAAACTGAATCGCAGCTAAATGTTTAACTTTATGATTAGTAAGAGGTTAAAACATGGAACTACTTCTCATAGTTTGCTGCCAATTTAACTTTGGGTATTGCTTCTGTTAAAATGTATGCAGTTAAGGGCAGTGATTTTTTCCATAGATTTATTTCAAGTGTGCTCACTTTATCGTGTACCACCTATACTTCAAAACATTCTCTTCATGAACAATGACTTTCACAGTGCATTTGTGTGTGGAATGATTTACGTCAGCTAAGTACTATGGCTGATGTGTACTTTCAGCAGTAGTACCACATGTATGTAAGTNTGTGTGGAATGATTTACGTCAGCTAAGTACTATGGCTGATGTGTACTTTCAGCAGTAGTACCACATGTATGTAAGTTGTAACGTGACATGTGCAGAGTGATTTTTTAGCATCCTTCAGTGTGCTTTGCAACTATTGGCTGTTCATGGTTAAGTGAGAAATTTTGAAAGTCCTTCTGAATTTCTATTTTCAGTCAGTTTGTATTTCTCTGTCATGTGTAAATATAAGAAAACCTTCTTAGGTGCTTCACTTTTCAAATACAGTGATAGAGGTGACTAAGAGTATTATAAAGACCTGCAAATTAATAACTATATGACATTGGTGCATGTGCAGTGGTTGTTTATTTTAATATGATGCAGTTTTAGGCTTATAAATTTATAAGAAAATGGGAGTCAACCCGGATTTAATTGCAACAGAAATTATTCTTATGACAATAGATTCCCTTTACCTCTATGAGTAATAAAATATTTAAAATGTAGAACAATACAAGCAGGGGAACCAAACATCTTTAAAATGGTGGATCTAGTATAATGGTTACTCCTTGGGGCACTCCGATGTTTTTTGCTAGATAACTTCATTCCTTTCACTCTGATCATGAAATTTATTAAAACGTTTTTTGTTTGCAAACATATTTTCTTTGTAAAATATATAAATTCAAGTTTGTTCGAGGCAGTCTCCATTTTGTTAAAGGAGACTTTGTATTGCGAAGAGGAAACATCAGTTGGAGATGGGTGATTAAATTATCTTTTAAGAGTTGGCATACCCTTAATCTTACTTTTTATCATTTCTCCAGCTACTTTAATATGCTTTTTAATCTTCAGTGCTGAATTCTTGGGAACTATTATAAAATTCATAGAGTTGATGCCTACCCAGATACAGCTTGTAGGGGTGTCAAGCGATTTCCCTTTTGGCATGGACTACAGGTGCCTCGTCTATACGCTATGATCGGGTCTGCTAATTATTCACTACCTGTGGTCTTATCCAGGTATTTCAAGGCCTGGGCATTTTAGTAGGTGGGGAGAACAGGTCTCGGGGAATGGCTAGTTCTACATGTCTCATGTTCCAGCATTCCCTATTGTCATGGTCCCTTTCAGCTGTAAACACAAATTGCCTTCTCTGGGATTGTGTTTGGTCAGGAGCGGGTCCATGGGCTGTGGACACTTGAGGTCTTGGTGGGTAGTTGAGAGAGACCTGGTTGATATTGAGGGGGTTTGTTTACTAGTTGCTGCAGTGCAAGCTGGGCAAGCTCCCTCTGCTTGCTGTATATCACCTGAATTGTAGTGACGCTACTCGCCACCTGTGATATACAGAGTGGTTCATAGGATACTAGTTACCTCTCTGGCACAGACTACAGGCGCCTTGGGTGTTGAATAGGGGATAAGGTAAACAATAACGTCTCTCACTGTCTCAGTTTACGAAGTTTATATTTGGCTTAAAAGAACAATACAAACATAGACACCTGCGAGACAGTTCCCTGCAAGTTGTGAGCCTAAAGGGCGGCTTTAAAGTACTCGTGCTAACTGCTGCCGACATCGTGGGGAGAACGCTAGACGTCGGGGAATGTTCCTTGAGCGATGATGCTGGTACTTAGCTTTATTTGTAGTTCTGGGTGTTCCGGCGGTAGGTTGAGGTCGGGTAAGCTGGGCGGCCCTTCACGGGCCCTCTGCTCAGTCTAGTTGGCGTGGTGGACTTAGCTGGCTTCCTGCTTCGGGCTGACCCTTCGGCCTCGATGACGGCTCTCCATGACCGGCTGTTCCAGGTTCTCTCCTCGACGACTCCACGATACGACCGACTCCGGCGACCTCACGATCCAACTGACTCCGTCGATGCGGCACTTCGACTGTCCACCTACCGTGTCCCTGCGTGGTGCCCCTCGTTGAGGCCACCCACTCGACTCCCGCTCTCGGCGTCGCATGACTCACTAACTTTGCCTCCCGGCGTGGTGCTCCTGGCTAGTCCCCACCTGGCCGCCGCCTCTCAGCGCCACGTTCCAACTGTCTTACTTCCTCTCTGTGTGGTGCCCCTCGTTGAGGGCACCACTCGACTCCCGCTCTCGGTATCACACGACTCTAACTCACTTTGCATCCCACCGTGGTACTCCGGGCGAGCCCCCACCCGACCGCCGCCTTCCGGGGCGGGGTTGTAACTGACTCACAATAAAAAACTCGTTTACATCACTACCACTCCCTGTGGGTCTGCTCCCCGGCCTCGACTGACTGACTTCCTCGTCCCAACATGGTGCTCCTGGCGAGCCCCCACCTGACTGCCGCCTCTCGGCGTGTGATACGACTGACTTGACACGACTGATGCTACTCCTGTCACACGACTAACTTCGCGTCCCGGCGTGGTGCTCCGGGTAAGTCCCCACCCGTCCGTCGCCTCTTGGCGCGGGGTATTACTGGTTCCCCCTTTTCCCCAAAGTTGGCTTTTAACCTCTCTCAATGCCTCCCTCCCCCCAGATCCTCACACGTGTCTCACTCGTTCGTGGGGGAGGAAAAGAGGGAGCCTGCGGCCACACTGCCAAACACTGTCAGCCCTTTTCTCTGCACATGTCCATGTTGTCACGTGTTTTACTTGGTGCTTCAGCGATTTGCTAGCTTAACTTGGCATTACCTCGGCGCTTCTAATACTAACAATGCGGCACGCGTCAGTAGGTCCCTGTGGTGTTGACTCTCGGGTTTCTCGATTCTGCAGCGACTTCACTCTTCCTTTCTCCTCCTCACTTCAAGAAAGGCATCACTAGGGGGAATAGTTAGGAATATTACAGGGATCTCTTTGCGGTAACACAGAAGTGTAGCAGTGTTCCGCTCCCGTGGAAGATCAGGTTCAAGTAGACACGTTGCCATCCCTCAAACCTCTGCACCCAGCAACAAATCACAGTGGAACGTACAGAGGTAGATAAGTAGGCTCAATGTCTGTCCTTTGCCTGTCTGTGCCAGGATCCCCAGTCACACTTGCCCTCCAGACCCCAACATCAGGCAGCGAATTGCAGTGGTGTGCTGGATTGATTGGGGGTGGTGACAGTAGCTTGGGATGACCTGTGTGTGACCTAATGTCAGCTTCGAGGTACCATGCTTGACAGTCTTTTCCTGAAAGATGCATTTCCAGCCAAGACAGACTGAACAGTACCAAGCATCAAGTTTGTCCCCCCCC